>OY770114.1:13811538-14374038 GCA_963669365.1 Verbascum thapsus | reverse complement strand
ATTTCCAGGGGAAAAATCCTATTAGCAGACAAAATCAACCGAAAGGTTTAATTGAATCTGTCTTTTGCTTCTTCGTCTTTTTGTTTTCTGGTGGTTTTTGAGCTAAAGGTGTGTTTGGATAATCGAATAATTTTTAATGGCGCAACAACCGACGAGGAGGTATTATGTGGTTGGTGACTATGTGGTGGGGAGGCAGATTGGTTCTGGTTCGTTCTCGACGGTGTGGCACGCTCGCCACCGCGTGCACGGCACTGAGGTTGCGATCAAAGAGATCGCCATGGCGAGATTGAATTCCAAATTACAGGAGAGCTTGAAATCTGAGATTTTTATTCTGAAGAGGATCAATCATCCGAATATCATAAGCTTGCATGACATGATCGAGGTATGAAATTCCTCTGTTTTTGTTTTTAATTTTGAAGATTGTGGATGGAGATGATATGAAGTTATTAAAGTTGGTTAATTTATGATTCAATGTTTTTTTTCAGTGGTGATGGAGCTTTAGAGTTGATAACTGTCCTGTTGTTAATTTGTGTTTGCGTTTTGTGCCAATTGCAGCTTCTGAGAGTTTTCTACTTTGTCGGAATATTTAATATGTCAGCATCACGTCTTTTGGCATTTCTTGATGTTCACAAAGTGTGAATGCAGGATTCTAATTTTAGTTAAGGATTAATAGAAATATTTATTTCTATGGACTGGAATATATGGTTGAGTTTTATTTGACTGAAACAAGCTTTATTGTGTAACACTAGGAATCTGGAAAAATGTACATTGTTTTGGAGTACTGCAAAGGGGGTGACCTTTCAATGTATATCCAACAGCGCCAAGGAAAAATCCCTGAGGCAACTGCAAAGCACTTTATGCAGCAACTTGGTATCCCTTGTTTTCCACCTCCTTATTTATCTATCTTCTCTTTCGCCTCCCAGATAATTGAGTTTTCGTTTTATACTCTCTCTGATGCAGCGGAGGGTCTGAAAATTCTTCGTGAAAACAATCTTATACACCGGGATTTGAAGCCACAGGTTCGCGTTAAAGCCAATTTTACACTTCATTTCTCTGTAGTTGGTTATTGTCATCTATGAACAAACTTATTTGTGTCTTTCTAGTTATTGATCTTTTTCATGAATGTTTACCAAAATCTATCCCATCCCAGAATCCCAGATTCATTTTGCTGGTCATAAGCTTATGTCAAGCGTAGTTATTGTGTATAGTATTGGAAACCTGCATATAAGTTTAAGTTCTTCTTACATTTAGCGTTCCCATTGATAACTTCAACTTTTGTGAGTGCTAAAGGTTTTAAAAGAATTTCTTTCCTTAATATGATTATTATTACTGAATAAATTGATTTACGGTGCCCTGAGTCTTCTTTACTTTATACATTTCCATTATCCACTAAACTTCTATTTTTATGAATGAAAAAATCTTTGCTCTTTACTTAAACTTGATATGTATACTTCTGGAACGGATGCTGCAGTTTTTTGGAATCAGTACTGGTGTAATGATAATCTATATACATAAAACGATCATTTTGAATTAATATGTTCCTTTTCTATGTTTCTCACTCCTGGAATAGAATCTCCTCCTTTCCACAAATGGTGATGACAGTGTCCTGAAGATTGCTGATTTTGGTTTTGCAAGGTATAACCACTTTCTCTTACTTACATAATTCTTTGACCCATCAGCATCGTGATGACTGTTGTCTATGTAAAGCTTGAAATTTGCAGTTAAGAAATTCATTTATCTTCTGCAGATCTCTACAACCTAGGGACCTTGCGGAAACCTTATGTGGTTCACCACTGTACATGGCTCCAGAAATTATGCAGTTCCAGAAGTATGATGCTAAGGTTAGTTTCAATTTTTACATGTTCAAGCAGTCATCCACATCTAATCCTCTATTAATTCCGAGCTCATAACACAGGCAGATCTCTGGAGTGTTGGCGCCATTCTATTTCAACTTGTTACCGGCAAAACACCATTTACAGGAAATAATCAGATACTGGTGTGTTTTGCATGTAAATATATTTATGTTTGGGTCTTATAGCTTAGTTCTGCTGGTAAATTATTCCTCATAAACTAAAGCATTATCTTCAATGAATTTTGCAGTTGCTCCAGAACATTATGAAGTCCACTGACTTGCAGTTTCCACCAGAGGCAAAGGATTTGAATCCTCACTGCATAGATTTGTGTAAGAAACTGCTGAGGCGTAATCCAGGTATTGCACTTGTTTGGTAGTTCAATGTCATGCTGTAACAATTTTATAGTTTTAGCTCTATTAGAATCTGCATTTTTTAGCTCTAGTAAATTGTTTACATTAGCTGTTGACTTTACAACTATGTTTGTTCAAGGAAAGATATTTTGAGATTAATGCTTTGACTAATAATGTAACTGGTAAACTTGCATGGTTTGCATTTTCATCCCAATCATTACTCTTCTTTCTTGGCCATAGTTCAGCATTCTAGATTATCAAATCACTCAAGTTTTTTGACAAATCCATTACTTCTTATTTTACATTCTTAAAATTTTATCTTATATCTATGGCTTGTGATTTTAAGTGGAGCGGTTGACATTTGAAGAATTTTTCAACCATCCATATCTTGTCCAATTGCACCCTGAGGAATCTCTCAGGTAATGAGGTTTCTAAGTTCACACTCTCTTGAGAATACAGTCCCTTTGTATCTATTGGAAACATATTTTATGTGCAGAAATAGTCAACCACAAAGAGTAGTAGATGGTTTCCCCCTTTCTGAGAGAAACACAGAAAAAAGTTCACATGAAGATCGCTTACCATTTAGTCCGGATGTTCATTCCGGTGGCCCTGGTGGCAATCCATCTTTGCCAAGGAGGTCTACCATTGGATTTTCTCTTGATACAAAACATAACAGGACAGATTCTTCAAAGTATGGTACTGTCCCTCATAAACCGGATATTGTAAGGTCCAATCTTGGGAGCCGCCAGCTTTCAGAAGGAAACTTGAAGGAATCTCTTAAGACTAAGGACCTCGGCTTACTCGATAATCGTCCAAAAGGTACTCATGCTATTAATATTCTGCATTTCATTTTCATTATAGATTACCTCAATATACAAAAGGTATTGGTTAGACGTAATGTCTGATTTTCATTGACTTCACAGTTGTGGACTCGCTGGAGTCAATTGAACGGGAGTATGTAATCGTCTCAGGTCCTCCAATAGATTTGTCTTCAGGACATGCTTCTAAGCCCAATCATTTTCCATCTAAATTTGGAAGTCCACCTCTTTATTCTCGAAGTCTGAACTCAACACCAAGTGCTCCAGTGCCGATAACAGGTGAAGGAACTGATGAAGTTGGTTACAGTGGCAGCCTAGAAAGTAGAATATCTGCTCCTGGGACTTCACAAGGATCGGCCGATATAATTGACACATCGGAGCATCCACCAATGGACAGCATGACACGGATCAAGTCATTGCAGCGTTGTGCTTCTGCCATCACTGAATTGGTAAATGACAAGGTAATATTTCTTATGTTGTCTAACGTTTGTTCTTATAGTCAGCGATGAAGCCAGGATTTTTGGTCCGGGGCGAATACCTGATATTTTTACTTTTAGTGGGGCAAAATTCTAAATTTCAAAAATTATGGAGGCTTAAAAAAATTGGGGTAGGGTGGTCACCACCCGGGATCTGTGACTGCTGGCTGTCTAATGCTCATGCATTATCAACACATTGAGGCATCTCTTGTTTATACTGTGCATAACGTGTGCCAATTATTGTTGCTATCATTTGCTAGATTGAGGGAAAAAGTCAACTAGAAGCCTTCTCGCTGCAGCTTGTGATTCTTGCCATATGGAAGCAAGCATTGGACATTTGTCATACTCGTGCAGCATCAGCTACTGAAAAGGATCCATGGCAAGAGCCTGCAAGGGATGCATTGGATATCTGTTCACAGATAGAGAGAGCATTTCTTCATGAAGTCGGGAATGCTGAGGAACTTGCTAAAGATATAGAACACCACAGTATGGTCATGACATCTTGATATTTTCATTTCACAACGCCCAATGAAAACATGCTAACAAATGGAAAGCCTAAAAGAAATAGGCTATCCATCTGGTATAGCTACATGTGATTATAAATCACACAACCCATTTTTGCAATTTTCTTGATTTCAGGAAATATGGAGATGCCTGATGCGATGGAACTGATATATCAGTCTGCCCTTGCTTTTGGCAAACGTGGAGCGGTTAGAATTCGCTTATCCACATTAAAACGAGCATATACTAACTTTATTATAAACGAACTTTAAATTAAAAAAATGATAGTTTAATCTCTATAACTTAACATCACATTCTTCTGGCTGATAATTAAAGTGTAACTCTGCAGTCAGAATTCTTCATATCTGGAAGACTAATTTTAAAGTAATTTCACTGGGTATGATTTGCAGGTGGAAGAATATATGACTGATATTGAAAACGCTGTCGTCTCCTACTCAAAAGCAGTGCGTTTATTAGTGTTCC
The DNA here is from genome assembly GCA_963669365.1 of Verbascum thapsus. NCBI lineage: Eukaryota > Viridiplantae > Streptophyta > Magnoliopsida > Lamiales > Scrophulariaceae > Verbascum > Verbascum thapsus. The sequence continues at coordinate 14,369,557 of OY770114.1, read as the reverse complement.
TTCTAGTGGAAGCACCGAGTCTCATTTTGAATCCTCCATTTTCACTAACAAACTCAGACAGATACCGTATTCAGAACTACATAGATCTCCTCAATAACAGGCAAAGCGTTTCACGCTCTCAAAGAATGGCTCTCCTCAAGGCTGTGGATCAACCCTGCCTTTCTTGAAACTGGTGATGGTATGTGAATATTTTCATTCTGTAAAACTGTGTACAGTACTAATTACCAAAAAAGGAAAAAAAAAAAATAGAAGTAAACTGTATAAAGTATTCTTTAGTTGGGTGAATTGGCTTACATTTTTTTTTTCATTTTTCTATTTATTTATTTTTCGAATGGCGAGTAAAGTTTGTAAATGTTGATATCATAAACAGATGCCAAAATGTCGAAACTGTTTTCGATTTTTTCTTATTTCTAATGTTTTGATATTTGTGTAATATCTCTATTTTAAGGGCAAGATATTTGAATGCGTGTTACTTTGCTACACGTTTTATTATTACAAGGATGAAGAAATATTACGTAAATTAGTCAAACCCCTTGGATCACCAAACTTCACCAAATAGTTTACCTTTCTTCACCAATATAAAGACTCATACAGCAATCATACTTGGTTGGTCCAACCCCCAAAACCCTCTCTCTTTAAAACCATAATTTTACTATCATTTTTACAATTGTCTCTTAGCTTTACAGCAAGAAACAATGGCCACATGCTTTCAACCTCCAAGACCAAGCCTTGAAGATGATTCAATAGTACTCTTTTCCACATCCAACTCTCCCGATGAGTCGACAAGCCAGTCTTCCTCCTGTAACCACTCCCCACTTCAACACCATTTAAACCAAACAACACCTTATAAACTCACTGTCACAAATCTATCCTACACTATACACCAATCTTCATGGTTTATGAAGAAGGAGAATAAAAGACCGATTGATATCCTCAAATCTGTCTCTTTCACTGCAAGAAGCTCCGAAATTCTCGCAATTGTGGGCCCCAGTGGGACCGGTAAGTCTTCTCTCTTGAGAATTGTTTCTGGCAGGGTAAGAGACAAACACTTTGATCCAAAGAGCATTACACTCAATGACAATGCTATTACAAGCCAACTCCATCTCAGGAAGATATGTGGATTTGTAGCTCAAGAGGACACTCTATTCCCTCTTCTCACAGTCAAGGAAACACTTTTATTCAGTGCCAAGTTTAGGCTTAAAGAAATGAGTCCCAAAGAGAGAGACAATAGAGTCGAGGGCCTAATGCAAGAGCTCGGCCTTATCCATGTAAGTGATAGCTTTGTTGGTGACGAGGATAATCGTGGGATTTCAGGTGGAGAGAGAAAAAGAGTGTCCATTGGTGTGGATATGATCCACGACCCGCCCATTTTACTTCTAGACGAGCCGACTTCTGGGCTCGATAGTAGCTCAGCCCTTCAGGTCATTGAGCTACTTGCGTCCATGGCTAGAGCCAAGAGAAGAACCATAGTATTATCCATTCACCAGCCAAGTTATAGAATCCTTCAGCATATCAACAGATTCTTGATCCTTTGTCACGGCTCTGTTGTCCACAACGGCTCACTTGAGTCACTAGAGCTAGCCATCACACGACTCGGATTCAAAATCCCACCTCAGATAAACCCTTTAGAGTTTTCCATGGAAATCATATCCAATCTACAGGAGTCATACTCTAAAAACCACTCATCTGAAGTAGACAGAAAAGAACTAAATCCCTCCTACTCAAGATTGGATTTTGAACTAGCCAATAATCATTCACCTCCTGATCCATTTGTTTCAAGATTGTTTGAAATAACAGTGCTTTGCCTTAGGTTCTGGAAAATCATTTACAGGACAAAGCAACTGTTATTGGCTCGCACGATGCAAGCTATAGTCGGAGGGCTCGGTTTAGGGAGTGTTTATGTGAAAATAAGAAAGGATGAAGGTGGGGTTGCTGAAAGATTAGGCCTTTTTGCATTTAGTCTCAGTTTTCTTCTATCTTCAACTGTCGAAGCTCTTCCTATTTACCTTCAAGAACGACACGTTTTAATGAAAGAAGCTTCTAGAGGGGCTTACAGAATTTCATCATACTTAATTGCCAATACAATAATTTTCTTCCCATTTTTGTTCATTGTGGCAATTCTTTTCTCAGTCCCATTGTACTGGATTGTGGGATTGAATCCTTCTGCTTATGCTTTCGCATTTTTCACATTCATGGTTTGGCTTATAGTGCTGATGGCAAGTTCATTAGTGCTGTTTTTGAGCGTTATATCACCGGATTTCATATCTGGGAATTCGTTAATCTGCACTGTTCTTGGTGCATTCTTTCTGTTTTCTGGTTATTTCATCCCGAAAGAGTTCATTCCCAAGTACTGGATTTTCATGTACTATGTTTCGCTTTATAGGTACCCTTTGGATAGTTTGGTTATTAATGAATATTGGAGTGAACGAAATGAATGCTTTTCGAGAAGTCATTTATCTGAATGTTTGCTAACAGGGAGAGATGTGTTGAAGAGCAGAGGATTAGATAAGGACACTAGGTGGATTAATGTTGGGGTTATGTTGATTTTTTTCGTGTTTTATCGAGTACTTTCTTGGATTATTCTTGTACGAAAGGTGTCTAAAACAACAATGTAAGGCATTCTCAAAGAATACAAGCTTTGATCACAGTCTTTTCAGTTTTGTACAGTTGAAAAAAAATCCATGTACTTTATATATCTGATTTCTGCAATATATTGATTTTTCCATAGACTTGTATGTAGTTCCACAAAGAATACTGATACTATTCCATGAATCTCTTCAAAATCATCAAATTTGAATCTTAGTTACAATTTTGACTGAAAACATTTTGCGAAGTACAGTACACGAAGGGTTATATGCATCATTAAATTAAATAGAAATTTCGGCAGATTTGTAGCAAGAACTTCTAGAAACTTTGAAAGGTATAAATAACCCTTCTCATAATTCACAAATTTTTTGAATGGAACTTCATATGTCATTTAATTCTCCCAAATGCAAAGTCAACTTTCTATAAAGCACATCATTATTAATTATTTAAATTATCATCGTCACCTTTTACATGTTACATATTAAATCATAATACATCAAGTTGGCAAGTCCATATCAAGTTGTCAAAGCAGTTATCCCTCTTAAACACGGTCATTTGAAAGCCGACGGATAGCTTGATAATGACGGTCAGATTTTTCCCATTTCACATATTAATACAACATCCTATTCCTATATCAGTTATCCAGTGGCAAATTATTTCCAATTTTGATATCAAAATTGTTTCCAAAATGAGATTGAGAACCCATATTCTTGAATATATTTATCCTCTCCTTTTTCTAAACCTCTTGTTATGTTTCCCTATTACAACATCAAAATCTCATGTTAATTTAAAAATTGGTGATTCTATATCTGTTGGTAGAAAATCAGATTTTCTCATCTCACCTGATAATTCATTCACTTGTGGTTTCCACAGCTTAGGAACCAATGCCTACTGGTTTGCAATCTGGTTCACAAACTCCAGGGACAAAACTGTAGCATGGATGGCCAATCGTGACCGTCCAGTCAATAGCAACGGCTCGAAAGTGACGATCAGACGAGATGGAACCATGGTGTTAACAGATTCCGATGGGACCGTTGTATGGCAAACTAATACTGCCACTACTGATGTTTCTGTAGCTGAGCTTCTCAATACAGGAAACCTTGTTTTGAAGAACACACAAGGTGAAATTCTGTGGCAAAGCTTTGATTTTCCTTCGGATACACTTTTACCATCTCAAACATTCACCAAGAACACAAGATTGAGATCTGCAGTAAGAAAGGGGAGCTATGAATCGGGATACTTTAACTTATATTTCGGTAGTGATAATGTTTTCAGGTTGATTTCCGATAGCCCTGATACATCCACTGCATACTGGCCAAACCCTGATTTCGATATATATGAGAATGGTAGAACAAACTATAACAGCAGCAGAATAGCAGTGTTAGATGATATGGGCAGGTTTCTGTCGAGTGATCGGTTTCAATTTAATACTTCCGATATGGGTTATGGGATAAAAAGAAGGATGACAATGGATTACGATGGGAATCTCAGGGTTTATAGCTTGGGTAGTTTAACAGGGCTCTGGGATATAACATGGCAAGCTTTAGGACAACCTTGTAACGCTAAAGGCGTATGTGGGAGAAATGCGATATGCGTTTACGCACCGGACCCCACGTGCACGTGCCCTCCTGGATTCAAAGTGAACGACAAGAACGACTGGAATGCAGGTTGCAATGCCACATTCAACCAAACACTCTTAAATTCCTTACAAGTGAAGTTTTTGGAACTACCTCATACAGATTTCTATGGCTTTGATCTCAACACTACAAGTCCAGTAACATGGGAAACTTGTAGGGATATGTGTTTACTGGATTTTCGTTGCCAGGCCTTTAACTACAGATTATTAGGACAAGGGTTCTGTTATATAAAGAGTGCACTTCTCAACGGCTATGCCTCTCCAGATTTCGTTGCGAGTACATATCTCAAGCTGCCTGATAATCTTGAAACACCAAAACCCGATATATTTCATGCCTCCAGCTGGAGATGTGGATCGATTGAGGAAGAAGTTGTTGTGGGATCTCCTTCAATGTATGAGTTTAACAGCAAAACAGTGAGATGGGTGTATTTGTACTCGTTTTTAGGGGTATTGGGTGTAATCGAGCTTTTGTTCATACTTCTAGGATGGTGGTTTTTGTTCAGGAAACATGGAATTCCAGCTTCGGTTGAAGCTGGATACAACATGATATCTAGTCAATTTAGGGTTTATAGTTATTCAGAACTGAAGAAAGCTACGAATAATTTCAAGTATGAGCTGGGCAGGGGAGGCTCAGGGGCTGTTTATAAAGGCGTATTATCTGATGACAGAATAGTGGCTGTAAAAAGATTAGGTGATGTATTTGGAGAAGAGGAATATGTTGCAGAAATCAGCACAATTGGAAAAATTAATCACATGAATCTTGTCCGAATTTGGGGATATTGCTCTGAGAGAAGAAATCGGCTGCTAGTATACGAATATCTAGAGAATTTATCACTGGATAAGCATCTTTTTAGCCCTAATTTCCTCGATTGGAAGCAACGATACGACGTCGCATTGGGGACAGCTAAAGGTTTAGCTTATCTTCATCACGAGTGTTTGGAATGGGTAATTCATTGCGATGTGAAGCCGGAAAATATACTTCTTGACAGTGATTTTCAGCCCAAAATCGCAGATTTCGGACTGGCGAAATTATCGCAAAGAGGCGGGCCTGGTTCCGAGTTCACGAGAATACGCGGGACGAAGGGGTATATGGCGCCTGAATGGGCGTTGAATCATCCGATCACTTCGAAAGTCGATGTATATGGCTATGGCGTGGTGGTTTTGGAAATGGTGAGGGGGATTAGGGTTTGTAATTGGATTGATGTTGGCGATGAAGAGAATGAAGGGGGATTAGGGTTTGTGAGGAAGATAAAGGAAAAGATGCAAAGTGGAAGCTTGGATTGGGTGGAAAGTGTTGTGGATCGGAGATTGGATGGTGGATTCAGTAGAAAGCAAGCGGCGGCGTTGATCGGAATTGGGGTTTGTTGTGTGGAAGAAGATAAGCAGAAGCGGCCATCAATGGCGTCTGTGGTGCAAACTTTGCTGGAATCTCAACATGAAGACGAAAACTAAGTTGATTAATGTTTGCTTATAATAAGATTTTGTAGTAGAATAACTCGACATGTTTTAAATTCCCATAAGATTTTTTATTGTAAAATTTTATTAAAATTCATGTTACAATGATAAAATAAAATGTATTTGATAAAAAATTATTAGTTACAAATATTAGTCATTAATCATTATAATAAAATTATAACACTATTTTGTAATAGAAAATTTCGTGTATTTTAAGATAACTAGAGAAAGCTAAATACAAAATTTGATAAAATTCTTTGTGAAATTAGTATTAGTCTTTGTTTCTATAAATCTATTCCATCAAAAAAGGAATATTTTAAAAAAGTATTATGTTAATGGTAAAATAATTTAGAAATGGTACTCAAACATTATTTTGGTGTTAATTTGAATTTTCTTTTTATTTATTATTTGACATTGGCCTGAAACAAAATGTTTTACATTTCTATCTGATGTTGAACATGGAACTCGGACTTTGACAATATAAAAGAATTACTAAATACTAACTACTAAGGTTATATTTAGACTCTATATTTTTTAGTAAAAAAGACTTTAAACAATTGTTTTCTTCATTTAATGGCGGTGCTTGATGTAAGTTCCAAATTAAATGAGGATTAGGTGGTCGAAACTCAATTTAAAATAAATTAATTGTGATATGGGCCTCACATAATTTATTTCTCGTTATAATATTAGTGATTAATTGAGTTATTAACGTGATTAGATATAAGACAATTATCCTTAATGATTTGATTTTTTAATATGTTTATGGGAGTGATTATTGGGCCATTGCTTTACACCTACCGAGTTTATTAATTAACGGGTCATTTTTTATAAATCAATGCCACATATATTATTAATTATTAAGATTAAAATGATCAAATTATTGCACATTTAATTAATACATAAGTGAATAAATATTTAAATCTAAGTACGTGTGGAGCACCTCCAAAATTTGTTATATCCAGCCATGATTTAGTAGTTAGGAATGAACAAATGTATAAATATTCAATAAAAATATATAAAATAAATAAATGGAAAAAGAGGAAGCGCCCTATTAACTTGAGCACACGTGTGTAAACGTGTCATACGTACGAAACACAATTCAACGAATGGCACAATGAGCCCTGTGAACAAATTTCCCATTCACTAATTAAATAATTTTTTAACTTGATACTGGCCCTCCAACCCAATAGAAACATGCCACGTGTCCTACTCTCGTACGGAACACCCTGAATGTAATAATTTGATCAATGGTTCATTGGTTGTAATTGAAGAACATTCAACTTGATACCTTTTCTGCAATAAAAAAAAATTAATTTTCTATATATTTATGTGTTCTATTCTTTCTGTTTTCCTGTAATTGTACGGAAGAGTGTGTTAAGCACACAATGCTTTAGATATTATGATTGATTGAGGGTATCTAATTCATGTTATATAAATATTAAATAAGTTCTTCAACTGGGACACACAATAATATCAAGATTATTCTTAAATGAATTGCCTGCCATTCTTTGTGACAGTTTTGCTAATTCCGATTTAATTTATTCTCTTTCCATACATAAAGCAGTGTCATTGTTCTGATAAAGGCAGAATCTTTATTCTCCTAATCAGATTAGTATTCCTGCATTTTTTTTTGTTCAACAAATTATATGTAACATTCCTGGAGTTCTATATTGGTTCAAATCTGCTAATTTAGTAATATTTTCTTAATCAATAACAAATTTTCGGCCCCTCGACAAGACTAAAAGGTCTAACTTTTTTAATTTTGGTAAAAAAGAGAGGAAATTTATATACTAAAAGATTATTGTATAAACAGCCTTCTTGAGATCCTAAATACGAAAAAAAAAACATCTTAAGATTTGAGAAATTATTGCACTTTCATTTTCTAGTTGCCATGTTCTAAAATCGACGTGGGGTGTCTTTGTAATTATATGAAACTTCAAGGGGCTCGTGTTAAAAACGTAATAAGTTAAGCATTTGCATGTATAATAAAAAAAAAAGAGCCATATATTACCTTCAAGGAGTAGATATCACAAGATTTTTGTTTCTTCGGTTAGACGTGAAGATGGGGTAATCTGCAGCCGGAGGCCTAGATCGACATGATATATGCAATAATCATCCAAACCTCAGGATGCAGATTACCTGATCCTCACCCAATACTATATATATCTCAACATTGAGAAAAATATATTTTGGCCTTATAAATTTCTGTTTTTCAAATTTTTTGATATTAAAAAATATCAAATTTTGCTCCTTTTTTTTTCTTTCACATTCGTATATCAAACTCTAAATTCTGACTTCGACCCTGTAACTGAAAAGTGATTTAATTTGAGAAGCCAAAGGAGAATATGTACTCTTAGATTTCCATGTAAAATGGAGTGATGAACCAAATGCATGGGGAAGAGGGAGGTATATATAGGGTGCTTGATAGAGAATCAGCACGTTGTAAAGAGAGTAGTTATACATATATACATACATATATATATATATGTATGTATATATAAAATCTTATGATAAGGTGCTGTCTACTTAATCATTATTGATTCTGTTCCTTTATAACCAATGACAAGATGGGAACCTTTCCTTTAACCAAACAATGGTATTTTTTTTTCTTTCTTGACTGCTTTTGAAGAGGACCAAACAAAAACTGCACAGATGGAAATATAGGATTTAAACACATCATTAAACTTGGAAACCATGAATACCAGCAGATTAGAAGTTATCAAGTTTAGTACACACAGTTGAACTTGACGTGATTGTGCGTTTATTGACAACATCAAACTCTTAACACAATTAGTTACAACTAACTCTACAGTCGGTTGTGTAATTAATGACAGCTTATGTTTGAGTGTGCATGCTAATTAAGAGCTTAACTCTAAACTAATTTTGTAAAAATATAAACTTAACTATATAACTAGCTTTAAACTAACAGTTAAACGTGAACGATTTTTTCGCTTTTGTCTTGTTCATGGTAAATCAAGAATGGAGAAATTGCTAGATTTTTATGCGGCTTTCTGCACATTCGATCGTATATATTCTATTTTTCTTGGTCTGGCATAATTTGGCCTCAGCTAGTATCTTACTGTGAGTAAAATGATGCCTCTAATGCATGCAGACACTTGTAATGATTTATCAAGGAATTAGTTGAATAAGAACAGTAAGGTACAAAAAATGATTTATGTGATTCTATTACAAAGCAGAATCAGATGCAACTTTGATCTACATAAGAAGAGTTACATCAAAACAGATTTTCACATCAAAATGACTGATTTAAAGTTGGTATCCAAATATTATATCCAAGGCTCTAAGGGAATATGTCAATACATATTCTACTTTGATGACTCCAAAATGATGCTTTGTGGCCACACCAAACGACATGCTTGCAACATCTTGCAACTGCCCTCTTTCTCCACAAGGGATAAAAGCAAATGTTAACATTTAATTGCAAACAACTTAGCTAGAAATTTTCGAAAGAATTTTGTCTTTGGATTGTATCGAATTTCAGATGGGACAAAGAGATCGACTATATTCTCTGTTTTCTTCGAAGATTGACCTCAAAAATGTTGAATTCCATGTATTTTTACCCTCCTGTTTTTACGGTTTTTCGTATTTCCAATCCATATAATAACACTTTTGCAATCAGCAGCTAGGATTACATTTCGGCGGTTATCAGGACAAGAGTCACAGTGTTGTTTGATAGCACTCCAAGAATCAAATAGAGTTATATTCCTCAACACCTTACAATCAATGATAAGAGTCAATTTTACGTGTTTTTAGCCCGTTATTTAGATCAATGAGATGCATTTAGCACTTGATTTCTGCCATATATGTATATTGTATAATGTGTTTAATAATTAAGTATAGGAGTTGAGTCAAGGTAGCCGATAAAAGGGCCAAAAAACAAATGCAAAAAGGGGCATACAATAAGAGACTTCACCCATAAATATCCATAATATAGAGATAGAAATACACAAAAATCAAGTTATCTACACAATTAACATCAGAACACCAAACTTGGCTATAGAATACTACTACTATGTGAACAAGATTTTGATATCGGGGTACAGAACAAAATTGTAGGATGATACAATCATCTATATAATGTCCATAATCTACCCTTAAACTATAAATAACAAACATATCATGTGTAATACATAAACACGAAAAACAACACTATCAACAGCCTATACATCCAAGAATCAGTTTATTGTCAGCAGCCACAAAATTTACCGCCACGACAAATTTTCAATTAGCATGAAAAAATGAATCTCACTATCACTAAATATCCTATGTTTTAACCAATGCTGCATGGGTTGCAAATAAGGCGGGCCGTGGCAGGAAACCAACTAATTAAAAGGCCCATTTGATAGTAGCTTCTTCAGTGTCTCATAAGTCATGAAAACAATCCCTACACTTGGAACTACTTTATAGTATTCCGGCATAATACCTCTATATAGACCACGTAGGCCTTCTGTGCGAATAATGTGCTGAAATGTTCCAAACAACCCAGTATTATAAACTCGGGCTCTACCACCAGCACCTTCTAATTGCATTCTTCGCCTCACAAGGTCCAAAGGGAATGTTGCTGCAAGGAACAATGAAATAAACAAGTAAGAGTATATAATTTGATTCTGTTCCAAAGGCAACAACTAATGGGGGCAATTTTCTAGTACATCTCCATGCTCATGTGCTAGTTAATTGTATTTAATGTGCATTTTTACACCGATTTTTAGCGAAATAACAAAGAGCAAATGATACTATTACCCCTTTCACCATTGAAATTAATGTTTCACAGTCACAAATTTGAATACTCTGTTAAGTACTAACTAACCGTTACTTATCTTTGGCATTCTAAACTTAGTGAACCTTATATTAGCGTTAAGGTGGATCAGTCAGGAAAATTGGACTCTAAAGTGTGCTTTACTAAGCAAACTGTTTCAGGTACGATAAATATAAACAGATTACTTCAACTAATATAACAAATATCTATCAGGTGAGCATGTAGTTGCAGGCTTGCAGCATTAGATATAACTTTCAAGTTATAAACTTAAAGCAAATAATTACGTATGAGGAGTTACAGCTGGCCCACCTGTAGATGATGCAATGCCAGAAAGACTGCCACAAGTAAGGCTGATCAAAACCCCAGCATCGTTGGGCCTAATGGAAAATCAAATATCCTTAAGCATGGGAATGAAAAAGAAAACATGCCAGAGTTATTAAACAAAGTCCAAGTACAAAATTCAATTCACCTTTGAGAATGCCAATAAGATCTCAAACTCTCATACACCGAGAAGCTTATTGCTATACTGGGTCCAACACCCTGCGACAACCAAAAAAAAAATTGACCTGAAATGAACAACTATCTATACACAACAGTTGAATAACCGCGCCTAGGTTACAGAACACCAGGTATAAAGAAAGTAACCAGAAATTACCAATAATGTTGCTCCCATGCCTTTGTACAATCCAAGAAAACCTTCATCTCTGCAGATGGTCCGAAACGCATGCGTCATGCCCTTATAGTATATCGCATTCCTCTGAAATGTTTCAAACCAAAATTTCAGTCAGAACTCGGTATCAGTATTTAAAATTTTAATAGAAGATCATAACATGTCTATTATTTTGAGAAGTTAAGAGGATTTTAAAATAAAAGGCATAAACCCCCAGAAGCAGAAGAAATTTTTTTAGTTGTTCTTTTCGCTTCTTATTACTGTTTCTTTCATTGATGTTTTTGGGTGAGGAGGGGTTGTGGTGATTGTGAGTAACTTGATGAGCATAATTAGAAGTATTAAACTGTTGAACAAAACCCATCACTGAGGCTGATGATATATTCGGTACAATAACGTATTGTTTTAGCACCTGTGCTGCAAGCCGTGTCCTGACAAGATCCAATGGATAAGTGGCTGAAGCTGCAGTGATACCTGCCAACCCACCGCCTACAAAATGCACAAAAACATCTGCGCTTGGATTTCCCCCATGACCATCAAGGCCAGGAACTGATTTTAAAATCTGCAAAAATGAAAAAATATCAACATAGCTAAAGGATCCAAGCTCAATTATTAGTGCATTGCGATTTCTTTCACTCTCTGCATTCATATGTAATAAATACTCACCCTTTTGTACTGTTCATAAGCATAAAAGCTGACAGAGGAATAAGGAAGACGATGAGCAATGGTAACCAAATTCCCCTTCCAGAAAGCTCTGAAACCTTCTTCATTGACTATACGCAGTGCCTCGCGCCATATACTAGGGTTACTCATCACAGCAGCCTCCGAGTGCATGCCTTGAACCTAAAAGGCACGGAAAAAATATATATAGTTAGCACGTGAAATAAGAAAAATACAGGGGAATGAGAAGATAAAAGAGATCAGGCTGTCAACTTCGAAGTTTTTTTAATCTTGATAGCAAAAAGCACAGTAATCAAACAAATTTTTTTACAAACTTTACCAAACAATTAAATTCCAGCAGCATCACAGCAAAAGAAAAATTCAAAACATAGAATTCAAAGATTTACGTATGCATTACATCATTCATAGTTACACCAAATTCAACATATATAAGACCAGACTCCTTAAATCTCTATAAATATCCAAATTTACACATAAAGCCTTCACTCTTTCTCAATTCAAATGAAACGATAAAAAATATAAAGGATCAACATTGATGACAAAAAAAATAAGAATCATGAAATTAAAAAACCTGAAAGAGAATGGTGAGTCGAGCTAAAGGAGCAGTGCAGGTCTTGCTAAAAGCTCCGGCAATGCCACCGGCAAGGAGCTGCGGCACCGTACCTATCTGCGACATTTGCGGCTGCTTCTGAGGAGGCGGCCTGGATATTAACGTCCTCGAAGCGCAACCGCCGTCCACCCCCACTCTAGCTTCCATTAATCCAAATACAAATCAAAAATTCAAATTTTGTCAAATAAAATTAAGGATCGCACAAAATCCTCAGCATGTTAAAGGATGATTTGTGCATTTTTTCGAAGAAAGATCAGGAATAATAATTAAACCCTATGGAGAAAAACAACCCTAGTGTGATTTAATGACAACTACTTTGATTCCTCGGAATATTACTCTGAGATAGAATATTTTTTCTGCGTAGTTTGGACGAAAGTGAGTGTGTTGACTGGGGCCAAGCAGATACAACGAATAATGGGCCCACAAATTCTTTAATGGGCCTCAGGGCCTCGAATATCTAAATTGAAATTATCCAGTATGGCGAAGCCCAACTTGTATATCTTGGGCCCAGGTCTTCATCCCAAAGCACATCTTCTAATAATATATCTTCAAGATAAATTGTCAATGAGCTACGTATAGTGTAATTATTTTTTGGTATAATGTTAATAAACTATAGATATATGATTATAAAAGTTTCAAAAATTAATTATTATAATTCAAAAACATATCCCCATTGCTTATTGGTGTCCCACCAAAGTGTTAAGAGCAAAACGATTTTGTTATTTGTAAGAATTATATTGATAAAATCATTAAAAAATATACTAAAACCCTGAAAATATAATGATACGAAATACATTAATTGAGTTTAATTATTTAAGGGTGAATTGGTCATAGTAGATTTTGTAATACATATGGAGAGGGGTAGAAATGGAATTGTGGGACTGTGGTATCAGAAGAAGCAGAATGAAACGTCAAGTCGTTTTGAAATTCCTTTTAAATCTTACTTTGTTTGTATTGTATATTTTATTACTCTGCTGTTCTGGAAAGTCGTAGCCTAAGCCTACCCCTAACTAGTATAGGTGTATAATCGCATTTCTGACATTTGGGGGGCCCAACTAATTAACGGCTGTGATTTTAGGAAATATCACTAACAGTCAAAACACATTTCTTCTCATTTGCTAGCTCCGATTTTAGGAAAGATATATATATATATATATATATATATATGTATCCCATTTTTTTCAAAATAAAATAACATAATCTCTTTATAGCTTTTTATTTTTAGGTATGTCTAAAAAGCTTTTAATAACACATACGTAATTCGAAGTTTTCATGAAACATAAAAAAAAAATGAAAATAATTTTATGTGAGATATCATTTGTTTAGGGTCGAGTAGAGGGGAGTTAACGGCTTATGAACGTGTCAAAATCGATATGAGAAATAAATACATTTATATCATTATATATAACTAACAGGGTCAAGACTCAAGAGTGAAGTTAAATTATAGGTACTAGTTGAAATGTTTTTTTTTTTTTGTTAAATCGAGATTAATTGAAAAGATTTTGTATGATTTTCAAAAGTATCTTTAATCATAAAACTCACATAATATGATCCCATTGATGTGAATACTCAAATGGGAGCTACATAATTATTGACAAGAAAAGCTAAAAATGAATAAGAGATATTTGTGTACAAAAATACTGTAGAAAAGGAAAAATATTGTACAGAGAAGTGAAGCCACGCCAAATTCGGGGGATTTATTTCACCATACATAAATACATCTCTCGAAGCAAAAGATTTATGCTGACGTATTCTGTTATTAATTAAGCTATAAAAGCTGCCATCATTATAGTATTTTTCAGTGTGTCTATTTAATGCTAATTTAGAACTCTCACGTCAGCATGACGACTTAATTAATTACCCTCAACATATAAATATGCATTAAATATGTACGTATATAATTGATTTGCCTTTGCATTAAATTTAATATATTGGATAACTAAGCTAGCTAGGTAATATTTTATTTGATGTTCTGAAATCAAAGTCGAAGTAGGATTTGTTTGATGGCTATTATAAGCCTAACTTTACATGTAATTATTGATGTGATTATCATATAGTAATAAGATCATATTGTCAATTAAATATTTTGGTCTAAATAGTATGAACAAATAGTATTGCTAATAATAACGTATAGTGATGTTTGCCAAAAAGGAACTATTTAAAGTTGTACAAATAGTATAATTTCCTATTTCGGATTGGTACCAAGATGAGTAGCTTTTAGTTGAAATTTTAAATTGTCTCCATGAAATTGTGTATGAAGCAGGTCCTACCAAGGTAAAGTTGACATGCGCCCATGTAATTCGGTGATAATTGAGTACATATATATGAGTGTTTATGAAATATTATTTTAATTTGATTGTGTGGTAATGATTTTAACTTAGACTTATATATAGGTTTTTTATAAACTATCGAACATTTTGAAGGAGATTATAAATTATAAAATTAATACTTTTTACATCAGTCAAATTCGAGTTGAGTCTGAATTTTGTTTAGAGCCGCGCTCCATTTATTATTCAAGCTTGAGCGTGTCAAGAAATTGATCTTGACTCTGCACTAAACGAGCCTTTTATCGAGTCAATTCAAATTATATGTATCATATATACATTGATAAGATATATGTACATTTAAACGAGTATAAGTTTAAACAAACATATGTATGTATATGACATAAAAAAATGGGATAAAAATATATATTGTATGTAAGTAATAATAGAGAAGCTTTTATTTCAATCAATCATTTCGTTTCTTTAAATAACATGGGAAGAAGTGATACACAATAAAAGCAACTGTTTGGCGGATAGAGTGTTGGGATAGCCAAACTCAGCCTTATATTTTATCCATCCCTTCTCACGTGAGTCACGATGTAAAAACAACTTAATTAAAATTAACCCTATGAAATTTTTAATTAGAGAATAATTATAATAATTGCAGTTGCAAGAAACTTCTATCTCAACTAAATTAATTATCACTCACCATCATTTCTAAAGTACAATGATATACGACGTGAAAAATTAAGGGTGGTTTGTAGATTGAAACGATACATGATTATTTGATTTTATATATACATGAATAAATTGTTAGTTTATATAAATAAAAGAAACTATATGAGAAAAATAAATAAATCAAATAAATATTTTGAAGTGTGAAAGTAGAGAGAGCAAATTATGTTTGAGAAATAATTTCTCGAGCGATACACACTCGTCCTTGAAGAGCATTAATATTCACACCAGCTAAAATATCCAACAAATTTAATAAAGCCACTATATATCAAAGATTTTTGTCGTAATTATTTTGAGCACAGTTTTAGTATAAATACTAAATATATCAGAGAAAGAAAATAATACATAATACTATTCGACGTCGAAGCTGTATAGATTTTGTCTGTTAATAACCCTGCGTCAGTAAAATTATAAAATAGAAAATATATATATATATATATATAAATACTCATCAGTAAACAGTGTTAAACTACGTAAAAAATTATTTATCTTGATGTAATAAGCCTCTCATATTTCATCATCATAACCCCATCTCATCTCTTTCACTGTTTGCTCTCATTTTTCTTCTTCAATTCCCCTTTAAACTCTCATCTTTTTCAGGCCACTATATATACATACATATATATATATATATATGTATATTTCCTGTCTACTACAGTAGTACTATTACCACTCATGGCTGATCATCAGGGCTTTGAACCATATGATCATCGCCATGTCCCACAGCAAAGCCGTAGAGATAAGCTCAGAGTTAACAATCTAGATTATCATCATCATACCCATGGCTTTGCTGCTTTATATCCTCTTTACGATCCATCACTTATCTCCTCTTCCGATCTCCTAAACTGCGCCGCTTCTGCTAACGTGCACGGCCGAAGTTACAGCTCGAATTTGAACCCTTCTGTTAAAGAAGAAGGCATGAATTTGATGGGTTTTGGTAATTCATCAGCAATCACAGATCACATGTATGTGGATCCAGCTTCTGCAGTACAGTTAAACCCTAGCTCTATCCAAGAATCCATTAATGGCAACAGCCCGTATGCTTACACGTCACCTTATAGAGGTGTTATCGATCAGTCTTTTCATGGAAATCATGAAGTTGTGGTGTATAAGCCCGAGCCCATTTCAATAGCCCATCATCATGACCCCAACAACAACAGTGGTCAAAGTTTGTCTTTGTCTCTATCTTCACACCATGCTCATAATAATAACATCCCTCTTGAGCTAAATCTGCAGAAATATGATGCTTCAATGTTCAGTAATAATTGCAACAAGGTGAGTGGAAATGGAGGGTTTAATACTGTTGGCCATGGCAATGGTGGTTCTAGTGCAATTGAAGTTTCTAAGAGTTCAGTGCCTTTAGGGCCTTTTACTGGCTATGCTTCTGTATTGAAAGGGTCAAGATTTTTGAAACCTGCACAACAGTTGTTGGAAGAGCTTTGTGATGTTTGTAGGGAAATTTATGTTGAAAACGATGAAACTGACCACTCTTTATTGGATCCTCCAATTGAAAGTTTGAGTGAAAATGGGATTATTGATGGTTCAGTGAATTGCAGTGATGGGGGTGAGCAAACTAGGAAGAAGTCAAGGTTACTTTCAATGCTTAATGAGGTAACTTTAACTAATTTTAACCTATGTCTACACAACTTTATCTTATGTATTTAAAATTTAGATACTCGAATTGAAATCTGATCAGTTAAAATCGTTTGAGCTAGGTTCGATGACATATCAAACCAAGCTTGAATGGCGCTTTTTGCCTATTGATCCGACCTCGTCTCCATTAGTCAAAAAATGTTCAAAAAAATATGTAAAACATTACCAAACCCGTGTTATCTCGATTCAATTGAGCTCAAAGTTCAATAATAATTCAAATAAACTTGAATAGCTTGTTTGATATAACTCTATCACAACCCTAGTTGAAAGTCTTGGTAACATAAGATTTTTAGCTGTAATATATCTTGGCAATATATGTAAGTTTTGTAGGATATAGTATAGAGTTCGTGTGTAGATACCGTGTTGAATTAATGGATTAACTTGTTCAGATTGAATCTCTAAAGGGCTACTCATCATTGTTTCTAGTTGCATGAAAGTTATGGTGTATAATTATTTAGTTTCACAAAAAGCATTCAACTTTGATTATGAGTGGTAGAAATGGTTCTTTATGGCTTTATCCAACTGAAATCTATGTGATCTAGATTCTTGTATGTATATATCAGGTGTGTAGATTTTGTCAAGAATGCATCTTCTTTAGGTAAAAAATGGTATTGTGAGAATATATGCCCAAAGATTAATTGGTACCAGAAATTGTCTGACAACCTAAGAGAGAGTGTAAAGATGGAATTTTGTCACCAATTTTAGTTTGCATCTTACATAAAGTTATTGAAAAGATTTATTCTCAAAACATGGGTATAGAATTATTCTTTAATTTACTTGAATTTTGTGTGTAAATTTGATGTTTTTTGCACATTTTATACACTACATTCAAGCCATTTGATTAGTAATGCATTTCAACACTTTAATCTGACAAATATATTCAGTCGATCTTCAAAAATTCGCAGAATTTAACGTCTAAATAAGATTTGTTAATCAGGTTTACAAGCGGTATAAGCAGTATTACCAGCAAATGCAAGCTGCAGTAGCATCATTTGAATCGGTTTCTGGGCTAAGTGGCGCCGCCCCATTCGCCAATTTAGCTGTAAAGGCAATGTCCAAACACTTCAGATGTTTAAAAAACGCCATAACCGATCAGTTGCACTTCACAAGCAGATCGAATGGTAAAATTCACTGTGAGATTGATGAAACTAAGAGAGTAATCGAGAATTCAGATAGGAATCCTTACAACCAAAGACCATTTCATAGTACTGGTTTTGTTGACCAACCCGTCTGGCGCCCACAAAGAGGACTTCCTGAGCGTGCTGTTACTGTGCTTCGTGCGTGGTTGTTTGAGCATTTCTTACATCCGTAAGTATAGCTTATATATATATATATATATATATTACTAGCATATATATAGTTTGTAATTTTGATTTCACTTAGGTTAACTGATCTGGTATATTGACAGTTACCCGACTGACACGGACAAATTGATGTTGGCAAAACAGACGGGTCTATCGAGGAATCAGGTGTGAACCCTTTGATTGTCTATGCATTATATTCTAGTTACAAATGCTTTTTTTGACATGTTAATGTGGTATATTACTAAATATTATTATGTGAAATTTAGCTAGATTTGACTAAATTATCTTGATTTTACTCTTGAGAGCTAGTCAAATTTGTAGTAAAAAATCAGATACATACGTTTGTTGTGAATCAGAGTAGTTTTTATTGTTGGCAAAGGTCTAAATTATGTGCAAATTCTTGTATTGTAACTCACAACGTTAGTGAAATACACTTATCGTGTGATTTATTACCAAATAAGTGAATTACAAGTGAGATATATAGATTGTGTCTTTTTCCTTACAAGGGATCTATAATCTGTCTTACAAATGTCTCGATATGTACTAGGTGTCGAATTGGTTTATCAACGCAAGAGTTAGACTTTGGAAGCCAATGGTGGAGGAAATACACATGCTCGAAACCCGACAGAGTCAAAAAGGTTCACAAAGAGAGGATCATCAACTTAATGATCATTTGCCCACAAATTATTCAAATGAACTTGAAAATGCATCTAGCTCAATTCCAAGAATTGGAGGCGATTTTGCACTAAAACGTTCTCGAGATGAGATTACCGAAAATACCCCTAGAAACGAAGCGCCTATGAAATTTCAATATGCCCACAATTTGCTGCATAATAATTCTCACTCGGGTTTTGGTATGAGCAATAATGGAGGTGTTTCGTTAACTCTTGGCCTTAATCAGAATGTACCGATAACTGCAGCTCGTCGGTTTGGCCTTGATGGTGAAGGGTACTCGGGGAGTGGGTTCGGAGGGCAAAATCGTCAATTTGGAAGAGAGATTATGGAGGGACAGGTTTTGCATGAATTTGTTGGGTAAAACATGCATGATTTTATATATGAACGATAGAAGATTTTGATGGGACTTATGTTTAATTAATTAACAATCATCTAAGTTTCATCATTCATGAAAGATGATTGTTAGATGGTTTTTGCCCTTTTACTCTTTGAGAAAGTATATGTTATTATATGGTTTTGTGTGGGTATTATTAGTCTATAATTCGTTAAATGTTCACTTCGGTCCCTTTGTATAAGCCTATCTATTCATATGTTTCTAATTTGGAAGCAACTAATAGAACTTTCTATATAAATTTAATGAGTCTAAATTTTGGTTTGCTGCTAAGCAAACAAAATCTTTTATATATTTTAAAATCGTAGTGCATCTCTTATTTTATTTACGTGTATATATATATATATATATATATATGTACATATTTTAAAATATAGGATTAAAACAAAGTGATTATTGGACTACATAAGCATTATCATCATCCAAAAATTGGTGATGATGCTGGTTAAACTGTGAATATAAGAGGAATATATTAAAGTGAATATAAAGCAGCTTTAATTTGAGTTCTTTTTATATACTAATTTAGATTTCATGACAATTAATTAGAAAATGGCAAAAGATTATTAAGATAGGATTTCATTATTTCATTTCAACATAAAAGAAATCACAAACTTAATAAGGCCATGGGACTTGGGTAGAGAGATCATTTCTCAATCGTATCTCCAGGTGAATGGGATTCAAAACCTTGGGTACGCTAGTTTGGCCCATTGGCATAAATATATTGTATCTAAACTTGGCTTGGGCTTGGGCTTGGGCTTAGATTTTAGTTTTGGGTCTAATTGGGTTGTAGTTTGGGTCTAGCTCATTGTTTGGTCTGGGCCTAGATCCAAATTAGGTTTTGGGTCTGTCCCATTAACAGGTCTAGATGAGAAGAACAATAATCCCTTTACATTACCACTTACTTCTGATTCTGAATCATACTAATTGATTTATAATTTTTTAAATAAACAATTGCTAAACAACCATTATACCAAACTAAACAAAAAATTTGCAACATGGAAAATTCTAGCATGATATTTAAAATCATGTTTAATAAGCAAATATAACAGCATATTTTACCCCTTATAACTAAAGCTGAAAAATACAACAAACCATGAAAACATACATCTGAACATATACATTCCTAGTTCAGATGCTAAAAAAAAAAACATTAAGAACCATACATGTACATATTCATTTCAAGCCATTCCTTCTACATGACCATCATCTTCACAACAATCAGCAACAGCCACATTTTGTCTCCTTACATTCTTGTAAGAATATCGCCTCGCGACAAAGATATACACACAAAGATTCACCTGTGTAATAACAGCCAAAAGCCAGTAGAAATAATCGAGACGACTACTATTCAAATCCTTACCAAACCAGCTCTTACCAGCCTTATCCGTAACATGATCAACTATAGTTATCAAAATGCTACTCAGAAAATTTGCAGCACCTAAAACACTAAGGTAAAATGCAATCCCTAAGCTCCTCATTGAATCAGGAACTTGATCATAAAAATACTCTTGTAACCCCACCAACGTGAACCCATCTCCGATCCCGATGATCAAAAACTGCGGTGTTAGCCAAAAAACGCTCATTTTCAACGAACTGTTAACGGGATTTTTCTCAACAGTGTTGAGTCTTTTTTGTTCAACCAAAGCTGCTGTGGCCATTGATAGAGTTGTGAAGATCATGCCGATCCCGATCCTTGTTAGAATCGGTATGCCCCTTTCGTTTCCCGTTGCTTTTCTGAAGAACGGGACGAGGGCTTTATCGTAAATTGAGATCGAAAATATCATCCCAATGGCCCCCAGGGCGTATACAGAGGCTGGTGGGATAATGAAATTGTTTGTGATTGTACGGTTTAGCGTTATGCTTTGTTTGATGAAGAATGTGCTGGTTTGTGCAACACAAATGCCGAAGGGTAAAGCAGTTAGCCATATTGGGATCATGTTGACTATAAGCTTCATTTCTTCAACCTTTGTCACTGTTGCAAGTCTCCATGGATTTTGCTTATCTGATGATGTTTGTCCCTCTTCTATAATTGCAGCTTTATCAAAAAACCTGGCAAGTAAAATGAAATATACTCACTAGGCAATTTGAGTCTGGACGAAAATCAAACTAAGTTTTCAATAAGTTGTGTACTAACTTTTTAACATTTTAGTTCCAACTGGGTTGGCTTTTAACAATATTGGGTCCAATTGGGCTTTAAATTGGACCCAATTTTGTCTCCAATTTGGGTCTAAATTGGTCCAGCCTATAATCTACATTTTACACTCTACAACAACTCCTTACACCAATTTCATTCATAATGAGTCTTTATTGGGTTTATTTTGGATTCTTATTGAGTCCACTTTAGGTCCTCACTGGGTCCACTTTGGGTCATTGTTGGGTCCAACTATAATGCATATTTATTGACATTTGACCCAATTGGACCCAACCCAAATGGACCCCGACTCAAACCCAACCCATTCAACCCAATTGACACCCCTAAGTTATTACTCAGTATTATACTTTATACACTTATTCATGCCAAAATACTGTTTTTATAACATATCTTACTTGAGTTTCTTGGTGGGAAAAAGGAGCCTCCCTTGAGCCTTATCCGATTTAGGAACCTCGTAAAGTTGATCGTGGTCCGTTGGATAAGGAAGATTCCTCTTTGCAACAGCTGCTACAAGAACCTGTAATAACGGCGTTAAGGGACTTCCCGTTGGCTTTCTAAACCGATAAAACGGCCTTCCAATGCAAAATATGACTATACTTGAAGCCATAACTGCTGTAAGAGTGATATCTGCTGCAGCCCAGCTTATGTGGTCTTGGATGTAGACAATTATGGTCACACCAAATAGTAGACCACAACAAAGCCCGAAACTCCACCAATTGAAAAACGACATCTTGTTTTTACGCTCTTTTGGATGATCATCGTCGAATTGGTCAGCTCCAAAGCTCTCTAGAGAAGGCTTGTGCCCACCTGTGCCTATTGAGATCAAGTATATTGCTAGGAAAAAGAATATCTCATGGACCCTTCGAGGCTCTTGGCAAATCCCGGACCCGCATGGTTTCAAGCCCGGGACTATTCTAGACATCGTTAAAAGAAGCAATCCCTGGTTTTTTGCATCAAACATGAAGAAATAAAACAACATTAGTTTGTGATAAAAATGAATTACATTAGCTTATCTGAATAAACCTCACTTTTGGCGAATCGTTACAAGTTTGGTAATTACGAATACACCCCTCGAAAATCGAAGGGTTTTATTACAAGGGGTTATGATAACTTTTCGAGCCTTAAGGTGTTTTTGGTAGTTAAACACTTATACAGGAGTAACTGTAATAAAAAAAACATCATAGATTTGTCTTACCAGGAGATAAACAATGGATGAGGCTAGAACTGTGGAAAATCGACCAAGATAAGCATCGGCTAAAAATCCTCCAAGTAGAGGCATCATTGTGGTCACTCCTGACCAGTAATTTACACTTTTTGCTGCTGTTTTCAGGTCTTCATGAATCACTTTGGTAAGATATATGATTAAACTTGTTGCTATTCCAAAATAACTCAATCTCTCGCTAAACTCGATTGCTGCCAAATAACCATAAGCATCTTTAGCCTTTGACAATATTTTACGATCAAATTTTTTCAAAAGTTATGCTCAATATGGCCCGAGATTCTTTAATCTATTAAACGTCGCACGTTTAATTCTATCATGATTTAAAAACCCTTTATTCTAAGCCTTCTTTATGAAATATATGCAAGTCATATCAATAGATCCGTGGATAAGTTCATTTGTGAAGGATATATTCTTGAACTTCTTAACAACAGTAGCATATATCCAGTGTTCAACATGCATAAAACATCAGATAAAAATTTATTTGCTTGATAATATGTGATATATAGTACTTACTATAGAACGATGATTGAATATAATTTTACCTATAATGAACCGTGAAGCTTTCCAGGCACCGGTCGAGGCTCGAAGAGGGATTCTTCCTTTATGATCAAAAGAAGAATCTGAAACCCATTTCTCATCATCCATAGCTACATATTTTTGTTTCTCAGTTTGCTCCATATTCAGTTCTTGTCTTAGTTAAGACAGCCAATAATACTAAGATTCTTTTGTGTAAGATAAGTGTTGAGCTTGTTGGTGGGTTGCCAACTTGGTTGGTTCTTCTTATATAGAGACTAGAATCTAATATGTCTTAGGCCACAAATGATGGTAAATAAGTGAATAAATGGCTTTTTTACAAAATTATTGTAGTAAAAAAAACATTCTTCTCAATGATTGTGATTGAAAAAAAAAATGTGATGCCCTCCACTTTGTTCGCAGCCAATCTGAAAACGAACTTTAATTTAACTCTTTGTATGCAAAGTGAATTATATTTGATATATAATTTATTTAAAGTCGAATAAGAAAAATTATTTACACGTCTAATATTTATATTATGATTAATTAGATATGATCGATAAAAAATTTCAATCACTATTAGTTCTTGCCATGGAATAGCATCTATAAGTCAATCTAAAGCGAATAAAGTGGAATTAGGACCCATGCACTAAAAGTCTAGCCAAGAACAAAAGATGTGATGCTTGATCAATATTTTTGCTATGTGGGCTCAAGTTACTAGCTAACCTATACTAATAATGCTTAGTTAATTATATTAGTCTTCATTTTTTTCATTAATCTTCGTTAATATATAGCTATTAGTAGTATGCTAGTGTTAATTAACCATTAACTTGCATAGTGGAAGAAGGAAGATTAATAATGAATTGGGACAAATCTTAAGCAAATCTTGATTAAAGTGTGTTACAGACTACTTACAGTAGGAAAGTAGTATGATTTATTAAGATATGTGGAATAATAAAAAGGCTATCCCCTTTAATTAGCTGCTTTTTTCTCCAGTATATTAGTAGCATTTAACTAATTTGTCTGCCTTTTCTAGCACTTCTATTCATACATAGTATTTACCAAATTTTGCACTGAGAAAGAATTAAAACATTATAAATAATTGTGAAATATTATATATGTGCATGAAAAAGACAACATAAAAATCATAGTTTTGCTTTATTTGTTTTATTTTTTAGTCAAATGTTATTTTTCCTCGTTTTGTGTTTGAAATTATTCCACTATATCAAAGTAGTGGAATTTATTGGCAAATTGAAGATTAAATTTGACCCGTAAAAACCAGCTTAATTATATGAGCGTGACAATTGAGTCTGGACAGATTTAATGGCAATTGCCAATAAAATCTCTTGATAGATTCACATTTCAAATCACACTACTATTATATTTGGACATTATATATTCGTGTGAGTAAAAGGAAAAACAAAATGAAATTTTGTCATGAAGCTCAAAATACTTGTAAGGGAAGCTAATTTTATTTTTTTTAAATGCTATATATATAACACAATTTTAATATTTTTCATCACTTCTTGATTTAAAAAGTATGAATATAATAAATTCATTATAATTAATTAATTACAAGTGATTTTTTAACAATTTGATTAGAACCTCCAATATTAGATTAAATTTGTTATTGGTTCATACGTAAGCAATTTAACCATAAGCTAAAAATAGAATTATAGTTGAGGCTTGAGGGGATGATTCTATCCAAATATTTAATGTGATTTATAAAGTTGAAACAAATACGAACTTAAATTTTATAAAACACATTCTCTTATACTCATTTTTTATGTCGGTGAAACTACTAAAAAAAGGTTTTCTTTACTAGAATTTCTTCAACTAATAATTTTAGGTATATTAAATGCATTTGTTTGAGAAAGTTTTTATTCGAAAGTGTTGATTAACGGTGCAATTTATTATATATATATATACACATGTTTTTCATATTTGATTATTTAGACTTTGTACAATACAAAAATGGGACAGTCAAATGAGAAGTCAACGTAGATAAATTCAACTTCATAATGGCCAATACTGCCACCTTCTCAACCATATTCGTAGGATAATCATTTGGTAACATTATACTGAAAAAATATAAATAATTACTTGTTGACATTGCTACATTTTTTTAGCATTATTCTTTTAATTTTAATGGTATATCTCACTCCCCAGCCACAAAATAAAATTTTTAAAAAAATGACAAGATGAATTACTATTAATTTTTTTACCAATATAATCTAGCAAAAATTCAAGGTTTTTCTACGGTGAGTCAATTTGATTCTTTCTAATAGTGAACCCATCTGTAACCAAAAAAAAAGAACCCATCCAATAATTTGGATCCACTTTTTCAATAATAAATCCATGCTACTAGGTTAACAATCAAATCGAATATTACACTGGACCAACATAGAATTACAACATATATTAGGATTAAATAACTATTGCAAATAGATTATATATATAATTACGGTTCAATTTTTTTTCAATTGAATTTTAATACTCGTTTTGAATTAATAATGGAAGTAATTATTTATTATCCATGTGATTCTTGTCATAAGTAGTGAATTATAAGCTAGCCATTACTGGATCAACAACAAAATTGTACCCACTTCCAAATTAAACTAGCTTAATTTAATCAGAAGTGGATTATCATCATTATTATCAAAAACACCAGCAATTAATGGGGAGGAATCCATAAACATGCAGTACTGATAAAGTTCTTTACCCACTCACAGCAAATTAAAAATGATAAAATGTGAGTTTATTTTGTGTCAAATCATACACAACCAAGGATTATTTTTTTTTTTCCGTAAATGATATCATAGTCGAAGACATTTTATGTCTCCATGATTTAAGAAATTTAACCCATTACAACATTGTTAATTAATATTTCAATCACTACTATAGTCAAATATAAATGATTTTGATAATGATTCACGGTTGCATAACAGCTTGTTATTGGTGTAAGGTGAAAATATATCAAATGCACATAAAAAACGTGGTATTATTAGCAATTTATCACTAATTCAGTCCTTAAAAACTATCCCACCAAACACATAAAAGCAATAACTTAAGTGGAAGCTTTTAAGCTTTAGTAGGAAAAATAAACAAGAAGCTTTTGACATACCAAAGATGGTGGATAGCAATAATGCTGGTTAAACTATGATCGCACAGGGTAATTTTTTAATAGACAGGTTTTAATACATTTAAAGGGTAATTAATTATTTAATGGTTCAACTCTGAGATCTATTACAACTACTTAGTCACTAATTTTCCCACTTAACAATTAAATGTGTGATTACAACTAGTTGTTGGGATAACATGAAATTATAAAATGACCCGTTTTACAGTCTTACAAAAGCAAATGGAAATCACAAATTCTTCCTAGTGCATCATTATTTACACTAGAAACTATACAAAAAGACACTCATAAACCCATAATCCATCACTATAAATTTCCATTTCTGGAGTAATGAATAATCAAGAAAGAGCATCATTAAGTATATTGACCAACTTAAAAAATCAATGGACGAGCATTTTAGACCACGAGATTAAACTTAAAGCCGATCGATCATTCTGTAAAGAGGGAATTAACATTTTATCATAGCTCTGATTCTTGCATATCTACACCCCTACTTGGATTCCTTTCTTACAAAGCACTCAGTAGATATGCACTGAAGAATTTTCACCCAGAAAATGAGGAATCTTGTAATGATAAGAAGAATAAATTTCAAAACGATATCTAATGGTCCAAAAATATATGCCCTGAATTGGTCTTGTTTTCTTATATCAATTGACTATCCTGGAAGTTAGCTTATCTACTATAACCGAAGTCGCTAATTATGCTTCGTGTCCAAGCTAACAGTCAAAACATAACATCTATAGACGTGTATTAGTTCAAATATCTAATTCTTTGAACTTATAAGTACACAATTAAGGTCCTTAGGTTGTCTTTCAAGTAGGTAATGTTCCTATATTTTCACACATCTTTTCGTTCTGTTTCAGTAGATAAGTTTCACATTCTCACATAACATTTAAAGAACTTTTTTCCAATACAAATTGCAAGTGTGCTCTTGTCATGCTGACAACAAACTAAGCATTAGCAAAAATCAAAAAGGTAATGACAATGCACAAGGCTCTTGAATCTCTAAAAACAGCCTTATGCCACTAATGGAATCCAATAATGAAGATTATCTTAAGTTGACTTCATTCAGTGGATTAATACTCATATACACTAAAGGTTATAAAATTCATTCCAGCATTGACTTAAAGAAACACAATCATATGTGGACTCAAACTGAAATGGCACTGCACAATTCTATATTCTCAATTTTCATATCTTCCTCAAATAGTTTATTCCACAAATGGATTTCAACATGAATCATGTGGAGGAGCCTCATCTACAATATACATATTTACATAGTGGGGCAACAAAATGATTGATAAAATAATACCTGATGATAATGTTCCCAATCTTCAGCTCCAATTCTCGCGAATCCAATGAAATCCAAGATGAACACCATTAAACCAGAATGCCCTTATCATAATGTAATACTTTTAGGCTTAATACTCCATCATACGAAAAGCTAAACCGACAACTAAACTTTCTATCATATCCTCAGCTCTACAGTTCAAAGTTCAAACCCATAGCTCCCATCATTTTGCAAACTCATATCAAACACTTCTGAATTTGTATTTCCACTCCTCTCATTACTGTTTACCCTTCTACTTCCCCTGTTCCTGTTAGAAAATCCTACATCACTCGAATTCTTTCCTTCTGAATCACTCAAATGCATTCTCCTATTCCCCTTCTTCTTAACTTTTTCCTTAGAAAAAATCCCACTTTTACCTTGTTTCTCAACACTCTCCAAGCTTCTATTTCCGTTATCTAAAGGACTATGATTGATATTCGAAGCCCCATGATACCCCTTTCTCCCAACATCCATTTTCCCATCACTAACACTAATTACTCCATTACCCAAATCACCAGCCAAACTCAAACCCTGAAATTCTTCACGCACACCACTCTTTTCCCCAACCTTTCCATAAGGCCTAACACTATGAACGACCCCTTTAGGAAAAAACCTAGAACTAGGCAACCCATTATCGGTCCTAAACAATTCGGGGCCATCTCTTTCGGACCACAAATCAAGCCCACCGGGCTTCTGAAACCGATCAGCCAAAACCTTCAACTGTTCATCAGCACTAACAGAAAATAAATTTGGCGGCTTTTCAACGCTCTCCCATGGCCGTTCGAGTTCCGAAACAGCAGCTTTAAGCTCAGCCCTTTTTCTCATTTCGTATATTTGGCGTTCTCGAGCCAAACGGGCCTTAAGGAGCTGTTTGGCTTTCTTGGCCTGCATTCTTTTCCACTGCCATTTGGAGACCCCTCCAGGGTAAGTTCGAGGCCCACCGCCCATACGAATCGGCGTCGTTTTGAGCGAAAGTTGGGATAGTTTTGTGGTGAGGGGTAGTAATGGGTTATATGACAGGGTTTTTGATGATGAAAGGGAATTTAGCGGAGTAGGGATTGAGAGAGACATATGAAGGACTGGCATATCTGTATTAAACTATCTACTGGGAGTTAGAAAACAGAAGCTTCAAATCTGAGGGTGAACTGTGGGTGTTTTGTGTGTGTTTGTGTGGAGAAGATGATGATGATGACACATGAAGGTGCAAAAATGAGAATTATGAGAAAATTTTCTGGCGGGTATGAATTGGGCTTTCATTTTCAGTTAAATGGGTTTCTAAGACATTTCTAAATTTGGGCTTTAGTATTGTCTTAAGACAAGAAATTTTGGGTCAATGTAATAATAGTCCGTTAAGCTCAGCTGTTAATGGGCTAAATGTTGAATTCAGACTCAGAGCCGTTTTATTATTAATTCCATGGCCTATTAAAGATCCATATCCATGTACAAATATCACTGATCTATACCAAATATATCTAAAATTAAGATTAACTGCATTAAAATAAATAAAGATACAGAAAAATGCACAAGGTATGACCTTGCCACAAACAAATAAAGCATACCCGATTTTCAAGCTTATGAATTATAGTTAGATGTAATAGTCTTCCTATCGAATTCATTCTTAGGCTTTCTCAAGCAAGCACCAGTGGTCTAGTGGTAGAATAGTACCCTGCCACGGTACAGACCCGGGTTCGATTCCCGGCTGGTGCATTTTTTCTTTTATTGTTTTCTTTTTCTTTAACTTCGTATTTATTCAGTCAACCTGAATTTTATACTTTTGCTTCTAAATTTGATTTAAAATCCTTCAAATCTTTCACCACCAACATTGAGATGAAACATTTAATTTAACAATAAATTTGTCAACATATAGTTGTCCATAAACAAATAATAAATGACTATATATTTATATTCTAAAATCCAATTTTCATGTGGCCTTTGCCCTCTTCTGTTTTTCTTTGTTTTAAGAATTTCCATAGCTCCACACGTGCAACTGACCGTTACATTGTCCTTCCTGTTCTGACCATTTTGCATACTGTCATAAGCTGGCCTTAAAATCGCCAGTAAATTATCATTGTTTAGCAAAAAAAATTAACAACTACTTAATATTCATGTCACAATCTTAAAACACACTTGTTTTTTGGTAATTAGATTTTATAACATACTCAAAAACATTATGTTCTATGTCCAAAATAGTTATGTAAACAAACAAAATACATATCCAAAATACTTTTTCCGGACATAGTTTTGAGTTGTAAGAGATCTTTATGGTAGTGAGTAAATACTAACCGACATAATGCAGCAGCTCATAACTTCATTATTTATTGTCTCACATTTTGGAAGCACAAATCCTACAATATAGGTCATAAAAAAGCCAACAAACAATTCCAAATGAACTGGAAATTGCAATCTTAACGTCATATTATGATATTAAACTGCAATTTGATGTTCCAAATATAGTTTATTTTATATTTCTACGTGCACTTGGATATAAAAATGGGTATCCTTTTTAGTTTATTCACGAATATGCATGAACTTGCAGGTTTCATTATTTCTAATTTGTTTAGAAAAAGAGTGTTTTGGGATTTGCGAAAAATGGTGTTATTACAGCTGGTTGACGGTGGAGACTCGAGTTTCTAAATTCTTCTGTCTATTCTATTTGCTTCTCATCACTTTCTTGTTAATTATTATTTTATTTAATATTTTTTGACTTTTGAACCTAAATGTTACGCAGTTTAAACAAAGGATAGCACCAATAATGTCCCCTTTGATTGAGTTTCCAGGGTTTTTTTTTTTTTTTCATTCTTCTATTATGCCCCCACGTGTATCCTTGTTGATTTCCACAATCATGTTACAATCCCAGTTGTTTTTTTGATTTTTTTTTTTAATTTAATCTTGACTTTCATATTAAATTCGTTTCGTATATTATTTTATAAGAATATAATTATGAAGTATTTATCTTAATGTGTACATGAATTTTTCAAGTAAAGCATCATAAGATGAAACATGAAACTAATGCATATTGAATATAATTTCAAACTATTACCTTTTCAACTATTTTACTATATATTATGTTCATTATATAAATACAAATCAAATATATGTAATATACACTATAAACACATATTGACCTCATATGCATGTATATATATTGTGAAATACAAAATAAAACTTTGAGAACTTATTATAATCCACAAATTAAGGGAAGTTTCTATGAAAACTATATTAGAAAAATAATGATAAAAAATTACATTAAAAATAAAAAAATAATGAACTAGAAAGCTTTCCATCCAACAGCATGGTTGTTAGATCTTGTGAACCCTACCCTTACATATATAAATACAACCCTCAAACAAGGCATTTCCTCACCACCAATATTGTCTTACAAAGTAAAAAAAATACACATTCAAGAAACTAACATATATAGTACTACTATAATGTCTAGGTTTCTTATTTACTTCTTGCTTTTGGCAAATGCCCATTTGATCTTAGCAAAAGTTGATAATGATAGTGAAGAACATCAATTCATAGCTCAAGCACCTAAATCGCGCAAACTTGGGAAGCATAATCTTATTGCACCGAGTCTGAGCCCGAGCCTGAGCCTGAGCCCGAGCCCATCTGAAGCACTAAAAGTAGAGGAAAGTGGAAATTTTACGCAAGAACAAGTGATGAAAATACATCACCATTATCATCATTCGATTGATAAATCGATATGTGGTGGTGGAGTGATTATTGCGTGTTTATTGGCCATATTTTTGGTGGCGATTTTATGTTACATTAGGGCTACGAGAAGAATTAAACATGTAGAACCTTTTTCTCCTACTCATACATCCATTAATGGGAACAAAAATTCACAAATTGGTTCACCTAACAACTAGTTGATGTAATTAGTGTGGAGAAAAGAAGAGAAATTGATTTTATATATGTATATACTTTTTATGAAGTGATGCACTTTTTATGTTAGTTGAGGTTTTTTTTTTTTTTTTTTTTTTTTTTTTTTTTTTTGAGGTGGGGTTTAATTGCTGTATTTGTAAAATATTAGAAATTTCCTCAGGATGGATGTATAAATGAAAATGATAAAGCATTCTTTTCTTTTCTAAATTCGAGTATTTTGCTTTATTTGTAATTTATCTTAAATTTAATAGCTCTTTTTTCAGTTCTTATTGAAACACAAATTGATGGAGAAAATTGTGTAAATTTTGAAATGATGGAGAAAATAGTGTAAATTTTCACTTAATTTAATTTATTCATTCTTTTGAACTCAAACATGAATATAGGCCTAATCCAGGATCTTACTAGAATGTGTGTGATTGTATAATGGGCCTGATCCAAATCTTACTAGGATAAAGATTTACGGCCCATTTAAAGGGTTCTCTATTGGATTTTCATAAGGCCCAAAGAATCGAGAAGCTAGACTTATTTGAAAGACCCTCAAAAAGGAAAAAAGAAGTTCAAATTACTATCATTTAGCCTAAACTTGAACAAGTAGTATTTGGGCTTTGTTTATTCTTTGCAGTAAGTTACTTGTGTGAAGCCCATCAAGATGTGGAAATTGGAATATCTCACAAAAAATATCCAGCCTGAAATTGAAAAAAAAAAAAAAGAACAAGAAATATCTCACAAATAGGGCATGAGATGAGTCAAGCCGAACAAATCGTCCCATCAAATTTTGTACGAATTATTGTCAAACTTTCATAAAATGAGTTTGAATTTGATTTTTATTATTTATCGAGCTGAGCTCAAGCAAGTTTTGATCAAATTTAATACATATAAATTGAGTTTATTATTTTTTATTAATCGTGTCGAGTTAGAAATAAGCTTTAAACTTATAGAGCACACAAAAAATTGAAGCTAGTTCAAACAATCCCATTATGATCAATTTTGAATTAAGTATCGAATGATTTGATTCTCTTTCAACCATATTCACAAAATAAAATCATATAAGAAAAAACTATCTACTCATAGCTGAAGATGCATAGATGTGGATATAAAGATTCCAATCTATACTCAACCACAAATTATTCATGGATATTGTTGGACATTTTCCACTGAAACAAGTCTATATCTTATAACATCGCCAATTACTTTTTGAAGGGATATAGCATTTATATATTTATTTCTACACATTACATTATCCATCTCTTGATAAATGTGGTATCAATTCTCAAGAATTTGTAATGAAATAAATAATTTATTAAAAAAATAAAAAATAATTAAACATATCTCCAAAATTTTAAGATTTAATTCATGTGGGCAGTGGGGTTTCATATATATCTTAATTTAGTCCACGAAAAAGTGGTGAAATAGCTGATGATGTGCCTATTTTATCTTTATATATATATATATATATTGAGATGATGATGATGAGGTCCCATTTAAGAATAAAGAATCGAATGACATTCATTCATATGATGTGTATTATTCAATGCAGTTCGGTGCAGATACGTAAATCACCTGCTTACTTACTTCCCCTTTTCTTCTTGTTGCGGCTATATATTTTATTTTTCATTTTTTTTCCTAAAAAAATGAAAAAAATTGTATTATTGAAAAAATGAGTATTGAATAAAGTCCTTCTAATTTGTACAATTATTACCACATGATAAACAATTGTTTTTTGGTCACACTTGACATGACTACTCAATATTGATGCTGCATTACATTGTTATAATAATTACATTTAGGAAATTTATTGCAGAAAGTACAGTAGAGAGCATATGGTCAAGAGATTATTTGCTTTCAACAATCCAATGATTTATTAGAAGCATTTTAGCAAGTGCTTATATAAAGATAACATAATATATATAATCATCATGATTAATAGCATAATTAATATGATGATGATGATGAAAGGGACAGTGATCGTATTGGTAAAGATAGTGGGAGAGAAAAAGAGAATTGGGATAGAGTTAGAGATAGAGATATAGATATTAGATAGATATAGATATACAGATAGATATATAGAGATAGAGACAGGGGCATGTGGCGGAACAGTGGTGGTGGTGACACCGCACGCGGCGACTCTTAGTGGCCGTCTAACCAACATAACTTCTCGTGGACCCTCTTTCCCCACCCCCCCAACTAACTATATTAACTACTCATCTTTTTTATTTTATCCTCTCTTTTTTTTTTTTTTTTTTTATATTTTGAAATGATGTATTTTATGATCTGATGCACGGATAGAGGACACAGCGCACGACAAGATACAAACATAAAATACGACATTTTAAAAATATTAGGATGCGACACAGGCTTGAAACTACTAATAAAATGTGTATATATAAATTGATATACATATATTAACTACTCATCTTTTTTTATTTTATCCTCTCTTTTTTTTAATATTTTATATTTTGAAATGATATATTTTATGCTCTGATGCACGGACACGGGACACAGCGCACGACAAGATACAAACATAAAATACGACATTTCAAAAATATTAAGATGCGACACAGACTTGAAACTACTAATAAAATGTGTATATATAAATTGATATACATATATATATGTTTATTAATTTACGTTAAAATATATGAAGTAGTCATTTTCCTTCGAATCATACAAATAAAGAAGAAGTCTTTTTGTTCTAATTTAAATATGACCGGTTAGAGAAATAAACTATGAGAATAATTATTGTACATTATAAATTTGTATTTGATTTGTAAAGTTAATATATGTTTGAAAGAAAAAGAAATACTTCGATTTTTAAAATTACAAAAAATAAGTGAAATAACATTAAGTGTCATAAATAATGTATACATTGTAGACATATATCCTCTAACTGCGTCCATTACGGTGTTCATATTTTATTTTTATCATTTTATTTAAGCAGACAAATTTATTTTAACATTAGACACAGTGTCAGATGATTGTCGTGTCCAAACAGGTGTCCGACATGTTGTGATTTTTTGAAGTGTTCGTGGATCATATATGATTTTATGTAAATTTTATATTTATTAAAAAAAATGTACACATATTATGTATGGATGAAATGCAGTAGGAGGAAAATGTCAATTTAAAATTAGAAAAATGGTGACCGACTAATTTAAATGTGCAATAATTGTTCTATAAGCGAACACGGAATATGCAATAATAAAGAAAGAAAAAAGTGATTGTGCATTAATTTATATTTATTTATATTCTAATAAAGCATTGGAATTTGGATGGATATTCCGATGCTTATCCAAACCCTTCGTCAAAGATACAGAGAAGATGAAGTGCTCAAATCAAATACTTCGTCTCATGCGCCTAACTCCATGTTTCCTTTTAGGATAAGATTTTTCAATCCTACTTCAACAAAATGCCTCAACCAAACACAGAATAATTAATAATTATTTCGAAAATTATGAAAATGTAAAAAAGAAATAAGATTGGATATAATAATTAAAGTCAATTAATTGTTACAATGTAATGTCTCTGTCCCACCTTCATGTTAAACCTTATTTTTTGTTTTGTCCAAAAAGATAAGGTGACCCTTCTTCCACAACAAAACTACAAATACTACCTAAATATGTGTATGTATCATATATTATTATATGATCGGATTATACTGTTGGATTTGATATGATATAAAATTTATTGATAACAGATTTAAAAACTCGATAATAGTTCGATCATTAACCAAAGGACTTGGCCTAGGTAGATTAGTCCTGGATAAGACCGGTTCGACTTTTAAATTACAATAATTTGTAAATCATATATGAAATCATGAAATTAATTCCACTGATTCAGGGTTTAGTTATGCATAATTAATTGTATTTAATGTGTATATGCAAAGATATTTAAGTTTCTCCAATACATTTCTTCAAGTGAATATAACTATAATTACGACTCACATTCATGATATGCTGTGATCCTAGACATAATAATTGATAATGTTCTATAAGCAATAACAAAGATAGATATATATATATATATATATATATATATATCCTAACAATGTTGATTTGATTTTCGAGGATTTTGTTCAATTTAAGAGTATAATGACATATATATCCCAACAAATAATATATGAAATCTTCTTATATGATCCGTATCATAGTTGTGGTCATCGAAATTATTAGATATGAACATAATTAAAGGTAAAGGGTTCTCTTTTTTGTTTTACTTTTTATTTGGTAATGGTTTCACAAATTATGAAGCCTGAACAAATCCATTGAACCAATTCACAAAAGTTTCATATTTATGGACGTAACTTTTTAATTAGATTATGGCCTCTTATACCCAATTAAAATAGTTTTAACATTTAATGGTATTAAGAATGAACTCAAAGCTTAAATACTTGAATTTTGTCATTTCAATACAAGAATACAACATGCTAAAATATTCATATCTCCATGATTGTTTCAAAGTAGGTCACCTAATTTTATTAAGCAAATATGAGTTAACATTATATAAACTTTGTTCTCTTCAGCAATTTTTGTTAAACAATTATATGGAGAATATCAAAATTTCTATAATTTATTAACAATAAAAGTTGAACATATATTATAAACACTATATATTTGTGATTTTCATGCATAACACGTATTAACTTATGGTTAAAATTAATATATACCTTACGTAACACGAGTTAATGATATTCATTTATAATATTAAAAGTGAATTATAACACTTGATATATTATTACAGATCAATCATTAAATTTCGATTTAACTCGTCTCATAAATCGTAATAAACCAAAATATCTTACTTTCGCAACTTTCCTCCATCAATAGTGACTTACTCGTTAAAAAAATTAGGATAATCATCAACCGACTCCACTCAATTAAAAATTAGCCGAACTTAAACTAAGATTATAATCAACCGTATTGATTATTTTTAAATTGTTTTATCAGAATTATATTATATTTATCATACGAGTATTCCACGTTTGTCACACGAAAACGAAGCTAATTGTTCAATGCACCCAAAATCAAAAAAGAGATATTTCCAAACAAACAGTACCTAAAACAGTTTCGATTGAATCCATTCGAAGCCCTAATGAAGAGAATACATGAATGGTGCCAAAAGGAAAAAGACAAAAATAGGGTGCCGAAGAAAGTGACAGTACTAAGAAAAGAAGAAAAGGTGAGGGGCAGGATTGATATTATCCACTAGGTATTCGTGGCAGTAATAGGTTGGGAGTTAAAATCATGGTCCCACATATTTTCCACGTGGCATCTCTCGTTTACATTTTTAGACAGGTAGGATTCTACGGAGTAAATTACTCCCTAACCAAAATTGAATCAAACCGAAAAACAATAAATTCAAAACAGAAACAATTAAAACAAGAGAAAATTACACATAGACCCATCATTTATTGTTTAATTATTAAAAGAATTTACTCCTCTTAAATTAAAACAATTATTATGATAACACCACTTTATAGAGTTGAAAAAACTAATCAAATTACTCGATACTCGGTTGATTTTTAATTTATAAAATTTCGTTTGAAATTGCTTATTAATATATCAACCCAAGTTTTAATTATATCTGATAAGTTTTGAAATTCAACTCAAATTTAATTCGATTAGCAATCAAATCAGCTAAATATTGAAGTTCGATTATAATTCAAACAAATTTTAGCAATAATTCATCCAGCTCGACAATTTTACATGTCTATATGTGTATTTAAAATATTATTGAATTTTTCTGTGAGTTAAAAACACTTTGCACCGCAGAACAGTGCAAAAAGACACTATACACCCTAAAAAAGCAAAAAAATACATTTTGAGCCATGAAAATTTATTGTAGTTGCATTGATAATTCAACTTCTCTCTCATATATATAATCCATATTTAATAATATATATGTTATAAAATATAGACGTATATATAATTAAAAATATAATAATAAATATAAAATACATCGGTTTAATATTATTAAACATATTATTATATGTATACTATTAATAAATAAATAAAATAATTTTATTTATATTCAACAATCAAATCTAAAGTTACTCACAATCTTCTTTCTAGCCAATAAAAAAATGAGGATGAATTTTTCTCATAGCTCTAGCAAACGTTAAATTCATTTTGATATTATCTTTTTGTAATTTTAGCAATAACATAATAGTTGAGGGGTATATGTGTAATATTTCCTTGAAACAATTAAACACCGTGTGAAAATAGATCGTCGGCCAAGACGATATACACATACAGACAAAATTACTTCTGTATCTATATCTATACATGGAGGAGATGCAGTATATAATAAATTCCTTTTAACAGGTAAGAATTTAGTTTTAGGTTTCTCTTTTTCCTGCCCTTTTTTTAATAATATATTTTGCATACATTAATATATTTTATTATATAATAAATATACACAATACATCACATATCATCAATTCGTGTGTGTTTGCTCTGTTTTTTCTTGCTTCACCTTTTTTTACTTTTTTGAGGTTTGTGTTTGTTTCTGGGGAAAATTTATTCTCAGCGGTTACGTTTTGACGGTGGGTTTTGTTGTATATATATCTATATATCTATATATATGCAGGGTTTCTCTCTTTAAACAAACCCTTCTCATTTCGTATATTCAAAGTATTCTAGAGAGAGAGAGAGATAGAATGGAAGGAGGCAACAAGCAATCAGGTTCTTCATTTGCTTCTGATCTTTTCGGGGCAAAAGATTATTCGTCTGAAAATTCTTCTTCTGGGATTTTTGGTTCCATTTTTGCCCCTCCTGCTAAGGTAGTTTAAACATTGTTAGTCCTTTTTTTTTTATTAGTCTTTCTGTTCATCAATGAGGTATATAATCTTATGAAATTCTGTGATAATTCTATTGATGGATGACGGGTTTTATGTTTGTGTGTATTAATAATTCTATGAGTTTATGGTGTTGAAAGGCTTTTTTTGTTATGATTTTGTGTGTGTTGCATGTTTTTTGTGATGGATTTTTGTTTTCATGTTTTTGTAAGTTGATTTGGAGGGTTTATGAAATTGCTTTATGAGAATGAAGTTTTACCTTTATTGCTATAGAATTCATGAGAAAAGGTAGAGTTTTTCACATCTTTTGCTTTTGTTTAGTGAGTAATAGGGAGCAAAAGGAAGGCCAAAATATTATTTATCAAAAAAATTCCATTAGTTGGGCTAAATTTTTTATACTCCATTTTTATTAATTTCCAAAGTTGAAACATTTATCACTGACTTATAAGGGATATTCGATATGATGGCTGTTTTCGTTTTAGGTCTTGGGCCGGGAGTCGGTGCATTCATCGGAAATTGAGAAGAAGAACGAGAACGAAAACCCTGCTTGGAGTGCGAAAAATGGAGTTTCAGGTAGTTCCAATTGAGTTTTTACAGTCTGTATACTGAATTTGTCATAATTATCAACTAACGTCTCGTTTTAGCATTTATTACGCATTTATTGTGTATACGTATACTATACGAAGAAGATGGGAATTTTCCTATTATATTATATCTTTCTCAAAGCGCTTAATGAAATTCATCTAAAAAAGTTTCGCAAGATTAAGTAGAGACTTTTATCGCGATTATTGAAGCTTAAATTTCTTTGCGCGATTTTAGAACTAACCTTTATCTTTTTCAGATGGCAATGCTCAAGGCGGTGGAGGCCAATACAAAGGCGGAACAAGCAAGGACAATAGTTCGTATTATCAAGAGGAAAAAGTGCAGCCGTTTCATTACAGCTCATCGATATACTATGGTGGTCAAGACGTCTATTCTCGACCCCCGAGTACCCATAACCCCACCTTCACTACCGTGAGTACCCTTATATGGCTCGTGAAATCATCAACTTTTTGGCCTTCAAATTATATCATATTCTCATTTTCTATTCATGAAAAATAACTATTTTTGTTCTATTCACTGAGCTAATTACCAATTTCACTAGAATATTAATATCATGGTAATTATTGGCCCTTGGAAGGTTTTACTTAACAGATCAGATTCTTATTTCACTAGGAAATAAGATTTTACTTTAGAACGTTTTAACGAGTCGCACTAATTTTATTCGAATTTAATGGCTATTATCAGTTCAACAAAGATGGGGGAGAAGATGATTCTGCCGGTGCTTCAAGAGGGAACTGGTGGCAGGGTATGCTTTTATTACCATGAAAATTGGTTTTTGCATAATATGGTAACTTACAATTTTTTTTACGTCAACTAATTTTTCGTTTTCGCAGGGTCCCTTTACTACTAAGATATGGTTATGACATGGGATCTTAAATATACTTATTAGGTATGTACCTTAATATTTTTATTGCGGAAATGAGATGATCCCGTCTGTATACGATGATCTTAGAACATAATTTTGGTATTCGCCTATTATCCGTTTTCCAACCTTATCAGATTTTCATTGTTTGTTTTTCTGCATATTTATTTATTTTATTTGTTTGCAGGAATATATATATATATATGTATGAAGGGCAGCAGTAGCAGCTTTAATATCGTGCTGGCATAGTTATATATAGCTAAAGAGGGTCTCTCTTATCCTCTTCATCATCTCTACTACCTTTTTGCTTTCTCCTTAATGTAAAGGATAATGAACTTTGTTGCTTTTGACTGTTGAATGTATATGATATGTTTGGTCTTGTTAGGTTATGTTTGGTTTCTTGTATGCTGTTTGTTTGAATAACCAGAATATAGGGACCACTGTTTGTTCTTGCTGTGTAAAGATGATGCTGTTGGAATGTTATTGTCAATCAGCTCTTTGCTTTTGCTACTGAGCTTTTTGTTGGTTTTAAATTCTGTTTGAATCATTTTTAGATAATCTGGATAAGATTCTGGGAATATTCGTTCTCGGGATGAATTTGAACAATGTGTTTGAGTATACAAGAGATGTCCGTATATACTTGTGTCACTCTACTGTCCTAAAAGATGCCCGTACAGAATGATGTTATGTTCGTGTAAATGTTCGATGGATGGGTGGGTGTAACAATCCTGTCCATACGAAAATGTGGGACCCGATTCCTCGATTCGCCTTAGAGCGGAGTTATTCTTATCGTTTGAAAGATTCTCAGAGCATTTTATACACACCATGTTCAATAAGAATGGCCTCTGCTATAGGCTTTGTTGATTACTGTGACACAATTGGTGGACGTTAATTGGGTAAGTTTGAGAAGAGAATTGGAGAACAACTGATGAATGACATAGGTTAAAAGAATTGTGTACTGAGATCAGAAACTTAAGGATATGTGTAAGAGAAAGTAATGAGAAATGCACTGTAAGAAACTATGCAGAAAAAGGAATACAAAACTTGTAATGGAAAAAAATGATGAAGAAGCAAAAAGTTGAACGCCGTTGCCGGGGATCGAACCCGGGTCACCCGCGTGACAGGCGGGAATACTTACCACTATACTACAACGACTTGGTGATGATGGGAAACAAAATAAACATTATTTATTGACTAATTATCTTGACTTCATCTTTTAGTGATTGGAAGTTGATTATTTGCACTTGTTGTTGCTAAGCCCTCCGAGAGTTAATATTCGGACCAAGGTGGTATAGAGCTCTTTGAAGAAGTTAACTGCCATATCTCTAAGCTTCTCTGATCTTCTTGTCTGAGCAATCTATGAACTTTTGTTTCGTCTTAACGGACATGTGGAGAATAGGTACCAATGTTACGGCTTTGAATCCCTTCTATCCGTGAGGCTACCATGAATACCATAAAGTTGGTCATAAATCTTTTTACCACAATTTGCCTGCCATTCTTTCTTGTTAAAATCAGTAAACCGTGTACCGATTGGTTAAGTTAACAAAAAGAAATAACTGGGAAATTCACGACGATCAATCTTTTTCCCTGGCAATTCATGTATTTAGCTAAGGTTGCTTGTATACCTTTTTGAAGCCAACAATGGGCATTTGGTCTAGTGGCATGATTCTCGCTTAGGGTGCGAGAGGTCCCGAGTTCAATTCTCGGAATGCCCCAATTTTTTCTGTTTTAATTCATTCATTTTTTTTTTCTACTTCACATTTCACTCTTTTTTGTTTGTTGTTATAAAAGAAATTCAAATACTGATAAAGTCCAACAGTAATGGAATTTATTCCTATATAATGCTTTAATACATTCATCAAATTATCAATACAACAATTTATTAGTGTCCTCATCTATGAATTGTGTATAATCAAAACTTCTCAGCTCAATACAATCTTAAAAACAAACAAAAATTATACACACAATAGCCCCTCACAGTCATTACACCTCCACATTCTCCCCATATAAACAAAAACAAAGAAAATACACAAAACAACCCATTTTTCTTCATTCATCCTCAACTTTCTCATTACCTCATGGGCTAACGCCCTCTTTTGACGATCCACTTACAGATTCTATCGATGGCAATGATAATATCTCATGGGTTGTACTCGAAAACGAATCTAATCTCCTGATATTGCTGCTCGATTCTTTCCCTTTCCCATCAACACTCTGATAATCTGTCAAAATCCTTTTAACAGACAATTTTGATTTTGACAGATAATCTGATCTATCCGCCTTTGCAGGGCTAATGAGCTGCAAAGGCGAGAAAGTTGGAGTTGTAAAAGCTGTCTTGTAAGGAGTACTTTTATGAGTAATCACACCGACTTTGGATATAGATACGATTTGGTCTGAATGTTTAGACATATCGTCCACGTATAATAGGTCATCTATACGTGCCACAATGTTGAACGCCAAGCTCTCAAGAACCCTCGAGTAACTTTCCAATATGGATTTGCCAACATCCTATATGAACATGTATGAGAATATTAGTGTAGTTTACATAAAGTTACACATTTCCCGTTTTTCGACAGGATTTTAGTGAAAAAGCAACTCAACCCACAAAAATTAAAAGCGAGATGTTTAGTGGCGACCTTGTTGTATTGGATTTTGCTCGTGTCTAAGGTTGTCTGAGGTAAACCGGGAAACCTCTGTTTCAGACAAAGAAGAAGACTTTCAGCTCTGTCTGCTAATAATTCCCTTTTATCTGCATCACTAACAAGATCCTTAACGATTTCCCATGACGACTTTGAATTTGACCTTTGTGTTCTATGTAAAGGCTTTGAGTTCGTTTTTCGACGCCACACATAAATGGAGGCCTCGACTCTATTGGCAATCTCTAAAGCATGATGCTCAGAGGATAAATCGAGACAGTCAAGTAAACATTCCGGTGAAAATTGGTCTGAATTTATATACCGGTGGATAAGATCACCCAAACTCGCTTTTCCATTCTGCAAACGATAAAAAAAAAAAAAAAACAACAATGGGAGTCAAAAAACATGTCAAATTAAAGTGGGTTTTAAGTTTTAACTTCTAATTTACTTGGTAAATTGAGTAAGTACTTTTGGAAGAGATTCTAAATAGGAATCGGGGATATTCATTTCGACTAAAGCAGAGTTGTTTATAGCCATTGCAGCTTTAAGGATTTGGTTCGTGCAGTCACGTCTGTATTGCAACATCTTTCTAGAATCTTCTGTAAGGCCGCCAGGTGGGACCCGAGGAACCGGGAGCCACCATTTGTGCTCTTGGCCAGGCAGAGGCTTCCGGAAGGAAGATGACCCATCGGTTTCTGGGGGTATAATCCCTTGATCGACATACCAGAACTCAGAACTATCAAAATTATCCAATATCTCCTATAACAAGAGCCAAAAAATCAAAATTTATTAATAAACATATATATATATATGTGAAGAAGAAATAAGTATTCTTACAAGTAGCATGTTGTCTAGTTTCCTTAATGCAGGGAGGTTAATGTAGAGATCAGACCGTGGTCGTGAAGTCATAACCTGAATCATAAAGGGATCAATTCAATTTTAATTTTTTGTTCCAAATTTCTTTATATATTGATCATATAAATCGAAAAACTTAAGGATTATTGCTAGTTGGAGAAATTAAGCTCAAATTTAGCTCACCTCGAGTTTGCTTCCATCCGGGAATGTCTGCCAAGACGGTATCAATTCAACAATGTGAT
The DNA here is from genome assembly GCA_963669365.1 of Verbascum thapsus. Lineage (NCBI taxonomy): Eukaryota > Viridiplantae > Streptophyta > Magnoliopsida > Lamiales > Scrophulariaceae > Verbascum > Verbascum thapsus. The sequence continues at coordinate 14,325,888 of OY770114.1, read as the reverse complement.
CACTAACACATAGAAGCCAATCCATTTCGCGTCGCCACATTAATTTCTTCTCGGGTTTTAGAGGCTCTAACCTCCAAATTTGTCCAAAAAGTGTAGCTAATATAGCAATATTTAACCATTATAATTTCATTCATATCATACACCAAGTTTTAAGTAAATAAACATAAGATACATTTGTAGGGATGAGTTACCACAAAGATTGGTAATAGCATTTGATATAGCCAGAGCAGTGCAAACACCATTGCCACAACCAGACATATCTTCACCAAGCAGCAGTTTTGAAAATCTCTCTTTCATCATTTCAATATCTATATACACCAAAGTAACACAAAATTAATTACTAATGTTAACTTAAAAGATATAAAAATAGAAAGAACAAAAGTATCACAAAACACAAACACTATGCCCCTTTAGCTAGTTGGTTGTAAATTGTTTCTATTTACACTAACCTGACATAGATGATCCTTGTTTCTCTAATTTTCTCTTATCCAAATTGGGTTTTTCCACTTCTTCATGAACTTCAGAACTGACAAAATCTGGTGATTTATCGTTCTGCATTGGCCAGTTAATTGAAGGTGGTGAAGATGAAACTTCAGAAATGCTATTTTCATCATTCAAAGTAATTTCAGAAGCCAAAATATCAAAACTTGAATTACTTTCACCATCTTCAAATTTCCCAACTTTCACCTCTTCAAGTATTTCACTGTCATTCACCAATACCTCCATTTTCGCCTCGAGCAAATCAGGTGAAGCACAATACACAGAGTTATTCACTACCATTCCATCAAAACGAAACCTTTTACTAGAACTTCTATTGGGCACTTTGTTTTTCAAGAATTTAACTGATTTCGAGACCCATAAACTGAAGCCATTGCCTTTACAATCTTTCTTCAAAACGACGTCGTTGATTGTGAGAGCTGCTCTATCCATGAGGTTTCAACTTGAGCTTCAACCATTTTCGGTTGTATGAGTATGTAAAAGCTATTAAAGCAAAAGGGGTGTGCTCAATTTAGTGGGAAAATGGTAATAATTGTTGGAAAATAGTTTGCTCAAGTGCAGAAAATGATGATTTTATGCACAAACACAATGATATGAAGAGCATTCAGAAAGTAGAACAAGAATGAATAGGCACTGAGGCTCCTCAATGCTTTAAATTTGTTGCTTTGTTGGGCTTTGCTTCAACAAGGGCTCTCCCATAATTATTACATGATATAATTAAGATAAAGTAAGGTAATTGTAATAACCTAAAGTTATTTCATTGGTAACACGACATAATTTAAATCTTTTTTTTTTTTATGACAAGGGAACCCGCAGCCGCTATCCTTTCGGGTACGCACTGGGTAAACCCTGCTCTTGTAATTTAAATCTTTTTTATTCAACGTTGAGTCTGATATGACTATTTTCTTATAGAAAAGATAATAAAAAAGTGATATTAGTGACTATCTTTGGTATCTTAATGACACTCGAGACAATTGAAGATGACATTTTTGTCCATAATTTTTGTCTCAAATTATCATATCTAGCACAAATGTTACACTTTGAGAAATGCTCCTATTCATATCATTTGTGTTAGTGTATAAGATATACTTTAGATATATTTTGATTTAGGCCCATTCTATGTATAGTTTAGGGCTCTATTACACTTGTATATATACAACATATTGTATATTGTTTTCATTAACTTACAGATAATAATACTGAGAGTTCTTTAATATTACGCCCTTAGAACTCTAACATGGTATCAGTCACGGGCAAAACAATCCTGTGACCTCTTCTACCGCCCTCACGGCACTTACCACTAACGCCACCATGCCCGTCGCCTCCGGCACTCCGGCCGCCGCCACTGACATTACTCCGACCATGAATACCGTCACTGCCGTCCCAACCAACAGCCCCATTCCGATCCCCTTTCCTCCCACTGTCCATGCCGTAAGTCTTTCAACCCCCGCCGATATGACTCTCATCACCAAAATTCAACAACTCTTATCCCTCAATTTTTCACCAAAAGATATTGCGCTTATTCTTTCCTCCCAATCTCCCCCGTCGGCTGCTACAACCGTCGGTGCCGCCGTCGATGCCGCCGTAGATGCCTCACCCTTTAACACTACCAACGCCGCCCATATCTCCATCCCTGCTGCTCCATATTCTGAAGATAATGTGCCCGTAGCTGCTGCCCCCATATCCAATACCCACTTAAACCTAGCAAACTTATATTTCCCAAATACAGCCCACTCAAATCTTGGGCCTAATTTAATTCAATCCCTTCCATTCCAATCGGCCCACAACAATTATCCTCTCACAGGCCACTTATCCAATGAATCCTTAGCCCAACAGGCTACCACCTTTTCAAACCACAATATAAATTCAGCCTACAATTTAAATTCAGCCCACTTATCCAATGACTTCTTAGCCCAACAGTCTACAATCTTTTCCAACCATAATTTAAATTCCACCCACAATTTAAATTCAACCCATATCACGCCCAACACACAATCCATTCCACTTGCCGTTCAAAATCAGCCTTTTGTTTCAAATTTTTTATCCTCTCTTCCAAATCCCAATCATATGTCCACAAAATTAAATTCTGATAATTACCTCTTATGGAAAGCTCAGTTTGAAAATCTTCTCGGAAGTCATTCTGTTCTAGGGTATATTGATGGTACCTTACCATGTCCGTCATCGCATGTGCTTGATTCTCTTGGGCAACTTATCCCCAACCCATCATACTCTTCCTAGGTTCGCACAGATAGTAGCATCAAAACTTGGATGCATAACACTATGACACAAGAAATCTTATTATCTGTTTATTCACTTCCTACCTCACGAGCTATCTGGCAAGCTCTTGAGACGAGATTTATTCAGCAATCACTTGCTAAGCAACTACAATACAAACGTGAATTTTCTACCATCCAAAAAGGCTCTCTGTCTTGTGATACCTATCTCAGTAAAATTCAACAACTCGCAAATAACCTTCAAGCAGTAAAATCACCTGTCAGTCCTACTGATCTGGTTCTTCAAACTCTAAACGGGCTTCCACCGGAATATGATTCTTTTGTTACCTCTATCACCATGCATTCTTCCATACTCACCTTTGATGATCTTCGTGCTCGTCTTCTTCAATTTGAGCATCGTCTACTTAACCAACACTCCATACCTCCAACTCCTGCCTTTATTGCCCAAACTAATCATACCCGTGGTCGGGGTCGTGGCTCTTATCGTGGTCGTGGCCATAGTTCCGAACGTGGACGTGGCCGACATGGCCGTGGACATCCTCCTTATGTCTCTTCTTCGCATAGTTCATCTTCAGCTCCTCGTACTTTCTCTGGACCTCACCGCTTCTCTGGTCCATCACAGGATTCTTCACCGGGTCTCCTCCCTCCATCTCGCACTGGACAGATATGTCAGTTATGCAGTACTCCTGGACACGCCTCAGCCTCTTGCCCTCACCGGTTTGACCATTCATATGTCGCTGACGATCTACCAAAGTCGTTTTCAGCCTTGTCTGTTGGTGACACTCCTGATCTTACTTGGTTTCCAGATAGCGGTGCCTCTGCTCATATGACCCCTCATGATGGTATGCTTTCTCAGTTATCTCCATATTCTGGTCCTAACAAAATTTTGGTTGGAAATGGTAATCTCTTGTCGATTAAGCATGTTGGTTCTACCACTCTTGATACACCTTTTTGCTCCTTACGCTTATCAAATGTTTTACATGTTCCATCTCTATCTCACAATCTTTTATCTGTTCGCCAACTATGTCGTGATAACAACTGTCTTGTTACTTTCTCTGACTCTGGTTTTTGTATAAAGGACAAAGTCAGCGGTCGTCCACTCCTGACATCCCGCTCCTCTAGCGGTCTATATCCAGTTCGTCCCACTCCTGCATCTGCTTCCGCTTCTGCTCTTGTCGCTCAACCAGTCTCTAGCAGCATCTGGCATCGTCGTCTTGGTCATCCTAGTTCAACTACTTTAAAAGTTTTATGTAATAAAGGTGTTTTATCACCCAAACAATGCAATTTTGATTTTTGCTCTGCATGTCAGTTAGGTCGTTCGCGTAGGTTATCTTTTCAGTCTATTGCAAAACGTAGTCAGTCTCCTTTTTCTTTAATTCATTCTGATGTTTGGACTTCTCCGGTTTTATCAAACTCTGGTTTTAAATATTATGTTATTTTTGTTGATGACTTTACTCGTTTTACATGGTGCTATCCTCTGAAAGCAAAATCTGAAGTTTTTCAAAATTTTATGCATTTTTACTCACTAATCTCTAATGTTTTCTCCGCCTCAATAAAATGTTTTCAAAGTGATGGGGGTCGTGAATTTGACAATGCACAGTTCCGCGCTTTCTTTGCCGCTAAGGGAATTCAGCTGCGTTTGTCATGTCCATATACCCCTCAGCAAAATGGAGTGTCTGAACGTAAGCATCGCCATATCTCTGAACTTATTCGCACTCTGCTTGTCACTGCATCTCTCCCCACCATGTTTTGGGTCGAGGCTCTCTATGCTTCCATTTTTCTAATCAATCGTCTACCCACCCCGACTCTCTCCTCTATATCCCCATATGAGTCTTTACTCGGTCGGCCCCCTGACTATCAAGTCTTTCGTGTGTTTGGTTGTGCTTGCTATCCCTATCTTGGCCATCGTGCCCACCATAAGCTAGATAATCGTTCTGTTACCTGTGTCTTTCTTGGATATGCTGCTGACTACAAAGGTTTTCGATGTTTTGATCCGATCTCGGGATCCGTTCATATCAGTCGTCATGTTATCTTTGACGAATCCTCTTTCCCTTACCCTACTCTCTCTTCTCACCTTTCTTCCTCTGACTCTCAGTTCATCTCACCTCCTTTGTTCCTACCTTCCTCTCCCTACCTTGGTTCCTTACCTTCACAATCCATCTCTCCATCTTCTCATGTGCCTCCAGCTCCACGTCTCACACAGTTACCTGACTCAAATATCCCAACTTCTATTTCATCCTCTCCTTGTGCTGTAACATCTCCTACTTTATCGTCTCCGGTCTCCACCTCACCTGAGTCTTCTTCGAACTCTCCTGTCTTGTCTCTTGAACCTTCTATCTCTCCTCCTGTTCCTCCTCGACATCCTATGATTACTCGTTCTCGCGCTGGTATTACTAAACCCCGCCTTCTACCCTCCCTTACTGCTGTCTCTTCTCCCGTCGAACCAACATGTTTTTCTCAGGCTGTGAAGGATCCACTGTGGCGTGATGCTATGACAGATGAGTTTACTGCTCTTCAGTCTAACAACACGTGGATCCTTGTTCCACCAGACTCCTCTCAGAATATTGTTGGCTCTAGATGGGTGTACAAGATTAAGCTCCGTTCTGATGGTTCTGTTGAGCGCTATAAGGCTCGTTTAGTGGCTCAGGGGTTTAAGCAACAGGCAGGTATCGATTTTGGAGAGACTTTCAGTCCAGTGGTCAAACCAACCACCATTCGCATTGTTCTATCTATTGCTGTGTCTCGTCATTGGTGTATTCGACAGCTAGATATTAAGAACGCATTTCTTCATGGCGATCTTTCTGAAACAGTTTTTATGGCTCAGCCGAAAGGCTTTATCGATCCACATAAGCCTACACATGTTTGTCAGTTGCAGAAGGCTCTTTATGGTCTGAAACAAGCTCCCCGTGCTTGGTTTCAGCGTTTTGGTACGTATCTTCTTCGCCTTGGCTTCTCTTATAGCAAGGCTGATATGTCCATGTTTGTTTACCGCTCTGGCTCTGTTACTTTGGTACTTCTGCTCTATGTTGATGATATTATTCTTACTGGTAATGATCCGACAGCTGTTTCATCTCTCATTACTCGGCTCTCTCAGGAGTTTGCTATGAAAGATTTAGGTGATTTGCACTATTTTTTGGGTATACAAGCCTCGCGTGATTCCCAGGGTCTATTTCTTACTCAGCAGAAATATGCTACTAGTCTTCTTGATCGTTTTGGATTTATGCACCTGAAGTCTGTCTCCTCACCGCTCTCTGCAAAATCATGTCCCTCTGCTATGGATGGTCCTCTCTTCTCAGATCCCACACTTTTTCGGAGTATTGTGGGAGGTCTTCAGTATCTTACTCACACTCGCCCTGATATTGCATATGCCGTTGCACTTGTCAGTCAGTTTATGCACTCCCCGAGAGAGTCTCACTTTCAGATGGTCAAGCGTATTCTTCGTTATCTTCGGGGTACGCTTGATCATGGTCTTCTTATTTCTCCCTCTTCACTGGACTCTCTCACGGTCTACACTGATTCTGATTGGGCTGGTTGTCCAGATAGTCGTCGCTCTACTACTGGTTTTGCTGTCTTTTTGGGTGACAATTTGATTTCATGGTCTGCAAAGAAACAGGCTACCGTGTCTCGCTCTAGTACTGAATCAGAATATCGCTCTGTTGCCTTTGCAGTAGCTGAGACCTGTTGGCTTCGATATATACTCCGTGATCTTGGTGTCGTGCTCCCTCATCCGATTTCAGTTTATTGTGACAATATCAGTGCTATCTATCTTGCTCTTAACCCAGTCTTCCATGCTCGTACCAAACATATAGAGATTGACTATCATTTTGTTCGAGAAAAGGTAGCTACCGGTGACGTTGTCGTCCAGTATGTTTCCACCAAGGATCAGATTGCAGATATCTTTACAAAGCCACTTCCAGCTCCTAGGTTTCTTCAGCTTCGTGTCAATCTTCGCGTTGGTCCCACTGCTCGGATTGCGGGGGGGTGTTAGTGTATAAGATATACTTTAGATATATTTTGATTTAGGCCCATTCTATGTATAGTTTAGGGCTCTATTACACTTGTATATATACAACATATTGTATATTGTTTTCATTAACTTACAGATAATAATACTGAGAGTTCTTTAATATTACGCCCTTAGAACTCTAACAATTTGGATAGTAAAAATTAGGTCCCATCAAACTTAAATGACCCAAAATTGTAACCCAAGAATTAAACACACATGGAAAAGAAGCACTATAAAAGGGTCAATTATTGGACATAAGAAGATGAAATTATTGTCTTCATTTAAGACATTGATAGTAATACAAGTATTCCTTCTCTTAAACATTAATGATTCAAATAATTCAGGCATGCTTAAAAATAAATCTTGCAAGTATTAGTGTTGTTGCAGTTGAGATTTCATAATAATAGCACTTGCAGTGTATTTTCTCCAACCCCTAAAATTGTATTTAAAACTTTCCTTGTAAGTCTTTATGTGCTTCATACCAAATAGTGCCATTTTTGGTCTTAGTGCTGGTTGTTCTAACTGAAAAAAAATACCAAGACAATAGCTTCCCAACAACTTCCAAAAAAAATTGAGAATTTTTTATCCAAATTTACACTATTGTGATTATTCCATAGATCAATATATCATGGACTTTATGTAAATGTCACCACATAATGTTCGAGCGTCTAACTTTCAAAAACTACTGTGAACGACACATTCTTGAGTCTTGATTAATCTAGTAGTTTTCGAAGTAATAATTATTGAAATATTAAATTTGTCTCACTTACCTACCTAAAGTAAAATTTGTTACAATACCTCACCAAGTTATGTTTTCGTCACACTTAGTCATTTCCAATCATATTTTTACGAGAGTGACCAATTTTGCAACAAGTTTTGTATTACTTTGATTCTTAAATAGAAAAAAATTAAAAATGTTATTTATATTAATTGAAATTAATTAATAAAATGATTAATTGAGGAGCAATGTGTGTTGAGTGTGGGGATTTGAACATTGATATCCATATTTGATATTAGTTAATTTGGAAAATTCTTGAGAGGTGTAAAAACTTTTCTTCTTTAAATTATGGGCTTCTAAAGTATGGTAGCTTCTTTAAATTTGAATAAGATTGGGGAGCCTTGCACAAAAGGGCCGAAGAGAAGAGGGCTTCCCTCAATGGGCCATTGGGTAAAGAGTGAGTCGGCCCAAATCGCCCGCGGATTAACGTAGTTGGCCCATAAGTTAAGGTTCAAGAGCAGCCCATTTAGCCAGAGAAAGCCCAATCTTCAGCACTAAAGTCTTCATCTTGATTTTCTTAGAGTCCATAAGATCATAAGAGATATATATTTCACAAAGTTTAGTGAATTAAATACATAAAATATGTGATCATATATTTGGGGCGAAACTATAAATAGAAAGAGAATATTTGATATGAAAATCTTCTAATAAAAAATCTAGGGTTGTATGATAAAAATTCCTAAGAAGATGTTCTTTTCACTCAAGATTATAGTATTTATTTATCATTATTTTCGGGAAAAAATGGTTTTATTTCAACTAATCCCTAAATAGTTTTCAAATGAATCCGAATTGGGATAATTACAAGTGTCCAATCATTAAAGATTTGAGAACAAACATATATATACGACATGAATTTTCTCTGCAATTTTATTATGAAAATATACAAAAATTTGATTCAATGAACAAAAAAAAAAAACATGGATCTAGATCCAAAGAGAATGGATGAATTTGCATGTGCATTTCTCCCTTTAATCACATAGCTATATGACACCTTTCATATTTGATTAAAAGATAAAATTCCTATTCAAATTATTGTTAACGTGGGATGGACTATGTATGTATGTACAAGCTCAAACATGGCAGGTACAACCACCACTTTCTTTACAACCCTAATAAAGATAATTTACTAATTATTTCATTTGTTATCATACTTTATATACTAACGTTCATTTGTTAAACTTTAATCTATATGATTGTTTTAACGTGGAATATTCAGTAACCAGGACACAATTTTCTAAAAATAACAGTGATGATAATAAAGATTGAAGAAGATTGAAGGGTTACAAATAAATAAACTAGAATAATATATATATATATATATATATATATATATCAACTTGGATTCCTACAAGAATCTTAACACGTACAAGGTGGATTTTCTTATTAAGGTATCTTGTCTTGTGTAGTTCAGCCAAAATTACATACATAACATCAATTATTAGAAGTTGTAGTAGATTCACATATAGCATGTCAACTCTAAATAGTAAAATACAATTCTATTAAAATTGTGTAATTAATTTACAAGTTGATTTTATTAAGATATGAATCATTTGAATTCGGGTTTAAGATGTATTTGGATTGAAGAATAAAAATTTTGAATAGAAAATTTAGATGAAATATTTCTAACGATTCTATGTTAGTTGGATCGAAAATTTGTCATATCTCAAAATGAGTACTAAATTATTTAGTAATTTATAAAAACTTGATATCATCAAGGCTTTTTTATGATTTTCAAATCCATAACAAATTTATCTTGCAAATGAAGTTAGTTTTTCTGGGATAGGTTCATTACCACAACTCCCCATTAACGTAACCAGCCATTAATTAATCTTGATTTGACGAATATTTAAGGTTAATGATTAATGAGCCATTAATGTTCGAAGATTAATATAAATAGATGGCATGTGAAAAATGGTCCCTATGAAATGATCTTTTTAGGTGGAGAAGTTGGATTATTTTGATTCCTATGGGGTTTTGGATCCTCGACCCAATTGGTATTTAATTATTTATGAATCTAACTAAGACTATTTTTAATTGTGATTGGAATATAAGTGCTACTTTGATATTGATTATAAAATATGTACCGAATAATTATAAAATAAACCCTATTTTAAATGAAGTCGATATATAAATACAGTCCTCACGATTTCAAATCTATATATAAAGTGAGATTAATTATGCATGAATGTTGAAATATTATAACACCACTTTATTAATAGTGGTGTAATAAGTAATGGCATATTTTCTTGATTTTTTTTTTTTTTTTCCACTTTGCTTTTGTACCAAACATACTATAGTCTATACATGCTGATTGCATGGTGCCTACCAAATCTAAGAAATTATGCTTTAAGTTAATAATAAACTCAAAATGGACCCCTTTTTAGTTCTCTAATTAGTGATAACACCATTTTGTCATCAAGATTTCCCTTCAACCGCAAACCAAATTTAGAGGATGCAAAAATAAAGTTAAACAAATTATTATTTATCAGTCAAAAGCTTAGCATCTTATTAAGAAGACGTGTAAAGATAATTAATTTAATCAACTAACTCGATATTAATTGGCTAATCTAAAAAATGGTGGGTCAATTTTGATCATTTTGTGAGCATTTTTTCTTCCACGCTCAAAATTTGAAATATTTGATTTTGGTTTAAGTAGGAGAAAAGTATTAATTATTGAAATCTCTCTCTTGCTCTTTTTTTTGGTTTCCAAATTTCATTCTCGCAAAATTATTATTACTAAATTATTAAAATTATAAAGTTGATAAATCAATATCTATTTCTTTTACTACTTTTTAACAAAGATATGGGTAATGTTTAGTGTTTATGAGTCAATCCTTTGTATCAAATTCATATAAACTTATTGATTCACTTCTTACATTTTATATTTCATATACAGAATCGTATTTATATCGTATCATATTCATAGTATTATTGTACTTGCAACAAACATTCTACAAAATTTGACAACTTATAAGTTATAACCATGATTGGGGACCATAAAATGAAAATCCAATTTGACAACTTGTTCCTTCAATTTTTGAAAGGGACAAAGTTAATTTAGTTACTTATTCAAGTATCATATACAAGTCAAGCCATCAAATTGGGGCACAATAGGATTTTAGAGGTGGACTTTTGATGCATTTCTAGCCGTCAATTCGTCATCCTAAGAGATATAATTAGGGAATCTATTTAAGCAAAAAGAGGTTAATTTACATTCGAGATTAAATGAAAATGACACTTAAGTGGGAAAATAAACATCATTTATTCTTATATTCACACTCTTTCGGCGTTATAAATTGATCAGATTACAATTTAAGAAGCAATCATCTTATCATTAACTTAGTGCTAATTTTTAGTTAGTGGTTTATTTGAACCCAGTGAAAGTTTTTCTTTTCTTTTCTCTTTACTTTATTTTACTTTTTTTTCTTTTTCTTTTTCCTTTTTCTTTTGGCCTTTTTTTTTTTTAACCTAAGATATAAGAAGAACCTAAGACGATTTCATCATTTTTGTCTTGAGTTTGTAAAAACTATTATCTATTTGAATATTGTAATTTATTCATTTAGGCAAAATGATGCGTTACAATAATTAAGCCCTTTTAGTTGGCCAACACAACAAATTAATATTAATATTGGGTTATAATAAAAAAAAATTACACAATATTGCCGAATCCATTTTACCAATCTCCAAATTACCCTAATGATTTAATTATTATTATTAGGACAAATATATGTAATATATATGTATATTATTAACTCTATTCACCCGTAACTTGGCCTACTCATTTCTAGTGTGAGGTTTCACAAATAATGTGATCTCATTAATTAGGCCCATACTAGTTTGATTGCTTTCATTAAAATATTATTGAATGTACTCATTTAATTTTAGGAATTAATGCAAGCTGCTCGTACATAATGCACAGTTTTTTAATTATCAAAAAAGTAAACATTGTATACTCATGATGGGATCAACACGCATGTTGATTGTGTGATAAGCTATCTATCATGATGTTAATTAAATTAAAGCAACATATACTAATAGGGCAATTTGTACTAGAGTTAGTCGGATAATTAAGTTTTGTAGTTTTGATTATGGGTTCGATTTTGTTGAATGAATGTTTATTCACTTCATATGTTGTGAGAATGTGTTTGGATCCACTTTTCAATTATAAGTCCATTTGTGAAATAGACTTTTTTTAAATGGACAATTTAAATAAGTGCTTTTAAAAATGTGAAGTGTTTGGTGGAACTAACTTTTTATATAACTTCTCAAGAAGTGCTGGAATAAAAATTTCAAAAGTCACTAATATGCACTTCTCCAAAATGGGCTTTTGAAAAAAATGACTTATTCTAAAAGTCCATTTGAATTTTTCACCAAACAACTAACATGTTTGCAAATGGACTTCTATCTCCAAAAGCCCATTTGAAAAGTGCTACCAAACACTCTTTGAGCACGAAATTTACTTAATATCCACCTAAAAATAACTGAGTTTTAAGCAAAATATGATAATTGTCATTTCAGCAAGACATAATTAATCGTGGCAGTTAATTTCTCGTATGCGTCAGAAAATAATTAAGGTTAATTACAATAATCATTGTGTAATTAATGGGGAGTACAATTATTGAAGTACAAGGTTATAGTAATAATAAAATATGTCTTCTACTGTGCTTGGGAAATAGCACTTTAGCACGTATTTATTTAGCTTTTAAAAAAGAAAATCGTACCCGTAAAAAATTATACAATCCAGTTAATAGGGGTAAGTTTGGCGTCCGCGAGAAAAGGCGGGAAACAAGCGCCGTCTGACGCCGGCAAATGAAAACGACGGGCCGTAATGGAAAACAGACGGCCGTTAAAATGGACGGAAAAGCTGTTTGACCAAATACAGATAGGCAGTTGAGCTGCCGTATGTGCAGCTCTACACTGTCGCCACGTCAGGAGGGGGGAATAAAAACATTCAGATTCTTTGTTCACTTGAGGAAGCAAACAAGGACTAATTTTTTTCACATTATATTGTTTTTTCTTGGAAATTACCCAAAATTTAAATATTTATATTCTTGGAGATATGATAATATGATTGGCAATTAGTCTTGTCTCGTTTTTGTTTTGTATATGTAGTGATGAATATAAATGTATTTTGGAGTAATGGGAAAATTTAAAGAATTTGTGTTTGAGTTTTAAATACTTAATAAATTAACGCATAATTTATGATAATGAAAAGAGTCAAATGAATTTTGGTACAACATATGATAAGTTATAATTTATCTCTTATTTCGTTTTCTTTTAATCACATTAAAATTTAAACCCATTTTTCACATTTTTTCCTTCTACCTCTTATTCTCTTCTTTCATGTTAAAGTTTTATAATTTATGAAGTTTTGTTCAATAAACTCCATATTAATTTTGTATATTTTTGCACACACAAACCTTTTTTTAATGTATAAATTTTCAAAACCGGAAACTAAAATGATTGTATAATCAACTAAAATATTAGATAAATTGAATTGATTAGACATTATATGAAACTGATTATTTAAATATACATGACCAGTTGTATTATAATTAATTTTAATTTTCAAATTCTACTCTCGTAATTATTATACTGTGGATTTGTGAATTATAATTAATCGACAATCAGTCATTTGGACTGATAAATAGTAAAAGTTACCTAGGAAGATTAAAAAAGAACAGACAAAAGAGTATAAACTATAAAGACAACAAAGTAAAATAAAATCCAGCATGTTTGGATTCCATTTGACTGGAATAATTCCAACATATTTTATCTGTTTTTTAATCTCATTTCGGTCTATAAATTGTCTGTGAGTGGCATCCTCATTAGTAGAGCATAATATCATGGGATAATATTATTGATAACTTCTAAAATATTTATTCTTAAAATAATTTTCTTACATTATCATTCTTAAAATAATTTTTGTTATGCTACTAACATAATGCAATTTTTCAGTGGAAAAGTCATCATATCATGTTTTATTGTCTCACTTTGAGCCCAAAAAGTGAGACAAAAATACTACACTAGTAATAATAGTAAATTAAAATCATATTATGATTCAAAGTGATATAAAATTTGAATATTTAATGAACTATTAATGACATCATCCCTAATATAATTATCTAATCTTTTTAAACTCAATATACTCTAATAATTTCCTTCCTTAGCTTCGAAATTAAACCGCAATCAGGCACATCACATGCAAATGTTTCAATTAATCTCTTTCATAAAGTACCTAAAATTAGCGACTTAATAAGATTACGATTTTGTTTGTAATTTCAACAAAAGTACTCTAATTTATATTCAAGAATTAAGAGGTATTTAGTAATGCAACAATTTAATTACAATCAAATATGGTCCTGGTCTGTTAATTAAACAAGTGCATAAATAATAAATGAAAAATAATAGTTGTACTAGGAAGGGGTTTTAGTGGAAAGATAAGCAATGCTTGGTTCCATTACAAATAAGCTCACTTTTTGTGATTAATCTCAAACCGTATAGCTCATTCTAATACTCTTTATTTTAAATTCAAATATAAATAAAATGTAACTATATCGTATTTCACTAATCCAAAATATGTTTTTAATTTCACATCTTTGTCACAAAATCTTTTCAAGTGTTTCCACATGTTTGAGTTTTATAGAAATGTTATCTATTACATATTTTTTTGGGTTGAATGTATTTAAAACGCCAAATAAAAAGAAAGACAAATCTAATTATTTTGCACTAAAACAAACCAAAAACAAAATCAGGACATAATTTTTTAAAAATGGTGATAATAATATGATAAAATTAAGCATGATGAAGCAAAAGTATTGTCGGGTAAAACCCACATAAAAACAAAATAAGTAGCAGGCAACTTTAGACCGTGGGATTGGTATTTCCATTGTTTTGGTTCAGAAAAAAAATATTGTGCAGGGAGATTTTGCTACAGCCTTACTTTACACATAATAGTGCTCTATTCACTTATTAATGCTTTCACAACTACAATAAAAACTCTATAAATTAATATACATGGGCATCAAAATTTATTAATTAAAAAAGTTATTAATTAATCGAAAATTAATAATTAATAATTTATATATTAATTAATATTTTATTAATTTATAATGAAATACTTAATTTACAAACACCTTTCAAATTTCCATTTAATTATTGTAAAATGCATGTACGTATATAAAATGAAGGAACCAATTTAAAACAACCCTACAATTTCCCATCTTATTATGTTTGTTCAATGTGTGTCACTTTATGGACATTAAAAAATATTTTCTATATAAATACAATATCAAAATATGTTAACACAAACAAATCATACACACAACATGGCTTCCCATCTTATAAATCATTCATATAATATGTAGTATATAAGGAATTATTAATTTATATTTTATATGGGGTCTATAGAAATTATCAAAAATGTATTATCTTATAATTTTAGCGAGTTTATTAATTTAGCACCCTATCCCCGAGTCGGGACCGGCCAAAAATATTATTTTAACGAGTTTATTAAATAATCGAGTATTAATTTATCGAGTTTCTACTGTATTTTGTGCTATCTATTTTATTTATTTATATATTAATTAATATCTGAAAACTTTATAAAACTATATAATGTATGATTTGTTTCACAATATTGCCTTATAAGTAATGATTGAAAGTAGGGGTTTCATGCATAACATAAATAATTGTTTTGAAGAAATTGTTGATTTACAAAAAATAGAGTAATTAATCTACTATGAGTCTATATCTTAAGTAAAAAAAATTAGGAGATATAATTTGAGATGTGGGGTATGTAATATCTAAACAAAACAAAGAGAAGGATGGTTAAATTTGCATCTTATACTCTGTGTATTTCCATTTATTTAATTGGCATAGTATCATATCTTAAATATACATAGAATTATTACAATATCCAAATACCTAGTCCTATTCATTGTACCATATCATGATAAAATTCATTAAAATTGAAGTAAAATAGTTGAGAACAGCGTAAATTAAATAGATTATTTATTCCACTGGAACACAATACTAAATATTATTGACAAAAGATGGTCGCGCATTAAACATACAGCATTAATCAGTCTTTAATGAAAAAACCCACCAAGGGGCAATATCGTCAAGGCAGCAACAATTAATGGGCAAAATAGTAATCCAACACGAAAACAAAAAAACCCTAAAATCCACACCCAGCCTCCTCTAAGTAGTGCTTGCATGATTTGGCACGTGCGAAATGGTTGTGGGCAAGTGGCCCGGTTCTTTCTAAAAATCTGTTTTTTTACTAAAACTGTCAATTAAATAAACTTAATAATTAAGATTAGAGAATTTTCATTAAATAAATAAATAAAATTAATTAGTGAAAAATTTGGTAAAATAAGTAGTAAACAAAAGAGGAGTGAAGTGAAATATTTGGGACCCACTTTCTGGGTCACATGCGAACCGAGTGATCGGTGTCAGACGCGGACCCCACCACCACTTCTTACCTGGCTACAACTCTTTCCAACTGTTTTTCAAACTTTTGTGCCGCCGCGCGTGTTCTCACCTTCCACCGCCGCACCTATAATACCATCTCGTTAGGGTTTCACCTTTCCACACTTTGTGAGTTTTAAATACGGAAAATTACATACTGACCCCTTACTTATTTTATAGTTACAAAATGCCCTCACTTTCTGAAAATTAAATAAACAACTCTTGTTAAATAATATTGAAAGACTAATTAAGTTATTTCATATTTGATTTTATATTGTTTGACAAAATTTATATGAGCTCGGTTCAGTTATAAATATCAAATTAAACTTCAAAAACCCTTCATGTGTTTGAAATCAAAGATATTAGGAAAAAAATAATATAAGTAAAAAAATATCAGACGACTTAAATTTGACTCGTAGAGTTCAGCCCAATTAAGCTCGTGTAATTGCATCTCAATTAACAATTAAATTAAATTTAAATACAACTGTAAGCCTCAAGGCCCTCAATAATAATCCAAACAAATTCAAATAAAAACTTGATCGACTTAACTCATTCATTTTTTTACATCCTATGTATTAAAAAATTCTTATAGTTTTAAGTATATAACTTGTTATAACCCCCTTAAGGGGTGTGTTAATAATTTTTAAGAATAAGAATTTCTTTGATAATTATATAATAAATGAGGGGTGCATGTGCAATTATTCCTTATAAAAACCATATCCAGCCTCACCACTCCCCTCTGTCTATAAACCCGCACTCGCTCTAATATCTTTTCCCCCCTTTTCTTTCTCTATATATTTTACTGGGCCCGAAGGATTTTCTTCAATCTCCATTTCACTTGGTGGCTATAATTAAACCTTCAAGAAGCAGCAACACAAGTACAAAACATAACACCCCCTTTCTCCCTCCTTTCAAAATACCCGCCTCTGATATTTTCAGTTTTATCAAATATTTACTATACTTTCAGCTATGGCGCAAGAGCTTGATGATGGAGAGTTCTGGCTACCGTCTGAGTTTCTGACAGACGATGACCTGTTAACGGACTTCAAAATCGACGGTTACAAAACTAAGAGGGTTGACGATTTCTCTTATGGGTTTGGAAACAACAACTTTGGTTATGGTTTCAACTCGGATCTGAGTTCACCAGTTGAGTCAGTCATGGGCTCTACTGAAACTGAGAGCGATGAAGATGACGTCATCACCTGCCTGACCCGGAAAATCGCTCAGACCACCTTACTGGACTCCAATAAGGTATAAATATCATCTAATTTTTGTATTTCCTCCAAATTAATTTTGGTACTAAATTTTTTCTGTACAATTTTTTTTTCCAGGGATTTAAGCTCTCAGGTTCACCCCAATCAACTCTATGTGGTTGCAAACCTAACTCGAGCAGGGGCAGTCCTAACTGTGGTTCACAAGTGTCTTCACCGCCTGATGTTAAAGAGGCGGTGAGGTGGGATTTGCTCTATGCAGCTGCAGGTGAGGTTGCAAGGATGCGTATGCTTGAAGAAACAACGCCGTTTTATTCATCCAAACTCTTTGCTCCACCTCCCAAGCCTAGCCATGTTACTCTCCCGGCCACAGGCTTTTATCCGAATCAATCACAAGCTCAACCCGACATCTCTTATCAGCAGCTTCAAGCGACTCAAGTGAGTAACACTTATTGTTTTTTTTTTTTCTAATTTGTGGATTAATCTTGCTTTTTACTAATTAACTTTGTGTTGGTCAGTTTCTACAGATGAAGCAACAGCAGCAACAGATTTTGAAGAGTGGTGTGTGGGGGCAGCAGGGGAAAATTGGATACCAGTTTCAGAACGGTAGCAGGAACGTTAGAACAACTCAAGGCTTATCAACTGCCGCTTGGCCTACTTTACAACAGTCTCAACTGCCGGAGCCGCCGCAGCCGCAGCCTCAACCCGGTTCAGGGATGAGAGCAGTTTTTCTTGGAGAAACCGGAGTGAAGAAAGAAAGAACCGGAACCGGTGTTTTCTTGCCCAGAAGATTTGGGAACACAACTGAGACTCGCAAGAAGCCAGGTCAGTAACTTAATTCCTAAGCTCTGTTTCATGGAGTATTTAATGCTCACTAATATTGGTGACAGTATTTATGTTGTAATTAGTTATTATTTAATTTCAGATCTAGCTTTTATTGTTCATTATTTCTGATATTTTAACGAATTTTTTGGGTTTTAATACAGCAGGTTGCTCGACGGTTCTGTTACCGGACAGAGTTGTGCATGCCCTGAATTTGAATCTGGACTCAGTTGAACCAGCTCAGCCCCAGCCCAGAACCAATATGATTTTCACACCAGAATATGGTAACAATTTTATTTAATTTTTCACTTTCCTAATTTGTTTATATAATTGAGTATATTATTATCTTATATAATGTTTAATTTAATGTTGTTGTCAATAAATGGCAGAAGCTGCTTTGAAGCACAGAGCTAATCTGATGATGGCAGAACAGAGGAGAAGTATTAGGTCACAGGCGGTGATGAACCAGGAGCTCCGTCTGCCCCAGGAATGGACCTACTGACCCGACCCGAATTATTTGTTAGTGGGATATTAGAAATACCATACAATAGTAGTTTTTGTGACAGTACTTATTACTGGTAGTAAGTATAGGACAGTGGGGGTAAAGTAATTACTTGAGTAGATTATGATGAAAAAAGAATGTTTAGGGGAAATTGTTTTTGGGGTTTTTAATATTAGGGAAAAAAATAAATAATATTTTGTCAGTGGATGAAAAGGAAAAGAAGGAAGAAATCCTGGTTATTTTGTTTGTTTGGCTCGAGGTACAAGAAAGTGGAAGATGAAGTTTCTTTTTCTTGTTTTATTACCCTTTTGAATTAGATGAATGAATTAGGAGAAAAATAATAAGAGGGTTTTATTTTATTTTATATAATTACTATTATTTTGTTAATGCTCGTCGAATTGATGGGTTTTTTATTACTTGGTTTGGGTTTCTTTTTGGTTGAAACCCCATCTCAAGTTTTGTATTAAATTTTCTATTCTAGTATTTGTTTGTAAGAATGGAATGGATGACGGTTTGTTTGCAGTGAATATCCATTAATAACGAGATATGAATATTCATCGGTTTGCTTTTGTACTGTGGTTTTTGTTGGTTAATTAATAATTAATATTTAATATTAAATGGGTGGTCAAAGCATGGGGAGAAGTGAAAGCTGTGCTTTGCACCTTCTGGCACATGCTTTGGTACTCTGGCTTTTGACCATTGTGTCTTTGCATTTATATCCCCTTCTTTTTTTTGTTCGATTTTGCTTAGCTGTTTTTTTTAATGCAATTTTTAATATCCCTATGTGGTAATTAATTATTATTTTCAGAATTCATAATCATAAACACTAAACACTGGTCTTTGTACAGGGGTAACGCTTTTTCTTGTGTTTTTTTCCCACTCAAATTGTTCAAGAGTTTCTAGGTTTGTATATATAATAATTCGTGTTTTACTACACTAATCTTGGTAGTTAAGATATTTTTATTTGAACCTCAGTGGTTGAGCTAACTAAATAAATCAGAAAATAGGGTAATTCTATGTCCCATGTAGTTGAACGAAATTCGAATTTAAATTTGGTGTCCATCTTTTCATGTCCGCATGACTTTAAATTTTATTGCGAACATAATGATTTTATATAAACAATGAGAAGGAATAGAAAATCCCTATAAATTGAATAAATTCCTTAAAGATGAAGGAATAGAAACGATGGGTTCATATGAGCTGTCTATTGGTGAAACATCTCTATGATTTTAGCCAATACGCGTGTTTTATATTCCAGTACAATTACCCCACACCTATCCTTTATGAGTTTCACGCTTTTTGTGTTTGAAAATATTTACTATAGGAAATAAATAATAATGCTGGTGTGCCCATATTGCACTGTTCCTTTATAGGTAAGAAGGAATGATAGTTGCTTCATGATTTTGTTAAAATTTGATTGATGGGATGGGATATGTTGATTTGGGCTCATGCCACGTGCCTTTGCTTCATGCGACACCCCTCATGTCCTTCTTTTAACCACTATTATTTATACCACTTTTAGAATCAAATCCATTTTTTTTGAAATTTGATCTACACATTTTTTTACATAATTATTGTGATTGAACAAAAAAAAAAAATTAGATGTTACTGATTTAGATTGAATTTATAGGTCGAACCAAATAAAATTTTTGAATACAGATCTAATAAGTTCAATATAAAATTACAGACTTCAGTTTGAGCTACTGGGCAATTTATATTATATATATTTTAGGATCAAGTTCAATCATATTTCATAACATATTGTTAGACTTTCTACATGAGTTAAGCTTAACTCGCAGGATCATACTCTCAGATGGCTTGGATCACTTTCTAATCGGATAAAGTACTGAAAGCTGGATTGACTCGGGAGATTAAATACACGTATAACTAATATTTTTCTTATGTGTGATTTATACGGTTGGTGGTTTTATTTATAGGAATAACATAGGATTAAGTACCCGTATGGAATGTTATTGTACAAATGTTTTTTATTTGTGGATTAGATCATTTGGATCAAAGAAATGCTTGACTCAAAATCTATGTAACACGAGTTTAGTAGTGTTCTGCAAATACAATACATCTTCTGTAATGCTGTTTTGTGCAATTATTTGGTTTATAACTTCGAGTTTGATGAGTATGCCTTATAGAAATACGAGCCTATACCCACTAAACCATGGGATCATATTTTTATATATTAAATATTCTAATAATCGCGATTTCAAAAGTGCAAAGAAAAATATCAAGAAAAGTTGATCTTTGATATAAAGAGTTGATTTTGTACATCTCAATCAATTAGATAACGAATAAATTAGTATCTTTGTATTGAAGAAATAATGGGCAAGTAGTGGAAAGGGGATCTGGAAAATTGAGTGATTAATGATGGTGATGGGTTTTTTTTGTGCTCTCCATGTTGTAATGAAATGTGAGACATATTTGACTTGGCCTTGCAGTTGCATGTAGTTTGAGCCGGGTGATTCTATCCTGGACCCAGACCGTTAGTTCCGGTTCAGTTTTAACCATATATTTACATTTTGGGGTGAGGTGGTATACACTTGAGGTGGCGGATAAAACCATCCACCCCATGCAAAATTTGTGGCCTATCTTGGCCGGGACCAACGGTCCCGGACCAAGATAGATTTTTCCTAGTTGAGCCTATATATTTGTTTGTTACTTTGTACACTTGCTTTTGTTCCTATCGTGCCGTCCATCAACTTTTTTTGTTTTTGTTTTATCTCTTCTAATTCACATCAATTTAATAGTGTATACTATCAACTTGTATATATAACAAGAAATTTTAATTTAGCTTTAGTGTTATTCATTATTCTTAGGATTGACGGAATTAGAAATGGAGTAATTTTTTTGTAATATAACTTAACTCAAGTTTTATAGAATATTTTGCGTCATATATTCGTAAGAGTATATTACAGAACACATGGTGTTAGTTCAAAAATGCTAAAAATTAAAAATATTAACAAAAAAACATTAGAATCGCTATCCACTTTATTTAAAAAGATAGAAAAAATATATGTATTTTTGGGTAAAATAACACCATTTACCTTTTAAATTGTATGAAAATATAAAAAAAAAAATATATCAAATTAGTATGTTAATTAGAGGGGAAAGCATAAAAACATATAGGTTTAATGCATGGTTAAAATAACATATAAGTAATTTGCTTATAATCGTTGAACAAGAGAAGTATTTAGCATTTTCGAATTAATACGAGTATTTTGTAATAACCCATATTATTAATTGTGACATGATGGAATAGTATCAACAAATATTGAGAGATAATTTCAGTTTGCTTTGAGTGTCTTAAGTCAACTTTTCGTTTAATAAAAATGTTACACAAATCATTTCATAAAGTTGTCTTTCAAATTTTTTGTGATTCTGACAATTTCGATCATATGAGATATATTATTATACATAAATTATTGTAATAAAAAATATTCAATATCTTATTTTTGTATGTGGTTTGATGTAGAAAGAAAGATGTAACTCTAGCCTAGAAAAAGAACTCAAGTCGGCATAACTAATACGAATCCTAAAAGCAATAAATTGATATATAACAAGAAGAAAACGTAAACCATAAAATTGAAAAACTGAATGAAATAGGTATTAATTTATTAAGTTTGATGTTACTGAATATACGGGTTTAGAGATGTTATTCATATTTATTTAACATGGGGTTTTACATCATTGTATTCATCGAATTATAACGTAGTTTTCTTTGAGTTTTTTTATATTAATCTAGGTCAAATATTCTAGTACTAATTATGTGACATTTGCCAACATGACAGCAATCTGAAGGTTATTTTTTTTAACAATTTTTTCTGAATAAAAATATAAACCCTTAAATAAGTTTCATAAATTCAACGGTTGCTCACCAACTATCAGAATGAAAACAGTCTTTCAAGATTCTACGCCAAAGCAACTTCAATAATTGGAAATAACAAAAAAAGATAAAAAAAAAAAAGAAAAAATAATCCATTACATAAAAAATAAAAAATAAAACATAGAAAAAAAAAATTAATGTTTAATTTCAGCGTGATCCCTGGAGTAGAACACGGCAGGAGATTATAAAAGATTTAATGATTTCATTTGATTAAGATTAAGAGGTGTCTTAACAGTACTAATGGACATTTGCCGGTTTATTAAGGATTGATTGTGAAATGTGTAGCTTTTGATCACGGCAAAATAGCTATTTGGATTTAATTAATGATGCTAAAAGTCAATTTAGAATATTAATTTGTGTTACGTCAGTATTATTAATCTCTATTAGCATTTTATGCCAATGCTTTCAAGGGAGAATTACACATAGACCCCTAACTTATTATGGAAATACGAAAACATCATGACTTATTTAAAATTACCAAAACAGCCCTGTTTTTTTTTTTTTTTTTTTTGTAATAATTTTACAAAGAGTCCCTTGAGAGTGTGTTGGTAATTTTGAAAAACTGAGGGAGAGTTTTGATAACTAGACAATAAATAAGGGGTGTAAGTTTAATTTTCCCTATTTTTGCAAATTGGTCAAATATAGATCACTTAACATAATTATATTTCAGATAAGTAAAATGTACATCAAAGATAATGGCATCATTGAACATTATAATATAGTGTCATTTTAATACTGATTTTCAAAGTATATAATTTATAAGAGGTTATGTTGGGCACGCATGAAGTACTACTGAATTGGACTTTTTTTAGACAAAGAAATCCATTTATTTCTCTCCAACACATAATTACTCTTATATATATATATCATTTACTTTGTTGTTTCTTTTATTAACCAAGAAAAAATATTAAATATTTAATCCTAATTAGGTTTCTGATTTTAAGGCCCAAATATTTGATCTAAGGGATAACATACATATATGTTGAGTGGACCCGAACTGGACCCAAATTCTCAAGGCAGGTAACAAGTATAAACGATAATTTATTGGGCCTGGGACTGGACCTGGGTCTGGTTGTTATTGTGACTTTTATGGACCTGGATTTGGTTTCTATTCTTCTTAGCGGGGACAATTGATGGGCCTGAGCCCAGCTGTGTATTACTTCTTGACGGGCTTTAGCTTTCAATACATACTAAATTAAAGTATAAATCTTTTAAGCACAAGTTTAATTTACATTTTACAATAATTAATCTCATTTTTTTAGATGATTAAAAGCCGCCTGTAATAATAATGCAAGCTTAAACAGTTGGTAGACAAATTTCAAAATCGACGGCTCAGAATTAGTATTCATAAACGCCTATTATGATTTATGACCAACGGCTTTCACCTAATTCGTTATCAATTCTTCCCCTAATTTTGCATTATTGGGGGCTTCCTAGGGGTTTTCGCCACATCACTTCAGCCATTGTTGAGCAAAATTGAGCTAAAAAACAAGTGAAATTTGCGAGTTTTAACTGAAGATCATATGGCTATAGTTGAAGATTCGGAGCAAGAACTTAATCCCCAGAAGAAAAAACCAGATTCTGAAGATGATAAAAGGCATGAAGTTCCCTTTTTCTGTTTAATAGTCTTTGCAATTTTCCTTTAAATTCATTATATAATGTCTTGTGAATTATGTGTAGGAGAAAGAAAATGAAACCTGGTAGTTTGATGAAAGCTCTGATTAGGCCTGGAGCTGGTGAAACTACACCTACTGATGGTGATCAGGTTTTGTCACTATTTATCTATAATCTATTATTGTTTTTTAGCTAATATCTTTGTGATTTCGTGGCATACTGTGATTTTTTTTCCTGGATGAAATGGAAGTAAGTAATTGCTTCAGTTATTCAGATATTTGCTAATTTCTGCAGATTATATATCACTGTACAATCCGTACACTGGATGGGGTGGTTGTGGAGTCGACGCGAAAGGAATTCGGAGGTGAGCAAAGACTTCTTCTCTAGTTGCACAGTAGTAATCTTGCATGCTTCTTATGTGCAATAGCACTTTCTATAACTAAATTTGTACACTTACTTCCATTATAGAGTTGCATGTCAGAAAATTATTTCTTAAGTCAATCTCTTGTATTCTCAGGCAATGGTTACCCAAAAAGGCAGGTTTTGGGTAAAAGCAAGTTGATATTGGGATTGCTAGAAGGCATTCCTACTATGTTAATTGGTGAAGTTGCAATGGTAAGTTGTGGAACCTGTTATTTAGAGAGATAATGCTAGATGCTGCACAAGGAAATGCATTAGTATTTTGTAAAATTCTTCCAGTTTTAGTTATTATATGTTTTTTCTCACTCTTGCATGTCCGGAATAGAAAGCCAGAAGTGAAACTCATGAAATTCTTTGAATTTGGTTACTTCTTGGTGATGCTAACTACTGATATTATAAAGAATACTTTATATATGCTCTTATCGTTCTCTGATATGGTGCAATCTCTGATTTCAGTTCAAGGTGAAACCTGAGTTGCATTACGGTGAGGAAAAGTGTCCTGTGCCAGTTACCGATAACTTCCCGAAGGATGATGAACTTCATTTCGAGATTGAGTTAATTGATTTCTCCAAAATCAAGGCAAGAATATTATATTTGTCCTTACTAAATTGTTGTTCTTGTTCCCTTATACAGTTAAAATGTGAATGGTCACATGTTGTTTCATGTTGACAACGTTCTACTTCTTCGCAGTATTTATACTTTAATTATGTGATGTCATATAATTAGAGCACTTGCAGCAATTTTTCAGTATAAATCTCTCTAAAACTAAGTACTGCAAAGTTTCTCCTAAATGGTACTTTGGTAGTTAGTTTGCTCGGCTGGTTTCTCATTCCTCATCCCATTATTCTCGGTAAGTGAAAGAGTGTTACCATGGTTAAAATGTTGGGTTATAGAGTATGTATGCAACTAGTATTTACTGTGTTTATTTGAATGTAGGAGATGCTCGGCCCTATGTCTACTAATTTGGATATTTATTTTCAATTTTTCAGGTTATTAGTGAAGATTTAGGTGTCTTAAAGAAGGTAAAATGATATCCAAACCTATTGGTGAATGATTCCATCTGTTTCTTTAACACTTATCATCCCTCCAAAAAATATAAATCATCCCGAAAGGTTTATCCGACTACCAGTGGCGGAGCCAGGAATCGAAAGTGGGGGAGGCGAAATGTTAAATTTTTTATAATATACTTATGTTAAAAATTTGGGGGGGGGGGGGGGGCGAAATGTTAAATTTTTTAAAATATACACATGTAAAAAAAATTTTTTACACACACATGTTAAAAAATTTAAAAATTTGGAGGGGGCGGCGGCCTCCCCCCGCCCCCCTAGCTCCGCCACTGCCGACTACGTTGCATGCATAATGCTAATTAATTTAAATATTCTTTTGTATTGTTCTGGCTGCAAAGAATGAACAATAAAAAGAAAAGAAGTTGGTTTAGACTCTAGTGAATATCTTTAGATACAGTGATAATTAATTAAGAAGTCAAGCAAAATTGAACAGGATCAGAAGTTGAATGTACAGCTTAATTTGATTATTACTTGCCGAATAGGTAAAGGAAGAAGGGCAAGGTTGGGAACAACCTAGGGCACCATATGAAGTTAAAGCTTGGTAAGAGACGTATATGCTTTCTCATTCTGTTTATCATTTTTGTTATTCGTAAGCTTGCCGGGGAATATGAATCAAACCTGTTTTTGTTTGTGTTTCATTACTGCTTTTAGTTTCTTTATTGACAGTAGATGTTGTTTTCTTTTCCTGTTCACTCTTGGTGTCCATCCAAACTTACTTTGTATTTTGTTGCTAATAGGATTTCAGGGAAGTCGGGGGACGGAAAGATCATTTTTTCACATACTCAAGGAGAACCTTTCTTCTTTACTTTTGGAAAATCCGAGGTAAGTGCCATATTCCTTTTCCTGTATACCTACTTCTTTTATATATATTTACGTTACATATGCTCCTGTGTGAATCGCTTAAAGCTTTTGGTAAATTTATTCATTTCAAATATTTTAAGATAAGAATGTGCATTGAAATTAAAATTGTCATTGTTTTCCTTTCCTGAGTTAGATACCTAAAGGTCTTGAGATGGGAATCGGAACAATGTCACGGGGAGAAAAAGCAGTAATTTTTGTCAAGAAGGAGTATTTAACTGAATGCCCTCTAATTCCCAAAAGCAACGATATTGATGAAATACACTTTGAAGTGGAGTTGGTGCACTTTATTCAGGTACAGTTTGCATTCTTTCCGTAAATTTAATTGTATCAGGATTGGTCATATTATGGAAGGAAAAAAAAAGAACAAATAACCACACATTGACATTATATGACTATGCAGGTCAACCATTTCCATAAAAAAAAGTAGAAGTTGTCTCTCTTGGTTAAATTCAATTGCACATTGTTATCATTTTTATTCTTGATAAAACTAGTTCTAGTCATGGTACATTCTTGCTAATGAAGAAAATTTTGTTCTCTTTATATTTAAAGTTCTTAGAGATTAACGTTTACAGGTCCGCGACGTGCTTGGAGATGGGCGCTTAATAAAACGCCGTTTACGTGATGGAAGAGGTGTTTCTCAATCTTTTTCTCTGCACTCCGTTTGATCATAATGATAGAAATGCTTTCCACCATGCACCAATTAGTTGCTAGATTAATATTTGCAGTTAGTTCTAACATTGTGCTATGTGCTCTCTGTATTTTGTCAAATAATTAGGTGAATTTCCAATGGACTGCCCTCTTCAAGACAGTCTATTACATGTTCACTACAAGGGGATGCTTATCAATGAAGATAAAACAGTTTTCTATGACACAAGAGTTGATAACGAGGGTCGGCCATTTGAGTTCAGATCAGGGGAAGGACTTGTAAGCCGCATTTAAGATCTAGCATTATATGTAGAAGTCTTTATATGCCCTATTTTGCTCTCCTGTGCACTCTGTTCATTTTCCAACATTTTATATTACTATCTGTTCAAGGCAGAAAATATTGTCTAAACCCCTTAAATGCTTGTTTTTATTTTCCTTCTGCTTATGTCATTTATGTCTGATATGCTTTTGATGCTAGGTGCCAGAAGGGTTTGAAATGTGCACCAGACTAATGTTGCCTGGGGAGATAACTCTAGTCACATGCCCCCCTGATTATGCTTACGACAAGTTTCAGAGGTTAATTCTAGTGTACCATTACCCATTTACTGATATTGCAAATCTAGATATAGCATTCAATTTTTTACCTATAAATATTCTTCTTTTTATTTGAACAGGTCAGCTGGAGTTCCTGAAGGTGCCTATGTCCAATGGGAGATTGAGCTTCTTGATTATGAGAAACAAAAGGTGCGTGGATTTAGGACCATAAAAAAGGACAACAATATATATATATTTATATATATATGGTTTATAGTGAATAAAGTAGGCACCATGATATCGAAACAGTAGAACATCTTAATCCCTTGTTTTCCATTGCAAGGATATGTAATGCATTGATCAAAGACTTGCATACTAAATTATATTAGACTAAATTTTCGACCCTTGATTACACATGGGAATACGAATTGAGTGCATTGTTCCAGTTCTGTTCACTTTAACCCAATGCAATAGCTTAGAGGGTTTTATTGCGAATCCAGTGGGTCTACCATATCCTTAGGAGTTCGAATTTCAACTATTTATAGGTTAATATAATTTGGAGACTTCGCACTGCAAGTACACTTACGCCTTGATTATGATATATAAGCCTTCTAAGTACATGGCATGGCTTATTTAATTATCTTCAGTTTGTATTCTCACCTGTGCTCTTTGCTGAAACTGTTGCTTGCCAACTATGTCTTGTTAATAATTGAAATTCTTGTTGCAGGATTGGACTGGTTTCAACTTTAGAGAAATAATGGATGATGTTGAGAAGATTAAAGGCACGGTATATGTTCCTTGACTATTTGAAAAACAAAAGTACATAAGTAAAGGAAAGAAAGAAAAAGGAAAATAAGTTTTCTATGTATTACTAGTGCTATGTTTTATAGGTCCATACTTCCACTAATTTCGTGCTCCAAGGTTTGAAATTCCATATTAGATTTGTATTTTATGTTCTTAGCCCTGAACAAAGTTGTTATAATTGAACATTGGTTCACACTGAGAAGTTCCCCTATTGGGTGTTAATTTCAGGGTAACAGGCTATTCAAAGAAGGCAAATATGAACTTGCGAAGGCAAAATATGAGCATGTATTATTCTGTTTCTCTTAACCTCTTTTGTTTTGGTAAATAAATTATCGCAAGCTGTTGTAAATTAATCCCTATATTTTTTTGCTTTGAAAGGAGATTCTGCACTTATTTTTTTAATGGATTTTCTTCTTGACCTTGGTGTGCAATAAACTTTGTGATTTCCGTGCAGGTGCTTCGGGAATTTAATCATGTTAACCCTCTGGATGATGAGGAGGGGAAAGAATTTTCTGACAAAAGAGTAAGTATTAGGAAGGATTTTCATTAATTATTCTTTAGACATACACTTTACACACTAAACAATGATGTTTAGAGAAGAGTTCAATTTCTGTTAAAGTTATCTTGTTTCCATGTGGTAACTAATGTTCATGCTCTAAAATGCTTGAAGAATTTGTTGCACCTGAATGTGGCTGCCTGCTTGCTGAAACTGGGTGAAATCAGGAAATCAATTGAAGCTTGCAACAAGGTATTTTTTTTAAATCTTATTTAGTAATTGTTTTCTTTTCAGGTCATGATAAGGAAAAATTAGTCATTTCTGACATTTTAGCAAATTGTTTGATGTATTGATAGTTGATACTAGGGAAATTACATAGACATCCCCTAGCCTACGTGAAGCACTGATATGAAAACACTGAGAAATTACCATAAACTTCCCCGTTAGTAGAAACAAATTACAATTTCACCCTCTATTATTAAAAGTCCAATTGGTATTTTTGCCACTTCGTTTCGAGTTGTCGGGATGTCACAATGGTGTCTTGGTAATTTGAAAAACTTTAGGGAGGTTGTGGTAATTAACATATAAGTGAGAGGGTGTGCATGCCTTTGATATTGTTATACCTTCTTTCCTTCCCAATTTTAGATTCTTAAGAAGTTCTTTGCTTTGTGTATTTCTGCAGGTGTTAGATGCCAACCCGGTTCATGTGAAAGCTCTTTATCGCCGTGGAATGGCATACATGGAAGGTGGAGATTTTGAAGAAGCTAGAGTAGATTTCAATAAGGTAAAATCTCCTCTAATAGAAAGTTTCATTATGGTTGCTTAATAATAGTCCCTTCTGAATTGCATTTCATGCTTCTAGATTATGACTGTTGATAAATCATCGGAGTCAAGTGCAAAAGCAGCTATTCTTAAACTTAAAAAGCAGGAGCAGGTAGTGATTTTATCCTCGATTTAGTGATACATTAGGATAAAGATTCATGACTAACCAAATATAAACTTGCGTTTGGATGGGAGGATTTTGGAGCTAAAATTTCAAACCCATAATAATAAATCCTGGGAACTGGTTTTGGATAACTTTTTATTACTATGATTTTCGAATCCTTTAGTAATCATTTTGAGGGTGGATTTGAAGTTTACCCCATTGGATTGTTCTTAGCTCCAAACTCTTCTATCCAAACGCAATCTAAGGGACTTATTTTGTAGCTTCTCAGTTACACTTCCCTTATATTTGTTTCGCTTCGATCATTTACTGTTTAAAATCAGTCCTGTTAAATCAATATTTATATATGCTCATCTGGGGACCGAGCAGGAAATTCACAAAAGGGCCCGTGAACAATTTAAGGGATTGTTTGACAAGAAACCTGGAGATATTGCTGAGGCTGGGGGCAATAATCAACCAGAACAGGTTCCTGGTAAAACCCAAACCATTAATGATCAAGATGTTTTAGATACCGATGATAAGGAGCCGCTTCTTGAGGCCACGGCTCAACCAGTCTCGGGTTTATGGTCGAGATTATGGCCTAGTAGCAGAAGACTTTTCACATCTCTTGGAATGGATAGGTGCACCATACTGTAAGTTGATAAAAACGTACAACTCCTTAAAATATTACAGATTTTGAGTTTTTTTCATCCTGAAAAATAAGGTTTTTTCCTGTTTTTAATAGCAATTTCAATAATTGAGTTGAATGTAAATTATATATATTTTAATATTAATGATATGTATCATATAATCTATTCATTAAAAAAAATTACCTCAAAATAAATTAAAATTATCTTCCACTATTTTGAAACAATTTTTAAATGCAACAGCTACCATCATCATACAACTAACATTGTGGCCTTGGCTTCTTCAATATGATACTCATAAATCCCGGCAACAAAATTTCCGACGGCATGTCCTCCGACAGCCACAAGAAAAAACACAAAATCAGTGGCCATAATAGCTATAATCGCCAAGTAACTCATGAACATCTTAAGCGCTGCCAAGGCGGCGCCACCTAGCACCGCCACCCTCCGGTCACTTTGCCGGCTGATCGGATACTTTGAACAGAACTCAGCTGTGAATGTGAGCAAAAACACTAACAATAGAGAAAAATAGTATTCACATAGAGATTGGTGATCAGGCCAACCTGGAAATAGTCTCATCAAATATGAATTCCAAAAGCTACTAATTGAGGGGAAGCCCATAAACAAAACTATTAGAAATTTTCGAAATTAAATTAGTTTATATATAGTTTGATTTATTGGCTAGTTTTGTGCAGTTATATATTGTTGTGAATATGAAGACAAGTTGATAAAAGAATGATTGTTTGGGATAAGTAAAGTAGGTGTGCCATAATGATTACGTGAATTGCTTGAGATATAAAAAAAGTGACAAGTTAATTATTAAGCTTCAAATATTATAGAAAATATTGGTGATTCTCCTCATGCTACTACTACTATCATTCGATATCATAATTATGGCTTATTATGACTTTGAAGCTAAGTTTCTAAATATATAGTGCTAAAATACTTATGACTTTGAAGCTATATGAAGTAGGGTTGGAGTTGATTTTTACATCTAATGATTGTAATCCTTAGTCTATAATAGATCGGTGGTGTGGTCGATTATTAATTTATTGGTATTGAAATTTATACGGGTAGATTTGATTTATTTGAAATAGACGAAATTATAAATCGATTATAATTAAAACTCAATTATAATTAACCATATGACAATTGAATTATAAGTCAAATTATAACAAACACTGAGTGAGTAGTAAACTACACACTGCAAGAATTCAAAGTTGCTTTCATATCTATTTGAATCTCTTTGTGTAAAGAAAACAGAAAGCAAGAAAAACATGTTAAAATTAATTTCGAATAATTATTTTTCTTAAATCAAAAAAAAATTACAACAATTATTTAAGAACGTAATAGAATAAAGCAATAACAAATATAACTTGTTGTTCATGCATACAACACTCAATTTGTTTTATTCTGATGAATAAATTTTGAATTTTATGTTCCAAAATTAGACGATAAACACACAAAAAATTCCGCAGCGAAAAAAAATATATATATATAAATGAAAACTCCAAACAGCTTCAGACCAAACTAAAGGCCCATCAACACAATCATCTGGGCCTTGTCTCTTTCTTAGCGAGCCCACTTCCAAACATCACGTACCCAACTGCATGGCCCAAAATAGCAACAATAAACACACCCCCATTGTAAGACATCACAGCCAAAATCACCA
Source organism: Verbascum thapsus (assembly GCA_963669365.1). NCBI lineage: Eukaryota > Viridiplantae > Streptophyta > Magnoliopsida > Lamiales > Scrophulariaceae > Verbascum > Verbascum thapsus. The sequence continues at coordinate 14,293,788 of OY770114.1, read as the reverse complement.
AGTACCCAAACCCGGCCCGAATAGCATGGATCCCAGCCTGAAAGAAAACAGTCCCAACCCGGTTCGAACCCGGTTTGACTAACTCGAGGTTCGATAAATACTCGACTAGTATAGCTAAAGCAAAAACGAGTATGAGAGCTAATGCATACATGCCCGAATTATTATCGGGCCAACCCGAGAAAAAAAATTCGGATTCTTTACCCCAATAGAAGGCATATGGCTTGTGGTGGATGTGGCCGGAGCTAGGCGGCGGTGGGGCGGCGTAGATAGTGTAGTGGTGTTGTGGGAGAGCATTTAGGTCCATATTGCTTGATACAAATGTGGACTAATTTGGTTTTGATAGTGTAATTTGAGTTTGTGTGATATTGATATAAATAAGCCAAATAAACATACTATTATTCTAACTTGTTTCTTGAGAAAAGGATGGGTTTTCTTTTTTGGGAATATTGTGCTTTTGACTCATTTACAAGCAATCCATTAAAACATGAACAATAAGGAAGTTTGAGTTAATTTCCATTGTTAATTATATTGTGGAAAGAAAAAAAACAGCAAAGAAAAGGTATTTTTTTTTTATCATAATCAAATAAAGCGATAAAGAGGACGACAATTGGAACCCGAAATGTTATTTAGCTTCTATAAAGATTTTTCTTTATTTAACAAAGAATTACCAATTTTGCAGTGGCATTTTTGTTCCTATAGTTTAATTGGATTTCTTTGTTTTAAGTGATATGTTATGTCATAATTTATTTTTTTATATACACACTATTCATGTTAATTTTTCAGGAAAATTACTCTTAGACCCCAACTTATTGAGTAATTATCAAAACCTCCCCTCATATATTGAAAATTATCAATGCAACCCTCATGTGAATGGTATCAAACAATTATTTCTCATGTGTGTTAATAAATTCTTATAATTCTACGCTCTATAGACCCTTTAGGGTGTGTATTAATAATTTTCAATAAATGATGGTAAATCTTGTAAAAAGTATGCTAATAGCTATATGATTTAAAACGACCTATTCTATGGCTATCAAACGAGAACTTTCCACACTATCTCAAGAAGCACCCTCTAGAAATTTGCTCAAAAGAAACAAGAAACAAAAAAGCAAACTCTAGAAAATGCAAATAATTAACAAACTTTTATTCAAAAATCTCATCATATAGAATGTAGAAGACCCCTGAAACTTCATGTTATCAATATTACATCTCTATAAAATCAGCAATGATCGCAACCCAAATTCCCATTAAAAAAAAAAAGTTATCACTTATCTGATGATCCACAAACAAATCAATATTTCTGATCAATAGAAAAAAAAAAAAATATCATGTCTTTGATCCCTCAACTTGTAAGAGAAATCTATGAACCCTTTAGCTCAATCAAGAACATCCCCCCTGTAGACTGGAAAGAAACTAAGGATGCCCATGTCTTGAAAGCTGATCTGCCGGGGCTGAAGAAAGAGGACGTGAAAGTCGAGGTGGAAGACGGCGGCAAGGTGCTGCGGATCAGCGGCGAACGGCCGGAGGAAGAGTGTAAGGATGAGAAGCGCCACCGCGTCGAGAGGCCCAGTGGAGGGTTCCAGCGGCGGTTCTATTTGCCGGCGAATGCCAAGACGGAGGAAGTGACGGCGTCTATGGAGAATGGGGTTCTGACTGTTACTATTCCGAAGAAGGAAATCAAGAAGCCTGAGGTTAAGAATATTGAAATCGTCGAAAATTGATTTTGATCAAATGAATTTATTTTGATTATTATGATATATATATATATATTGTGTGTAAGAATTTTTCGATTTTTGGTTGTTATTTTGTGGATTTATGTTGTCATGTAATGTTTTGTGTCGTTTGTTGTGTAATGAATAAAAGTTGATTTGGCCTTTAATTATTTTTCATCACAGTCAATGTTGATAAGTAGATATAATGAGGAGAATTCTAGCTAGCTCAAACTTGATTTGCGTTAATTAAGTATAATTAATCACATTGCAAAAACAGTACATTATGGGCCAAAACATCCTCTTGTGGAGCCCAGACCACCATTAGACATTTTACTTGGCCCGTTTTCGTCCCATTTAAAATTGGGCTTATGGCACATAAGAAACGACTTAGCACTGTTGGGCCAACAAATCATGGGCTTACCAGCCATAATTCTCTCCAAATCGAATTCCATCCACCATAGTAAAAAACCGTTTAATTGCATTATGGGCCAAAACATCCTCTTGTAGAGCCCAGCCCACCATTAGGCATTTTAGTTGGCCCATTTTCGTCCCATGTAAATTGGGCCTTATGGCCCATAAAATTTACTCGCAATGTTGACTAGCCCAATCCAAAAATCCATCAATTGTTCACATGACAATATAATTTAAATGACATTTGGGCTGCTGTGAATAAGATAAAAGTAATAATTTAAATGACATTTCCACTAATAGTTGATGTACTTTACCCTAATATGAGCATTAATGTTACGTGATACTTTTGCTCTTGAACATGGCAATTTAATAGGGATCATATATTACGTATAATATGCTCATGATATTTTTTACTTAAGCCAAACATAAAGGTGATTAACCATGCTTCATTACAAAGCAAATATATATTCATATGTGCAGTAAAATCTTGATCAAAATTACCTTTTTTTATGGATTTGTAAAGATTTATTCTTACCCCTTTAACAAAGAAGATAGAGATTGTCCATAAAGTAAAAGTGATGATGAACAAATGCATGGGATATAATTATACAAATGCATGTATGAAACAAGCGTGATACAATTATTTCTTCCAATGACTTTTTGGCCCATTTTTTGTTTGTTTGTATTATGGTTTTTCTAATGTGAATGTATTTATTTTATAATAGCCACCGACTCTGTACGATTTTTTAGTTATTTAATTATGGTGTAATTTCATAAAAAATGTGGATATTTACCAAATAATGTAGAATATTAGTAATATGATGGCTTGATTAAAGTTATATACTATTTTGAGACGCGTTTTTTTTTTTTTTTGCCAACTTAAATTATTAATTATTTCAATTATTGGGGGACAAATTCTTCACATTTTTATTTGCAATGTAGATAAAAAAAAAATCCCCAATGTTTTATTTAGCTATAATTGGCGCCCTTATTAGCTATGAATTGGGACTAAATTTGAACATGGTATGAAAAGAATTGCCCCCACCAACCTTAGCAAATTATAATTATTATTATTATTATTCTCTTGACTTAACACGTGCATAAGATAATTATTTAATCTCCAATATAATTGATGATTACCTACAATAAAAAATTTGTAATTATTATATATAAAAATGACGTAAGAATCAATCTCTAACATTGATTTCACATGAAAGAACGTGTAATATGGCCCATTCCAATTCTTAAAAATAAGAGATTTTCAAACCAATTGCAATAAAAGTCCAAAAAGCCACATTGACAAATACACAAAGTCGATTACAGCCAACTATAATAGTTTTTTTTTTATTTTAAAAAAATGGTGATTATTTTCTTCAAATATTTAAAAAATGATGATTAAAAAAAATGAATAATTTGAGAAGAGATAAGTCATAAAATAAGGGCCACAAAAATCAAAGGATGCTACAAACAAAAAGACACTCTACTGGGGAACCCTAAAGAGCAGACTGCCAGAGGAACCAATCAGATGGGCCCACATTTGGGCCACAATATGGGCCCCATGGTGAACTACGGTATCAAGGTAAAATTTGTGGACAAATGGGCCCCCAGGTGGGCCCACTTCACCCCTCAGCTTGATTGTGACCATCCATCTGTTGCCACCTCAATATTAACCGTCCGATTCTTTTATAGAAAGCGAAACGCTTCTTCGTAATTATCTCTCTCTCTCTCTCTCACTGCAGTGAGTGACATAAACATATTTTTTTTCGCGGGGATTTTTCTCTCTCTATATGTATAGGTTTTGAGGTCCTATATCTATATCTCGATATATATGTAGGTTGCTGATTGCTTTCTTCTCCGGCATCGAACACTGCGCTTTCCTGCATTTTCTGTGGAGATTTATTGCTTTATCTGTCTCCGTATTCTCCTGGTTTTCAGTGTAAGTTCATTTCATTGCATTATCTTTAACTGGCATTGTATTTTACACTCTTTCACCTGGAAGCATTAATGATTTGTTGAATACGTATTGAGGATTTGTGTTTTCGTGAAAGAAAAAATTCCGGTTTTTACGGTGAGGGAGCTGGTATAGTGTTAATATCCTCGGAGTTATTTTCAGTGTTTGTTCTGGACTCTAGACTATTAAAGCAAGATTTGGAGCTTTTTTTGCTGGCTTAAGCTTCAGGTTGTTCGGATCTGAGCTTATTTGACTTAAATGTGAATTCTTAGCTATTATCATTCTCATTTGGGGGTTTTCTTGCTTTTAGCTTAAATTTTATCAATTCTGTCCAATATAACTACCTTTTGTCAATTTCGGAAGTTGAATTAAATAATTTACTGGTACAATGGCAGAGGCTCGAGTGGAGTGACTATATTGTTGTTGCTGGAGTTATCATATTAGAGATACTGTTAAACTAGAAATTGGAATTTGAAGGTTAACAGTGTCGTGGATCGGCTGCTTAAGATTTGCGCATCTAACATTTCTTCCAGTTTTTACTTTTTGATCCTTGTAAGATTTCATGCTAAGATTGTGTACTTTTTACCTTTACTAGCTGTTCAATTGTATTTACGATTGTGGATATGTTAAAAAATTGCTCAATTAGTCCTAACTCCTAATTATGGTAAAACCATTCATAATGTTTTCATGTATTAGGTGGACGTTCGTTCTTTTGCTGAAGTACATTGCAGATTGATAGTGGTATCTGTTCTCTGGAAGAAAGCAGGCAACTTACTTGAGTGAAGATGGAATACAATATGACGTGGCACGAAACCTAGTCCTGAAAGTGTAGAAACATTGCAGGACATGGCACATGTTCTCGGGCAGGGGAGAAGTTCGAGACTACAACAAAGCTGTCCTGCTGTTATAGAGAAAATCCCACCGCCCTGCACAGGGAAAAACTTAATATTTCAAGACGGACACAAGGTTGGACATCCTTTCGTTCCGCAATACCTTGCTCCAAATTGTGAACCAAGACAGAATGCGAACACTAAGCAAGTTGTCCAATCTAAATCTTCAGAAAAAGATGAGCTTGTCAAGCACATGTCCAATTTACCTGGCTTTCTCCAGCAAGTGAAGAAAGAAAATAGCATTCAAGAGAAAGCATTAAATTTTGGTGTTCTTGATTGGAAGCGGTTGGAGCACTGGAAGTATAATGAACGTATGCTTGGAAAATATCCCAAGAAAACATCATCGACCAGCAACTCCTTTTCTCCAACGAGAGGACCACCTAAAATGGTTCCGAACTTTAGAAAGCAATCCTCATCACATGGTCCAAATCCGAGCTCCCTTTATTCAGGCAAACAGCCCATGCCGCATGGTTCTCGTTTTAGTTCACCTAGTAGACAACCACCTCCACGAAGTTTCCATCTCCATCCATCAAAGGAAGAAAGAAATGCTACTCATGACAAAAAAGAAAAATATGTTAATGGTATGAAGTCTGAAGGAAAGGAAACATTTAACCAAGAATTCCAAGCTGCCAAAAGTAGCACCATTGATGATTTTCAACTTAAAGTTGAAATTAACGACATAAATAGAACCGAAACAAATATGGACAGCATCAAGAGGAAGGAGCCAAAAAAGGTGTCATCAAAAAAGGAAACTTCGTCATCAGAGAGGGGCAAACATAAGTTTTTTCCATCTTCAGATAATAAAATTAATGCTCTAGGGAAAAAGAGCGAGATGAGATTAAACAATGAAGTCAACTTCATTAGTTCTGAATGTTACCCTCCAGACCCACAAAATATTGAGCTCCTAGTACCCAAACATTTCCAAAAATTGAGTTGTTCAGAGAGTTCTCAGCGTATAGAATCCAGGACGTCACTCGATGGACAACTGGCAGAAGAAATAGGAAACAACAGGTTGTCTGATTTCTTTTCTCCTGAAGAGCTTTACTCAGGACAACTCTCTGTTGATATTCCACATTCATGTCCCCTGCCTACTGGTGCCATGAAGCAACAAAACACAGATTCAGTCAACTTCATAGTATCTGAAGGTAAATGTTCAATGGTGCATGAGAAAACGTCTAGAGCTTCATCTTCAGAAGCTTCCCATAAAACAGCTGACTCTGCTAAAGCAAGACCTCCATCCCCTACTCGTCGTTTTAGCTTTAACCTTGGAAGGATGAGCAGAAGTTTTAGCTTTAAGGAAAGCTCTGAAGTTCCACAATTGAGTTCTACGTACATTACAGTCAAGTCTGGCCCAGTGAGGCCTGAAGCTTCCTCTACCATGGAAAAATTTGAAAGGGACAAGGCAAATGCTAGTAGCAGAGGCAGGTCCAGCCCTTTGAGGAGATTGCTTGACCCATTACTGAAGTACAAAGGAGCTCAATCTTCCGAGCCTGTTCGCAAGGCTGCGGGGTCCACAATTCAGGCTCTTTTGCAGCTCAATTTGAAGAATGGGCTTCCTTTCTTTAAACTTGTGGTTGATAATAGCAATGACATGCTAGCTGCTGTTGTGAAGCGGTCATCTGGAAAGGTTGATCCTTGCATGATTTATACATTCTACTCGATTCATGAGATTAGGAAAAAGAGCATGAACTGGATGAGTCAAGGATCAAAGAGTAAAAATTGCAACCTTGGCTACAATATTGTTGGTCAAATGAAGATATCACGTTCTTGTCATGGAAAAGTAAATAGAATATATTCTGGTGAATGTGATGCAAGGGATTGTGTTCTGTATGGCGTCGATCCTGAATTTGGGCCTAACAAGGAGATTGCAGCCATTGTTGTGAAAAACCCAAGTGAAAAGCTTAATGATGGACTATTAATTGATGATACAGTAGTTATCCTCCCTGGTGGTGTTCATGGTATACCAATAAAAGGTGCACCTTCATCATTAATTAACCGCTGGATTTCCCGTGGATCGTGTGATTGTGGAGGATGGGATGTTGGCTGCAAGTTGAGAATCCTCACTGACTGTAATTCTACCTCTGCTAGTGATCGTGTTAATCTTTTCGTACAGGTACCGTGATAATGCTTAGAGATAAATAGTGTACCCTTTACTTATTGGATATTACCACGTGCCCCCTGAAGTTTTGGAAATTACTAATACACCCAAGTTATGGTAATTCTTCAAATTTCGGGGTGTTTTGGTAATTAGGGTCCCACGCAGGTTGTGCGTGTGATTTACCCTAATGCTGAAGGTTATTAGTTTACTCCTGCTTCCAAAACTTGGTTTACATGATTATGTATTTATGTTTGGTTCTGTTTATTACAGGGTGGAGAGAAAAAGGGGAAGCCTGTTTTCAGCTTGGAACCATTTAGCAATGGATTTTACTCTATTGAACTCGATGCATCAATTTCCTTGTTAGAGGCGTTTGCTACAAGCGTGGCATATATCACTTGCAGGAAATTTCCTGAAATAATAGATTCCGAGGGTCAGTCAGATACTGAATATTTCCCAGAAACCATTACAGAAGCTGATAAGATGAAAACATCCACCTTATTCCAACGGGAAATTCCTCCGAAATATGTCACGTGCCCGCCTTTGTCACCAGCTGGAAGGATCTAAAGGGGTCAGAATCTAGATTCTTGTTTTTGAATAACTGAGCCCTGAGGCACGAATTACCTCTCGAAGAGAGTATCTTGTTGGCAATGACATTAGTCTTTGTTTACCATAGAGTAGTATCAAGTGAATTTGGAGGAAAATTGGTTGGTACTTTTTTTTCATCTGGACACTGTAATCTTGTAAAGAGATTTGGTAATGGAGAAGTTTATCATGTAGTTTTGTATTACCTGAATGTTCATCTGTACAGGTGTATTTTTTTGCGTCTTTTAATACGTTTGTTCTTAACGTTGACAAGATTATTGGTGATTATGGTGTATATGCTGCCATTACTCTGTAGGTAATAATTATATGTTGATGAAAATTACAATGATTCAAAAACTGTTTTGACGAGTTCATAGTTAAATTTTAACCAGTAGTTCTATGATGAGTTAAATGCCTAACTATAATAGAATCATAATTAGAAGCATGGCATTAGCAAATGAATATTTCACCACCATAGAAGTGCTTGTGTGAGAGATCACAAAATTCAGCAGTTCCATAGAATTCATCAAATATCATACAACAAAAAACCTCCACAACCAACAAAAACACTAAAATACAAGTTCTACAACTAGTATTATATGTGGGAAAGGGAAGAAAATACTCATACATTACAATCTAGTTTAGAGATCAACATAGGATGCATGGTGAATGCATATAAACCACTGGCCATCAATCCTCTCGAAAACATTCGTAGCAAAATGTCGTCCCCAGCTAGATCCCTTCGTCCTAACCATTTCAATGCAAGTAACATACCCCATATCGCCCCTAACGTGAACCTGAACATCCTTAATCTCAATCTCCAACGGGAATTCATAGTCGGCCCATACAAATTCCCAGCTGCCCATTACAAGGTCATAACCCGATATGCCACTCACGCCCGGGTGTACTACACAAACATGTTCACCTTTCGACCATAGAGCTTGCATGGAAGCTAAATCACCGTTTCTGAATGAATTATAAAACTTAGCATTTGCGCCTAATACTGAAGCCTTGCTGTCCTCTTGGAGGAGTTTAAGGCTATCCCTGATTTTCGCTGCTTGGGCATAGTTCTCTTGTTCGATGGCCATCTGTAGTTCTCGCTCTAAAGTCTGTTCGTTCAGTAAGATGCTTTCGCCACTTAAAGGGCTGCCACCGGATTCTTCCCTTGTAACTTGACATGCTCTGAAAGAACGTGATCTGGATGTTTGCCTGAAAGGTACTGCTCTTAACAAGTAAGAAATTATGGTGTCTATCTTATAGCTAAAACGACAGAGAAATCGAGAATAAATTGAAGAAAGAAAAAGAAGTATGCCTTCAAATATCCAAGGCAAAAGCCACTGAGAAGTCATCAAACGAAAAGAATTGTAATGAATTTAAAAAAGCTTCAATTTCTAGATGGAGGTGCTTTACTACCTCTATCATTATCTCCTATGATTTAACCATCCGGCATGTTCAATAGTAAAGAACATTCATAAACAAAGATAGGCACCTAAGAATTTTCTTCTATATTCCTCCATCACTTTAGGAAATCATTTCTTCTGCAATGCAGTTTAGAGAAAGGCAATATTTATGAAGTACCTTTTTGTATGCACTGACAAATATAAAGTACTAAATATCAGCATAGTATAACAAACATAAGGCTTCCACGAGGACTGCAAAGGATTCAAATAGATAAAGAATTCGACTAAATTTATCAAGTCAACAACATAAACATTTGATCCCTAATTAAAACTACTGTAAAACCAAGAGGATTGACTAGAGTAGAATACCGTGAAGTTTGATCATGACCAACAGTTAACACCTTAGCTCCTCCAAAATTTGCAGAAACCAAATTGTGTCGCTTGTGAGGCCGTGTATGGACAAGACTCCGATTCACATACCGAGGTAAATGTGCAAACTCTTTGGAATCCAAGATTACCTACAAATGTAAGGATAACGCAATATGGAGTATAAGAATAAATCACCAACACTTAAACTAGCTCATGTTGATCTCACTGATATAAGAAAAAAGGATACAAATCTGTATTCTGTTCCCCATGTGCGAAGGATAAACAAATGATATTTTTCTCCCTGATTAAAGCTTACACATACATCCAAACCAAAAAAATTAAAAAACGATACATTTTACATTAAAAAGCCCACATTGAGTTAAATTAGTCTATATCAAGCATTACATTTCCTGTTTTCTGATATCTAAATCCCCAAATGGCGAAGTCAACAAATCTTATATAACTCGAAAAAGAACTTGAAAATATAAACAACTAAATCACAAACAAAACAAAACACTTACAACATCACGTATATGTCTGGAGAAACTAGGTGGATTAAGCCTCGGCTTGATACACAGCGTCGAAAAATTCGAAACCTCCATTACACAAAAACCTCACCAGCTGCCAAAACAGACAAAAAGTAAATAAGTGATTACACAAAAACCGTAAAACAAAAGCAGTATAAATTCATAAAAAATCAGATCTTATACAAAAAGAGGAGATTATTACCTACAGATATGATTGATAATGAAAAAAATTGGCTTATTTTTTGATTGGTAGAAGATGAGATAGTTGATTAATAATAGAGTTTGGTGTAGTAGCTGGGATGATTTTGGAAGACAAAATCTTGACCGTCCGATTGGACAGCTTTCTTATTTTTTCTGTTGGGCTGGGCTTAGATGATCTGGGCTGTTGACTTACCTACTAAATGGGCTTTATTTAAGCTCAACGAGGAACACTAGCAAGTAAAATCTAACATATTTTTTCGAAATTTATTGAAAATCTGTTAAATCTTCGACAATTTTTCATATAGTTTGTCACTCAGTTAAATATCACATCACTCCAACCAAACACAACTAGTTAGAATTCAAAATGTGTTCATGGATTTGTGATTATTATGGAGTCACAAGATAATAAATTTTTATATAACTACAATCATTCATAAACGATGAATAATACAAAGAGATATATATTGTTGAGACACTTCAATCGCCTCTAAAAATAAATTTTACGATTCAAATCAACGTAATGTGATCATACGAAATTTTAAATTATTGGTAGCATCAAAAACTGACTTGGGTTTTAAACTTGTCCTTAGACGAGGATTACCCATGTCCAATTTCAACCAAAATAAAATTGGAAAAGCAAGATCCACATGCAAGTTTCCAAGACGATGATGGTAAGTTTTGAAAGAAACATGAAATAAAACAGGAAACTTTTGGTTCTGAATTAAAAGAGATAAATCAAAATTGTTGGCATTTTATTTGAAAATGGAATTATTCGTGGGGACCTATGGTGTAATCCCAAGATCTAAACATGCAGAGATTGGTAGATTTTGTTTTCTTTCAGGCATGGGTCTGATTTTTTACCCGTGGTCGTAAATTTTAACTTTTCAGGCAAGCATGAAGCTTAAACTTGGTTCTGCATGTGACAGCATTTTATGGGGGAAAAAAAGGCTGCATTATTTACAAAATTTCCAGAAATATATCTGAATATTCTTGATTTCAGCAGAATAATACAGTAAAATCATGAGAATTTCTTAAATTGTTTGGTTTTTTTTTGTTCTTTAATTTCATTTTGACAGTATCAAGATCAAGTATGCAATAAAATTGGATATATATTATTGTCATGCGTTATATATATCAAGATTCAAGAGCATCCTTTTTTACCTCTCAGACACTCAGTAGCTAGTAATTGGAGTTTTCTTACCTAATTTAGTTGGTGCGAATCAAATAATCTTGTTATGTTATTATATATTTTTTATTTTTTATTAATTATATGAAAAATATAATTAATTTAATTTATGAAATAATATAAGATAGATTCCGAAGCAACTCACACCCGTTCTAGAATCATCTAGTTGAATTGGAATCATGTCTATGTTTAGCTAAGTCATAATGAAAAAGTGTGGATGTTTAATTAGAGGAAAATTAAGAAATTTCTAGGACAATTAATTATATATAGCTACTCAAATTTATATATAGACCTTGTCGAGAATAATCTATGTATAAATAATGGACAAATTTTGCCTAGAATTAGTCATCATCATTACGAAAATTTAAACCCAAGCGGCCAAGCCTAATTAATAATTATATTAAAGGGAATGTTCAAGTCTAATTATTACCAACCCAATTAGTAATTTTACATAAACTTGTCACTTTTTTAAAATCAATTTACCCACATAATCATCTCGAGACCCACAAATAAATCTACTCATTCCATTAATTTTCATTAAAGGGCTCTAAATATTCTAAAGTTTTATAAACACATGACAACTTTCGATGGACCACTCAAAAAGTTCAATCCCTTTCGCAGTTCCTATTTTTGGGTCCAGATGTGTCAAAATATAGGACATAATTTTAAAATCCACGTGGAAGTATGGTTTGGAAATTAATATTAGATAAAAAAATATTTTTTATCAATCCATCAAGGATTGGATCACATGCATGGTTGATCGGATTATTGTAAAGGTATAGAAGACACGTCTTCCTCACGTTCAAGAAACCGCCCACCTCGTGCTTTCCTATTCAAATATCCATAACTCGTACATAAATCTTATAGAAACTCGATTCGATCTAAATTTATGTGTTTTTTTTAATAGCTTAGTGGATATGGAAGTAAATAAAATTAAAATATTCTTTATCTATAAATTACATTATCGTATATAAATAAATCGAACTGAAATACGCGGAGTAGCTCGAAGACCTAAATTCCAAATGACTTTAAAATGAAATTATTTAAAATGAAGTTATTTAAATTTCAAATTATTTTAAAAGCTTGGAGAAAATAACTCAAGTGTTCGTATAATTTCAATTTCTTACAAGAGTTCTATAATTTATAATTTAAAATGCTAAAGAACATATATATATATATATATATATATATATATATATATAATTCCTTTTGTTAACCTCAATCGTGGCATGAAGCAACAAATCTCGAGGTGACTAGGAGGAAGTGATTTAATGTTGACCATTGACCATTGACCCCGTATAAATCCCATATTATTTAAAAAAGGGCACAAATATTTATTATTATATAAGTCAAATCTAATTAGGTTTATTTTATTTTGGCCAAAATATCACTAACCAAAATGAAGCTTGAAAAGTAAGACGTGAGGCTACGATTTTTTCTCCCGTTGAAGTGAGGTTATGATGAGATTTTTGCATCATATATCAATATAATATGATCATCATATTGAAGAAAATTAATGGATAATGAATTTTAATCCATACTCTATGTCATGCTTTAAAGTATTGCTCAATAAATTTTCACAAATTAATATTTAAAATGGAGCAAAATTTGAGTGATATAGATCCAAGCTGGCCCTTTTAAAGCTCGTGAGATTGTTAATTTGATGTCATGGTTATGATCAAGAATAACTTAAGAATATATATGCTTAAAATATTGGTTTTTACACTATTTACAATTAAATACCAGTAATTATTTAGAATTATCCAAATTATACATATATATATATATATAATTAAAAAGTGTTGATCAATATTACCAAGAATTGTTGTAATTTAATCATATTCTAGATGAAACCTATTTTCAATATTGTGTTACAATCATAACCACATTAGGAAGCTTCGAAAAAAATCACTTATATTGACTGATGGCTCTATGACTCCTTTCATTTTGACCAGAGGCAGCCCATTCGGACTTTTCCTTTTTGCTAAATAAATTGACAATTCGGACTTTGAAACCTTCTTCTACTGGTATGGTATTCAATGTCCCACTCAATTTTTTTTTTATAGTTTATAAAGTATGATTCATAGATATTTTTTAAAAATTGTGTATAATAACGCACAATTGGGATACAGATACGTTTCGATACATATATGACACACGATTTGATATGTCAAAAAATCAAATAAAAATAAAAAAAGGATAAATTTATATTTTTAGAATTTAGAAGAGAAATGTATGAAGTGAATTTGAATATTTAAGAGTTTATTGTGGAAATTACTTGTGAAAGTCATAAATATGCGTACTTTATCAAATGTCTAAGAAAGATATTACTATCTTTTACTTTATTTTATTTTTGTGCATTATTAATGCGTAAAAGTAATTCTACTTACATAATATACAAATATCTAATATATATCCTATGTCAATATTCTTGCCATGTAGTACACTAATTTACTTTTTTCAAATATAATATATACACATTTAATAAGATTATGTCTAGTTTAAATGACAAACTATAGCACAAATATTTTAGCCACTAACTCCAAACAATTTAAGGTATCTTCTAAAAACATTAAAAAAAAAAAAGTCACATGGAAATATATGATCAACAAACCATGATCACCAAAAACTTTGTAAGCTACATTAAAATAGGGGCAAAATAAAAAAATAAAAAAAAATCCATTGGCAAATTCAAAATTATGGGACAGACATGCCAAGAGTGATTGGTTTCCAAGCCCATGTGAATTTGATTAAATTACTTTTAATTATTTTTACAATATTAACAGACCAGATTAAATTAAAAAATTAAGATTAGTTATAACAGGTTCTTCGAAGTTAATGATGGCCACGTGGACCCAGTTTGTTTAGCATTATGCCAGATTGAATTGTCTACTTCGAGGTCCCTATTATGATTTTTCGTTTTTTCAAATTTAAAATTTGAGAAAATAATAAAATATAATTTGGCCATCGATAATCGAGCTATGAGGCTCGTGACTTTCGATTTCGCCAAAGTCCAATTCAAATATATATATATTTTTTTTATAAGAAATATTAAAAAGTATAACTACATTTTATCAAATGATAAAAGTTGATTTGCTAATGATATTCTATTTGGGAGACTTTTTTATAATGTAAGAATTGGATAAATAAATTAATATTTGATCTTTGTTTTTTCAGATGAGTTTTTTCTTGGTTTCACAATATATTTTTTATTTATACATTTTTTTTGCAAAAATCGAACTTCAATTCGCCCTGTTTAACTTAAGTGAATAGAGCCTTTTGGACTCCATTGTTGTTTTAAGAGAATTATAATAACTGATTTTTTTTTTCTCTAAGTAAGCAATTGATTGAATTATTATTAATTTGTAATTATTTTTTATCGATTGATATAGCATAACCTCTGATATAGCACAACCTCGTAGACGACTCAAGGTCCCGGTACCTCGTGTGGGACCATACGACCCTAGTACAAACATTAAGACTTATTTACATAAAGGTCCCTAATCTAATTGTGCTTATTTGCATTACACTACCTAACCCGCGTGTTTTTATCGGGTCAAACCTGGTGTAGCCCTAACCCGGGCAATCTAGTACGTACATTATGGGGACACGTGTAAACCATCCCGCTAATTCCGCAGTCGTCCGTACATTGGGTACTGTGCCTATAAATAGTGTCATTTAATATTAAGAAAAGGACTTTTGACTTACTGAACAGTACCTCGAGAGTACACAGTACGATCTGACAGTACGTTCCCACTATTCTATAAACCGAGTTAAGAACCTCGTATATGACCTTAATCATAATATTGAACTACGTTTAGACTTGATCCTAATAGAAAGGTACGTAGGTAGCTCAATACATCTGAGTGCAGTCTATATCCTTTATACGATCCTTTTAGGTCTTATTCGAGCCTCGGCTTGATTTGGCCCGTAAGCTATTTACGAGTTATATCATCGATGAAATTTAATTTTTTTGCTGAATAATTATTGCAATAACAACATTCCCTCCTTGGTGAGGATACATTTATTGGAGGGGTTGGTGTGACAAAATTGTTTGCTCAACTTTAGTAAGTAACTATAAGTAATTAACTTAATCGACCATAATTAATTGCTTAATAAATGGAATCATTATCATGCTTAGCAGCTATATCATTAGTCTTTCTTGCAGGCATGCACCATTGGAATTAACATGCCACCCTAAGTTCAAAAAATTAACAATAATTATTAAAATTATTTGAAATAAAATAATTAAAAATGCCCTAATGCAGGCTTACGCCGGATTTTTAAATGGATTTCGATTTGCCAACGTATTGGCATATGCAATTTTAGTTTTAAAAAGCCAACGTATATGTCACTATCTTAAATAAATTAATAAAGAAGGAATTTTTTTGTAACAATAATGATAATTATGAATTTTTTATTGTGTCCTCCAATTTATACTTTTTACTCTCCCTTAAAAAAATTTACCCCCATTTATTACTTTTGGAAAATTACACACAAAACCATTAACTTAGTATTAATCACCAAAGATCTTTTAATTTTTTTTTAAATCACCAACTATTTGTATAGGGTAAATTCATAAAATGAATTACACGCGAGAAATTCTAAGACAGATCAACAAAATACTTGATTTATTTAGAATCACCCCCTCAAAATTTTAAATAATTTTCAAAATATGAGGGGTCTTCTTGTAATTACATATAAGTGAGGGGGTCCATGTGTAATTTTCTCATCTTTATATATACACCTTCCCCTCTCCCTTCCCCCTCTCTCTCTCTCTAACTGGCTCCCCGTGTTCAACTCGCGTTAAGCAGACATCTGAGAGACAAATCAAATCAAAACTACTCATATATATTTAGTGAGAGAGAAAGAAAAACAATAAACAAACCCAAAAGAGAGAGAGAATAAGGAAAAAACTATAAGCACCCCAGTTTTATAGAGAGAGAAAAAAAGAAAGGGTTCCCTTTTGTGATTTCAATTTCAATCACTCAAAATTTTCTTTTGGCAGTTCTATCGGTGGTGCTAAAAACCGATCATTTTCTTCCCGATTTTGCAACTGGGTGTTGGATCTTGGAGCCAAATTTGTTTAGTTTCTGGGTCGAAAGAGGATTTCTTTTAAAGGATGGTGAAAGTTTATTTTCAACAAAGTTTGTTCGTGATGTAATATGGGGCAGTGTTGTTGGCAGTCACAAACATAAAGGATGTCGTTTTACATTGGTCGCGAGGCTTCAAAGGTTCGCCTTCTTCTCCACAACATTATTTTTTTCATTTTTGATTTTTGTTAGGTTGAATTTTTCATGTTATTTGCATTAATCATTTTTGTTGACGTTTGATTTTATTTTTGGTTTGAGAAGCTATGGAAGAGATTTTGTGCGGAGATCACAACAGAAATCAACCTTCTTGCAGAAAATTGGAAGTATATTTTAGGCGGTTTAATTTGTCAGGTTTGTTCATTAATACCTATATGCTTTTTGTGATTTCTGCTTGCAAGAGTTAAAACTTTCAATTGAGAACATATAATGGTAAATATAAAATATACACTTAAGTTTGTATTCCTGATTGAATCATGAATCTTTTACTCAAAACTCAGCACAATCAAGAAAGTATGAGTTAGAAAAATAGCAACTTGAAAATGAGAAATTATACCGACTGGTTTTGAGCTGTCAACAGCAAATACGCCAAAATTTACCCTTCTGGATTTTCAAAAGAAACATTATTAAAGTTAATGCTTTTAATGGAGCTTTGCTATACAACATGACTTTTAACCTAAGCAGAGTAAATAAGAAAATTTCTTTTAAGATTTATGATTCTCTCCTTTCTAACGGTTAATTCTTTTTGGAACTCAAAACATGCAGCTCCGATTTTCTTTTGGTAAGCATTGAAATGTGAATTCGATTTTTTGCTTTAAGCATTCTTCCTTGATAAAATGCATAACATTTTCCAGCCTGTTCGTTAATTATTTAATATAGTTGCCATTTGCTTGGTTAACAGATAATTGTTTCATTAAGGCGAGATATATGCTTATTAGCTTTAATTTATTGCTTATTTTCCTACAATAGCATCAGGGCTTCATTTTCTTCTATATTTTAACATTTGTTTTCGTTTTATATCGCCTCTCATCAGTACATCCACGGATTAGCAGCTCGAGGAGTTCATTATTTTCATCGGCCTGGACCGACACTACAAGATGCCGGCTTTTTTCTTCTTCCAGTAAGCATTAATATTTATATAATTTTTTTTTTCTGAAATTTTACTACAAAAATGGCTTATTCTATAAACTCCCTTTAACTGTAGGAGCTTGGGCAGGAGAGAGCTTACATTAGTGAAACTGTATTTACTTTCGTTTTTCTATCTTTTGTATTGGTGAGTTATTCTTACAACTCGGTCTGCTTTTCATAAAATTTGAATTTGATTTATTGTTCTAAATATTCGTAACGCCACATGCAGTGGACTTTCCATCCTTTCATTTTGAAAAGCAAGAAGATCTACACAGTTCTGATATGGTGCAGGGTCTTGGCTTTCTTAGTTGTAAGTCCAATTTTCCTTATTTTTTCTTACAAAAAAAATAGGCATTTGCATAATTATATGAAATATATGAAATACCCATCTTTTAATATTTTTAAATTAATTTTCCATATAATTGCTGCAGGCTTGTCAATTTCTTCGGATCATTACTTTCTATTCTACTCAACTGCCCGGTCCAAACTATCATTGCCGAGAGGTAAAGTAACATGAATTTTCGGTGTTATCTTAATTTGAAGATCTTTCACATCATTTCTAGTTTCTTCAGAACTTGTTAGCAAACTGTAAAATCTGCTCTGAATAATACAGGGTTCAAAGCTTGCCACGCTGCCTCGTCCAGACAATATTCTAGAAGTTCTATTAATAGGTGACAATTATTACTTGTCCATCTAAGTTTTTTATTATAATAAAAAAGGAAAAAATAAATTGATGTGATCATTTACAATATCGTTTTTATGGTTATACAGTTCCTCGTGGGGTGCTTTATGGCTGTGGTGATTTGATATTTTCTTCTCACATGATATTCTCTCTAGTCTTTGTGCGTACGTATCATAAATATGGTACTCGAAGGTAATACCATAAGCTATATATCTAATAATCGAAATTGCTTTTTAGAAATTAAATGTCAATTTTATCCAAAAATTTCATATATTTCGGTGTGGATTTGGCAGCTTTGTGAAGCAGTGTGCTTGGTTGATCGCTGTGATTCAGAGCTTATTAATTATTGCGTCCCGTAAGCACTACACAGTTGATGTCGTCGTGGCATGGTAAACTATGCTATAAATAAACTTAAATTCCTACAAAAATAATTAAGTATACAAATATTTGATAATTTTCCAAATATGATTCTTTTGCAGGTACACAGTAAACTTGGTTGTGTTCTTTATCGACAAAAGTTTACCAGGTTTGCATTTATATTATTTCCTGGGCTTTCAAATCTTTTAATTTCATCTTAAACGGCCCGTTATTTTAATTTGAAACCTAACTTTTTTAAACTCGTCTGTAAACACAGAATTGCCTGATCGTTCTAATGGAGGTGCAACACAGTTGCTCCCATTAACGAAGGATAACAAAACTAAGGAAGAAAATCACAAATTATTGAACGGAAACTCTGGAGATACTGCTGATTGGGTATATAAATATTTTTTCGTCTTTGTATTTAATAATTTGATTTTAAAATTTTTCGTAAAATGGGTTTTTTTTTTTTTTGATTTTCAGAGGCCAAGAACTCAAATCAATGGGAAGATTATGGAAGAAGGAAATGTTCTGCATGTTGAAGTAGTGAGTAATGGTGTGTAGTTGAACGGTAAACACAACTTGTAATCTAGATCATTCGATTTTTAACGGTTTTCAAATTGTTTTAATAGTTTATCGTTGGGTGGACTTGCGAAATGTATTATGGAATCTCATATTTTTCTAATCGCATTTTTTCCCTTTAAATATCGTTATCGCACACTTATTCATGTTTTATTTTATTGACGAAAAAATCAATTTTTGAACATTTCAGACAGCAAATAATGGGATGTAGATGGATTTCATGTATTCTATATGGATAATGGTAGCCATTCTTGGTTGTTTTCAAAGGCCAATCATGAATTCTACATTACTTTATTTGAAGAAAAATTGGTCAATATAATGTATTTAAAGCTCGTTTTAAACTGCATAAAATCAAATATCAACTTTAGCTGCTCAATTCAGTGGCATATTGTCGTGAATGATCATATTAACCGCAATCAACAAATCGCTCTCCAAAATAGCATTATGCCGCTTGCTTTGTCTTTTACATTGACAAAACACACATTTTAAATTTACTACTCTTCACTAAAGATAAATTTTACTTCAATTTAATTTGGCCGAACCATCACATGAAATCATAGCATGCGCGCGTTGCGGAGCATATAGTTTGATATATATAATGCATTATAGAAGTGGAAACAAGTCGAATCGAGCTGAACAAGTTATTGTTTAAATTTGTTTGATCTTAATTTCATCGAGTCGAACATTAACCGGGTTCGATTAATTGATAATTTTGTATATATTGTATCAGTTTTACTAATCAAGACGAGATTAAGTTACACTTCAAAACTTACCGAATATAAAAATTAAAGTTTGATTCAAAAACAAAACTCAAACGAATTTCTTGCTATCAAGTCAAATATAAAGTAAGTTAAGTAATTTAATTCGACTTTTAAGAATGCTTTATATAGACCCTAAACAAAGATCCCGTGTGAGATATTGTCTGACTATTTGCCATGCAACGGAAAAGTCTATGCTGCACGCGGGACGTCCCGGTGCAGTCACAACCAAACCAGACCGGAACCAACGGTCCGGTCCAGCATAGTCTCACCCGCCATGCAACTCAACAGCCATCCAAGATCTCATGTGCAATATTCAATAGTTAAGGGGGGTTGATATGCAAATTACATAACTAGGGATAAACAAGCCCTAGCAGAATCTCTCTCTTACATTGAGCTACAATTCAATCATTTTTTTTCTCTCTAAACACTTTCCTTCCACCACCCCCTTCTCTCTCTAGAAATCCATGTTTTTTGCCCTTTTTAACAGATCTTCTGTATAAAATCATCTTTTCGCATCTAAGATACTGATATACATACATATTATTGCCCTTGGTTATTTGCTTTAAGTGATTGTTATCTCTAAATGGTTTGAGTTCCAGATTTCTTATAATCCTCGAAATTGGTTCATTTTTGTATTTAAGCATTGATTTGTCATATATCTACGTTTTTTTTCGATAATTTCCGTTGCATTATTTGCTTAATCACTTTGATGAAATGTATATTTCATATTTTAACACTAGAAATTAATTTTGGTAGCTGTTTAAATAGGGCACTTGATATTATTTTTCCTTTTTTAGAAGCTAGAACTATCAGCTTATAATATAACTGTTAAATGGGTATAAAGTGTTGGAAATTTTCCCTCTGTTCTTCAATCCTCGGATACAGGTTAGTTTATTTATGTTTATATTCTTCAATATGGACGTTGGATTGCGATTTCACAAGTCTGCTCGGCCCGATTCTCGCCAATTTATCGTCAGTGCTTTTTTTGTTCTTCTAGCCCAGCTCAAAATTGAAATTATGGGTTAATCTGAGTTTACTAAAATATTAATCCAACCTGGACTATTGTTTACCAAATTCGAAACTTGGCCCAAATACATGTAAACCCTTCTTTTATGTATATTTATGGTTTGGCAAAATTATTTTTTAGTCCTATAATTAAAGGTTTATTATCTTGCAACAATTTTTTTTATTATCTCATTTTGTAATAAAAGATTATCCTGAAATGAAATTCAGGTTCTAAGTTTATGTGCAATTTGAGGGTATCAGGATCAAGTATGCAATAAAATTGGATAAATAGGACTAAATGTACCGGGCCAAAAAATGAAAAAAATTGAATTAAAGTGTTCTAATTTTAGGACTAAAAATATTATTATAGAAGTTCTTAGACTAAAAATGTTACTACTCATAATTATAGGATCAAAGAGAGTATAAAAAAATTAGTTATTATCGTTATGTTCGTTGCGCCGGAGGTTAAGTTTGTTGACGAGTTTGAAATCCTATATTACATCAAATTCGATAAATACAATACATTTACGATAGACGAGTAATTATTACAATAATTCACAACATAAATCTATAATTAATAATATCATCGGATGTGTTATAAAATTTTCCGATGAGTTTAGGGTTAGTCCTTGCCAGAACTAACTATAAAAGGAAGACCCCCACGATCCCACCCCCATTTCTCAGTTTCTAGGGTTTTCTTTTTCAATGGAAAACGGCAGGAAAATCAAAGCCATTGAGGAGCACTTGCAGCTACCTGAAGCAATTATTCAACACATTCAATCATTCCTCAGCCCAAAAGAAGCTGCTTTGACAGCTCTACTCTCTAAATCATGGTACAATTCTTGGTTAACTCACCCTATACTCCATTTTGATGAATGTGATTTTCGAAATGTAGAACCACCCCCTCGTGTTAATTATAGATTTTTGGATTTCGTGAGAAAAAGAATGGAATCATACCATGAATCGAAGTTAGGCATAGATAGTTTTAGGCTCTGGATGAATGTTGAGCATATTCACTCATCTACTTTGGCTACTGAATCAATTGTCAAAGCTGTGAAATTGGGTGTTAAGAATATGAATATTGCAATTGATGCTCCAAAAAAGTTGTACTTTTTGCCAAATGAAGTTCTTGAATCTGAGTCTCTGAAAATGTTATCTGTTTCTTTGTGCGAAATTGATGAAATTTCTGGTGAGAATGTTAAGTGTTCAAAACTCGAGTTTCTTAGTTTACGTGGGGTTTCTCGAGGAGGTGAAGCGATTCGGAATATAATCTCCAGGTGCCCTTTAATTGAGAATCTCATCTTGGACAATTGTGATTGGGCGAACGTTGATATGAGTAAATTGGTTAATCTCGAGAAACTTAGTCTTATTAACCAATGGAATATGCTGCCTGATAAACCAATGCCATATGAGGGTCAAGATTTATCAGCTATGGGTTGTATATCAAATGTGCCTGAATTTCATAAACTGAAGTGTTTGGTTTTGGATCGTGCGAAGTTTGATAGGAAATTATTTGATGATTTCTCTACCAAGTTTCCTTGCATTGAAGATTTGACACTTCAATATTGTTCTGGTGGCATGATACTTGATATCTCAAGTCATTCACTTAAGTACATAAACATGGGACACTGTTTTGAAATATCCAAAGTCAATTTTGATTTTCCAAATATTCGTAAGTTTAAGTTTATGTCAAGAGAAATTCCACACTTAACTGTTTCTAGAGCTTCAAACGAATGGGAGTCTGATATAACACTTTTTTGCCATCGTGACATTTCATGGTTTGGGGAACTGAACAAATTTCTGACACATTTGAGTGGGTCGAGAATATCTCTCAATATTAGGCTGCCCAAAGATCGAGTGGCTTGGCGTTTGCCAGATTTTCACTATTTGCCTGAACCTCTTTTGGAGAATCTGACATTAGATGCGAATTATTCATTATCCGTTTGTTCTGCTTTTCTGGATACTGTGTTTTGGCATCTTCGGCCTAAGTTCATAACCCAACGTTTATTTCCTATACTGAACAAAGAATTGTCAAAAGCAATCAATAAAACCTTCGCGATTCGACCACAAAAGGCAAACAATAAATCGTTGCTGTTTCTGTGCAAGAAACTGATGGACTTGGGAAATGGTAATGGTTCTTCATCATCCCGAACTATTGTTTGCTGTAAGGAAGTAAATGCAGAATCTTTTGATGATACTTTTAAGGATTGGGTACCTTTGCCTTGGGAATCTTTGTTAGATGATGTAAAGATCCAGAAGAAGGATATGCAGATCCGCTTCCGACTGACGTGGGGCCCAGCTGACGTCACCACACCTAACCATGATAAACCAAAGAAGAAACAAAGGAATCGACAAAAGTTTGTCAGGTTTGCATATATATTATTTCCCGAGCTTTCGAATCTTTTAATTTAATATTAAACGGCCCGTTATTTTAATTTGAAGCCTAACATGAACTCTTGTGTACACGCAGAATTGCCTGATCGTGCTAACGGAGGCGCAACACAGTTGCTGCCATTAACAAAGTATAACAAGACTAAAGAGAAGAGAATCACAAATTATTGAACGGAAACTCTGGAGATACTGCTGATTGGGTATATAATCTTTTTTTCGTCTTTGTATTTAATAACTTGGTTGAAATTTTTCGTAAAATGGGTTATTTTTGTGATTTTCAGAGGCCAAGAACTCAAATCAATGGGAAGATTATGGAAGAAGGAAATGTTGTGCATGTTGAAGTAGTGAGTAATGGCGTGTAGTTGAACGGTAAACACAACTTGTAATCTAGATCATTCGATTTAACGGTTTTCAAAGTTTTAATAGTCGATCGTTGGGTGGACTTGCGAAATGTATTATGGAATCTCATATTTTTCTAATTGCATCGTTCTTTTTTTGGCTTTAAATATCGTTTTTCCAACTTATTCATGTTTTATCGTGGAGAAAATCAATTTTTGAACATTTCAGACAGCAAATAATGGGCTGTAGATGGATTTCATGAATTTGTATATGGATAATGGTAGTCATTCTTGGTTTTTTTCAGAGGCTAATGAATTCTACATTACTTTTATATGTAGAAAAATTGGTCTATACAATGTGATACAATGTGCATGTGAGAACATAATTTTTAAAGCTCGTTTTTCACAGTCCAATGTCAACTTTAGCTGCTCAATCCAACGGCATATTGTCGTGAATGATCATATTAACCGCAATCAACTAATCGCTCTCCAGAATAGCACTTTTACATTGACACAACACACATTTTAAATTTATCACTCTTAAATATAGACAAATTTTACTTCAATTTAATTTGTCCGAACCATCATATGAAAATCATAGCATGCATTGCCGAGCATATAGTCTTGATATATAATATATTATTGAAATGGAAACAAGTCGAATCGAGCTGAACGAGTTATTGTTTAAATTTGTTTGATCTTAATTTCATCGAGTCAAACATTAATTGGGATTGATTAATTGATAATTTTGTATATAATGTATCAGTTTTACTAATCAAGACGAGATTCAGTTACACTTCAAAACTTACCGGATACGAAATTCGAGTTTGATTAAAAAACAAAACGCAAACGAGTTCTTGCTATCAAGTCAAATTGAAGTAAGTTAAAGTAATTTAATTCGACTTTCGATAAAGCTTTATATAAACCACAAAAAAAATCCCTTGTGAGATATTGTCTGACTATTTGTGCCATGCAATGGAAAAATCTATGCTGCACGCGGGATGTCCCAATGCAGTCACAACCAAATCAGACCGGAACCAACAGTCCCAGTCTAGCATAGTCTCACCCGTCATGCAACTCACAGCCATCCAAGGTCTCATGTGCAATATTCAATAGTTAAGGGGTTTGATATGCAAATTACATAACTAGGGATAAACAAGCCCTAGCAGAATCTCTCTCTTACATTGAGATACAATTCAATCATTTTTTCTCTCTCTAAACACTTTCTTTCCACCACCCCCTTCTCTCTCTAGAAATCCATTTTTTTGCCCTTTTTTAACAGATCTTCTGTATAAAATCATCTTTTCGCATCTAAGATACTGCTGCTATACATACATATTATTGCCCTTGGTTATTTGTTTTTTTTTTGCTACAAAGTGATTGTTATTTTGAAATGGTTTGAGTTCTAGATTTCTTATAATCCTCGAAAATTGGTTCATAATATAGTTAGTTTTGTATTTAATCATTGATTTGTCAAATATCTACGTTTTTTGTCGATAATTTCCGTTGCATTATCTGCTTAAATCAATTTGATGAAATGTATATTTCATATTTTAACACTAGATATTAATTTTGGTAGCTGTTTAAATAGGGCACTTGAGATTATTTTTCCTTATTTAGAAACTAGAACTATCAGCTTATAATATAACTGTTAAATGGGTATAAAGTGTTGGAAATTTTCCTGCTGTTCTTCAATACTCGGATCCAGGTTAGTTTATTTATGTTTATATTCTTCAAGATGGAATTGCGATTTAACTAGTCTGCTCGGCCCAAATACCTGTAAACCTTTCCTTTATGTATATTTATGGTTTGGCAAAACTATTTTTTAGTCCTATAATTAAGTTCTATAACTTTTATAATAATATATTTAGTCCTAAAATTCGAACACTTCAATTTAATTTAATTGAAGTGTAATATATATTTAGTCCTAAAATTGGAACACCTTAAATCAATTTTATTTTATTAACCATTTTGGTCTTATGTAATGTACTATTTGCCCAATTTCTTTAGCACATTTAATCTTACTAGCGTCAAATAAAAAAAATTAAACTAAAGTTTACTATCTTGTAATTATTTTTTTATCACTTAATTTTATTTTTAAAGATTAAAATTCACGTTCTAAGTTTATTATTATTTTGTTTATTATTTTTTTTTCTGTCAATATGAGAGTATCAGGATTAATTATGCAATAAAATTGGATAAATAAGACTAAATATACCGGGACCAAAAAATGAAAAAATCACTAAAATTGAATTAAAATGTTTTAATTTTAGGACTAAAAATGTTTTTATAGAAGTTATTAGACTATAAGTGTTACTGCACATAATTATAAGATCAAATAGTAACTTTTTCTAATCGATTTGTTATGGAAAAATATGTATCGAGAATTTATTTAAAGATATCTTAAAATTTATTAGTATAATGATATTAGTATCGTTAATTTCGGTGCACCGGAGGTTAAGGTTGTTGACGAGTTTGGAAATTCTATATTACATCAAATTTGATAATCGGAGTAGGTTCAATAAATACAATACATTTACGATAGACGAGTAATTGTTACAATAATTAACAACACAAATCTGTAATTAATAATATACTCGGATGTGTTATAAAATTTTCGATGAGTTTAGGGTTAGTCCTTTTCACAACTATAAAAGAAGACCCCCACGGTTTCACCCCCATTTCTCAGTTTCTAGGGTTTTCTTTTTCCATGGAAAACGGCAGGAAAATCAAAGCCATTGAGGAGCACTTGCAGCTACCTGAAGCAATTATTCAACACATTCAATCATTCCTCAGCCCAAAAGAAGCTGCTTTGACAGCTCTACTCTCTAAATCATGGTACAATTCTTGGTTAACTCACCCTATACTCCATTTTGATGAATGTGATTTTCGAAAATGTAGAACCTCCCCCTCGTGTTAATTATAGATTTTTGGATTTCGTGAGAAAAAGAATGGAATCATACCATGAATCGAACTTAGGCATAGAGAGTTTTAAGCTCTGGATGAATGTTGAGCATATTCACTCATCTACTTTGGCTACTGAATCAATTGTCAAAGCTGTGAAATTGGGTGTTAAGAATATGAATATTGCAAATGAGTCTCCAGATAAGGTGTACCTTTTGCCAAATGAAGTTTTTGAATCTGAGTCTCTGAAAATGTTATCTGTTTCTTTGTGCGAAATTGATGAAATTTCTGGTGAGAATGTTAAGTGTTCAAAACTCGAGTTTCTTAGTTTACGTGGGGTTTCTCGAGGAGGTGAAACAATTGGGAATATAATCTCCAGGTGCCCTTTAATTGAGAATCTCATATTGGACAGTTGTGATAGGCCGAACATTGATTTGAGTAAATTGGTTAAGCTCGAGAAACTTAGTCTTATTAACCAATGGTATACGCTGTATAAACCAATGACATATGAGGGTCGATATAAATCAACTAAGGGTTGTATATCAAATGTGCCTCAATTTCATAAACTGAAGTGTTTGGTTTTGGATAATGTGACGTTTGATAGGAAATTATTTGATGATTTCTCTACCAAGTTTCCTTGCACTGAAGATTTGACACTTCAATGTTGTTTTGGTGACTTGATATTTGATATCTCAAGTCAGTCACTTAAGTACGTAAACATTGGACGCTGTGATATATCCAAAGTCAGTTTTGATTTTCCAAATATTCGTAAGTTTAAGTTTATGTCAAAAGAAATCCCACACTTTACTGTTTCTAGAGCTTCAAGCGAATGGGAGTCTGATATAACAATTTTTGGCGGTTGTGGCATTTCGTGGTTTGGGGAACTGAACAAATTTCTGACGCATTTGAGTGGGTCGAGAATATCTCTCAATATTAGGCTGCCCAAAGATCGAGTGGCTTGGCATTTGCCTGATTTTCATTATTCGCCTGAACCTCTTTTGGAGAATCTGACATTAGACGCTGATTATTCATTATCAGTTTGTTCTGCTTTTCTGGATACTGTGTTTTGGCATATTCGGCCTAAGTTCATAACCCAACGTTTATTTCCTATACTGAACAAAGAGTTATCCAAAGCAATCAATACAACCTTGGGGATTCGACCACAAAAGGCAAACAATAAATTGTTGCTGTTTCTGTGCAAGAAACTGATGGACTTGGGAAATGGTAATGGTTGTTCATCATCAGGAACTATTGTTTGCTGTAAGGAAGTAAATGCAGAATCTTTTGATGATACTTTTAAGGATTGGGTACCTTTGCCTTGGGAAGCTTTGTTAGATGATGTAAAGATACAGGAGAAGGATATGCAAATCCGCTTCCGACTGACGTGGGGCCCAGCTGATGTCACCCCACCTAACCATGATAAACCAAAGAAGAAACAAAGGAATCGACGATGAGCAAAATGTAATGGAATGATTTTGGGATTGATGACGAATAACGATTCGGTCTATAAAGTGGCATTTGGATACAAGCACGAAATTTGTCTTTATGGTTATTTGCTTTAATCATATTTGTTGACGTTTATTTGGTTTTTGGTTTGTAAGTTATGGAAGAGAAAATCAATCTTCTTGCAGAAAATTGGAAGTATATTTTAGTTGGTTTATTTTGTTTTTTTGGATGAATGAAGATTGAAGAATAGCGATACACTCAGGTCATTTTGATGCAAGTGCAAAATTTGTCTTTTGGGTTCGTTGGATTGGTCCCTTGGGGCTCTTTTTGTTTTTGTTACTTGGGATACATCCTGTTGTTGTGTCATGTGGGTATTTGCAAGATCCTATTTAGGTATATTGATGGATATTTGTTTTGTCAATTCAGATAGATATTTGGTGTTTTCGTAGATTGTATCAAATCAATTACATGCTTACAATATGATTGGTGTATTTTGGATTAACAATGGGTACATGGGTTGTATACAGCTAGTTATGTCTAGCCATGTGGTCTCCCTTTCATGTGTACCTTTCATGTGTATACAGCAAACTGTAAAATCTGTTCTAAATAATACAGGGTTCGAAGCTTGCCACACTGCCTCGTCCAGACAATATTTTAGAAGTGCTATTAATAGGTGAAGATTTTTGCTTGTCCATCTAACTTTCTAATTATAATAAAAAAAGAAAAAATAAATTGTGGGCTCATTTACAATATCTTTTTATGGTTTTACAGTTCCTCGTGGGGTGCTTTATGGCTGTGGTGATTTGATATTTTCTTCTCACATGATATTCTCTCTAGTCTTTGTTCGCACATATCATAAATACGGTACTCGAAGGTAATGCCATAAGTTATATATGTAATAGTCGAAATTGCTTTTTTAGAAATTAAATGTCAAATTTTATCTAAATAAATTCTCATATATGTTGGTGTGGATTTTGGCAGCTTTGTGAAGCAGTGTGCTTGGTTAATCGCTGTTATTCAGAGCTTATTGATTATTGCGTCCCGTAAGCACTACACAGTTGATGTCGTCGTGGCATGGTAAATTATGCTATGAATAACCTTATATTCCTACAAAAATATACTTATATTATAATTATACAAATATCTGATAATTTCCCAAATATTATTCTTTTGCAGGTACACAGTAAACTTGGTTGTGTTCTTTATCGACAAAAGTTTGCCAGGTTTGCATTTACATTATTTCTCGAGCTTTAAAATCTTTTAATTTCATCTTAAAACGCCCGTTGTTTTAATTTGAAGCCTAACTTGAATACATGCAGAATTGCCTGATCGTTCTAATGGAGGTGCAACACAATTACTCCCATTAACAAAGGATAACAAGACTAAGGAAGAAAATCACAAATTATTGAATGGAAATTCTGGAGATACTGCTGATTGGGTATATAAATATTTTTTCGTCTTTGTATTTAGTATAACTTGGTTGAAATTTTTCGTAAAATTGGTTATTTTTTTGATTTTCAGAGGCCAAGAACTCAGATCAATGGGAAGATCATGGAAGAAGGAAATGTGGTGCATGTTGAAGTAGTGAGTAATGGTGTGTAGTTGAACGGTAAACACAACTTGTAATCTAGATCGTTTGATTTAACGGTTTTCAAAGTGTTTTAATAGTCAATCATTGGGTAGACTTGCGAAATGTATTATGGAATCTCATATTTTTCTAATTGCATTTCTCATTTTTTTTCCTCTTTAAATAACAACTTATTCATGTTTTATAGTCGGAAAAAAAATCAATTTTTGAACATTTCAGACAGCAAATAATGGGCTGTAGATGGATTCTATACGGATAATGTGGTAGTCATTCTTGGTTGTTTTCAGAGGCCAAACATGAATTCTACATTACTTTTATTTGAAGAAAAATTGGTCAATAAAAAATATGCGTGTAAGAACATAATTTTTAAAGCTCGTTTTAAACTGCATAAAATCAATATCAACTTTAGCTGCTCAATCCAATGGCATATTGTCGTGAATGATCATATTAACCGCAATTAATGAATCGCTCTCCAAAATAGCATAATGACAGCTTGCTTTGTCTTTTACATTGACAAAACACACATTTTAAATTTAGACTCTTCACTAAACACAAATTTTACTTCAATTTAATTTGGCCGAACCATCACATGAAATCATAGCATGCGTTGCGGAGCATATAGTTTGATATATATAATGCATTATAAAAATGGGAACAAGTTTGTTTAAATTTGTTTGATCTTAATTTCATCGAGTCAAACATTAATCGGGATTGATTAATTGATAATTTTGTATATACTTTATCAATTTTACAAGTCAAGACGAGATTCAGTTACACTTTAAAACTTACTGAATACAAAATTCGAGTTTGATTCAAAAACAAAACTCAAACGAGTTTCTTGCTATCAAGTCAAATATAAAGTAAGTAATTTAATTCGATTTTCGAGAATGCTTTATATAAACCCTAAACAAAGATCCCATGTGAGATATTGTCCCACTGTTTGTGCCATGGAACGGAAAAATTTATGTTGTACCGGGACCCAGTCACGACCACACCATGGGTGAATGAAAACACTCCCCTCTTTGGAGGAATGTGTGGTAATATATAACTGGACCCTCCATGCAACTCAACAGCCATCCAAGGTCTCATGTGCAATATTCAATAGTTAAGGGGTTTGATCTGTAAATTACATAACTAGGGATAAACAAGCCCTAGCAGAATCTCTCTCTACATTGAGATACAATTCAATCATTTTTTTTTTCTCTCTAAACACTTCCGTTCCACTACCCCCCTTCTCTCTCTAGAAATCCATCTTTTTTGCCCTTTTTAACAGATCTTCTGTATAAAATCATCTTCTCGCATCTAAGATACTGCTATACATATTATTGCCCTTGGTTATTTGTGTTTTTTGCTACAAAGTGATTGTTATTTCTAAATGGTTTGAGTTCTAGATTTCTTATAATCCTCGAAAATCGGTTCATAATATAGTTAGTTTTGTGTTTAAGCATTGATTTATCATATATCTACGTTTTTTGTCGATAATTTCCGTTGCATTATTTGCTTAAAGCACTTTGATGAAATGTATATTTCATATTTTAGCACTAGATATTAATCTTGGTAGCTGTTTAAATAGGGCACTTAAGATTATTTTTCCTTATTTGGAAGCTAGAACTATCAGCTTATAATATAACTGTTAAATGGGCATAAAGTGTTGGAAATTTTCCTGCTGTTCTTCAATCCTCGGATCCAGGTTAGTTTATTTATGTTTAAATTCTTCAAGATGGATGTTGGATTGCGATTTAACAAGTCTGCTCGGCCCAAATACGTGTAAACCTTTCCTTTATGTATATTTATGGTTTGGCAAAATCAGTTTTTAGTCCTATAATTAAAGATTGCATTTAATATTTAGTTCTAATGTTCTATAACTTTTACAATAATAAATTTAGTCCTAAAATTTGGACACTTCAATTTAAATTAATTGAAGTGATACTAATATATATTTAGTCCTAAATTGGAACACCTTAAATCAATTTTATTTTATTAACCTTTTTGGTCTTATGTAATATACTATTTACCCAATTTCTTTAGCACATGTAATCTTACTAGCGTCAAATAAAAAAAAATTAAACTAAAGTTTACTATCTTGTAATAATTTTTTTTATCACTTCATTTTGTTTTTAAAGATTATCCTTAAATAAAAATTCACGTTCTAAGTTTATTATTATTTTGTTTATTTTTTTCCTCTGTCAATTTGAGAGTATCAGGATCAATTACGCAATAACATTGGATAAATAAGACTTAAGTGTACTGGGACCAAAAAATGAAAAAATCACTAAAATTGAATTAAAATGTTTTAATTTTAGGACTAAAAATGTTATTATAGAAGTTATTAGACTACAAGTGTTACTATTCATAATTATAGGATCAAAAGAGTAACTTTTTCTAATCGATTCGTTATGGAAAAATATGTATTTAAAGATATCTAGAATTTATTAATATAACGATATTAGTTATTATCGTTATGTTCGGTGCAACGGAGGTTAAGGTTGTTGACGAGTTTGGAAATCCTATATTACATCGAATTCGATAAATACAATACATTTACAGTAGACGAGTAATTATTACAATAATTCACAACACAAATCTATAATTAATAATATCATCGGATGTGTTATAAAATTTTCCGATGAGTTTAGGGTTAGTCCTTGCCAGAACTAACTATAAAAGGAAGACCCCCACGATCCCACCCCCATTTCTCATTTCTAGGGTTTTCTTTTTCCATGGAGAACGGCAGGAAATTCAAAGCCATTGATGAGCACTTGCAGCTACCTGAAGCAATTATTCAACACATTCAATCCTTCCTCAGCCCAAAAGAAGCTGCTTTGACAGCTCTACTCTCTAAATCATGGTACAATTCTTGGTTAACTCACCCTATACTCCATTTAGATGAACGTGATTTTCAAAATGTACAACCACCCCCTCTTGTTAATTATAGATTTTTGGATTTCGTGAGAAAAAGAATGGAATCATACCTTGAATCGAACCTAGGTATAGAGAGTTTTAAGCTCTGGATGGATGTTGGGCATATCCACTCATCTACTTTGGCTACTGAATCAATTGTCAAAGCTGTGAAATTGGGTGTTAAGAATCTGAATATTGCAATTGATTCTCCAAAAGAGGAGTACTTTTTGCCAAATGAAGTTTTTGAATCTGAATCTCTGAAAATGTTATCTGTTTCTTTCTGCGAAATTGATGAAATTTCTGGTGAGAATATTAAATGTTTAAAACTCGAGTTTCTTAGTTTACGTGGGGTTTCTCTAGGAGGTGAAACGATTGGGAATATAATCTCCAGGTGCCCTTTAATTGGGAACCTCATCTTGGACAATTGTGGTGGGATGAACATTGATATGAGTAAATTGGTTAAGCTCGAGAAACTTAGTATTATGAACCAATGGCATATGCTGTCTGTTGAACCAATGCCGTATGCGGGTCGAGATGTATCAACTATGGGTTATATATCAAATGTGCCTGAATTTCATAAGCTGAAGTGTTTGGTTTTGGATCGTGTGACATTTGATAGGAAATTATTTGATGATTTCTCTACCAAGTTTCCTTGCATTGAAGATTTGACACTTCAATGTTGTTTTTATGGTTTTGGTGGCTTGATATTTGATATCTCAAGTCAATCACTTAAGCACGTAAACATTGAACACTGTGAAATATCCAAAGTCAGTTTTGATTTTCCAAATATTCGTAAGTTTAAGTTTATGTCAAAAGAACTCCCATACTTTACTGTTTCTAGAGCTTCAAACGAATGGGAGTCTGATATAACACTTTTTTGCCGTCCTCACATTTCATGGTTTGGGGATCTGAACAGATTTCTGGCACATTTGAGTGGGTCGAGAATATGTCTCAATATTAAGCTGCCCAAAGATCGAGTGGCTTGGCGTTTGCCAGATTTTCACATTTTGCCTGAAACTGTTTTGGAGAATTTGACATTAGACGCAAATTATTCATCATCAGTTAGTTCTGCTTTACTGGATATTGTGTTTTGGCATCTTCGGCCTAGGTTCATAACCCAACGTTTATTTCCTATACTGAACAAAGAGTTGAGCAAAGCAATCAATAAAACGTTGGGGATTCGACCACAAAAAGCAAACAATAAATTGTTGCTGTTTCTGTGCAAGAAACTGATGGACTTGGCATTATCCGGAACTATTATTCGCTTTGACAAGCTCAATGCAGTATATGCAGAATCTTTTGATGATACTTTTAAGGATTGGCAACCTTTGTCTTGGGAATCTTTGTTAGATGATGTAAAGATCCAGGAGAAGGATATGCAAATCCGCTTCCGACTGAGATGGGGCCCAGTTGACTACCTTACATTGATGAACCAAAGAAAAAGCAAAGCAGGCCGACGATCAACAAATGTAATGAAATGATTCAAGGATGGATGAAGAATAACGATACTCTCGGTCTAAGAAGTGGCATTTGGATATGCAGTCGTGAAATTTGTCTTTTGGGTTCGTTAGATTGGTCCCTTGGGGCTCGTTTCATTTTTGTTAATGTGTATTGGATCCATCCTGTTGTTGTGTCATGTGGACTATTTTGCAAGATCCTATTTAGGTATATTGATGGATATTTGTTTTGGCAGTTCAGTTAGATATTTGGTGTTTTTGTAGATTGTCACTCAGGCCAGTCGGCCCTTTTGTTTGATGCGATGAAATTACTATAACTTTGATCGATTTCGTGGTATCTACAGGTTGGTGGGTAATTCCCTAACGCCCTTTACAACGGCGTTTTGTATCAAATCAATTACATGAAAAATAAATTATTCTTACCATATGATTGGTGTATATTGGATTAATATTTGGTTCATGGGTTGTCTACAGCTGGTTATGTTAGCCATGTGGTCTCCCTTTCATGTGTATCTTTGTTTATACTTTTTGGTCTGAAATCTGTCCCCTTATTTATTCATCTCACAAATATCCTACATTTCAAGACCTTCATGCCCCATTTGTGTTATCATGACCAACATCAGTATTATTTTACTCCATGTTGCAATTCTAGCATTAAATTGAATGTACATATATTCCCCACCCATCTCGTGATATATATATATATATATATCAAGTGTATCTAAAACTTTTACAATGCATGAATTATCATTATTAGAGTATGTTTATTATTAGTTACCTTTTCCTTTTGCATGTTTAGATCAAAATCGGTGGTAGAAATAATTACACCATCTTGAGGGCAAACAATGAGTTGCCCTACATGCCTTTGTGGAGTATGATCAATCATTATATTATCAGCTTTGGCTCCAAATTTTATGGGTTCATTACTTCGGAGGGACCATATATATAAAATACCATTCCTAGCTATCTATTTCTATCTAGCTCATAAAACATTTCTCATCATTAATTTCACACTCATCCATTTTTGTTACTTTCAATATTGAAATGATTAATGTGCTCATCTTAGTCAAAGATACGAATATAAAAGTAGGAGTGTTAATTACAACATTTGAACGTGTCTAATTGAGCAGAACTAAAAATCAATTATGTAGGAGTTAGTGTCAAAATGACTGTACGCGTCGCAATTATCCACTGTAAAGTATAATTATATGATTTACGCGTTTTTAGAAAGAAACGTAGAAGAGAATATATATATATATATATATATATATATAAGGGGCTCTATGTCAAGGGGTTTGATTTTTGACTTTGGCATGTAATTGTACACTAGAAGAAATGACAATTCAGTCAACGTTTCTTATCCATTTGGTTTGGAATTAGGAACGAATTACATTTAATGTGTCAAAAGTTCATAGTCTTCTGGTTTTGTGACAAGAATAAATGAATAATTAACAAATATTGAATGTATAATAAAGCATAATACATCTATATTTATGACAACACATATTTTAAATGTATTTATTTAAATAAAGACATAATTTAATTTGGTTGACCCATAACATGAAATTTATAGCATGCCTTACCAACCACGTGGTCTAGTATATGGAATGTATGGGTAATTATGTAAATGAATCGAATCGAGTTGAACGAGTAATTGTTTAACACTTTTTGAACTAATATCAAGTCTCAAAACTTGTATTTGAACTTAATTTTATTGTTAATCTAATTCAGCCGAATGTGAGTCCACAGCTTGACATTTTTGAATATATAATTATATTTTACTAATTGAACCGGAGTTTCAATTTTATTTTATATTGATGAACTAAATTCGAATGAACTTTTTACGATTGAATCAAATATCGAATCGTTAGTTTTCATTTTCGGTGTTGAAATGCATTATTTAAAGATCTCATGTGTGAACCTAATTAATACAACGTTCCAATTTTTGGGCTATGTGGGTGAGCCCATTTTAGTCCAATCAACAGTCAACGATGGAGTTTGTCTAACTATTTGTGCCATGCAACTCAATAGCCATCAAAGGTCACATGTGCAATTTTAAGTAGTTATGGGGTTTGATCTGCAATTTACATAACTAGGGATAACTAGCCCTAGCAGAATCTCTCTCTTACAAAATGAGATACAATTCAATCATTTTTTCTCTCTCTAAACACTTTCCTTCCACTACTCTGTTTCTCTCTCTAGAAATCCATTTTTTGGCCCTTTTTAGTAGATCTTCTCTCTAAAATCATCTTTTCGCATCTAAGATACTGCTATACATATTATTGCCCTTGCTAATTTGTCTTTTTTTTGCTACAAAGTGATTGTTATTTCTAAATGGTTTGAGTTCTAGATTTCTCATAGTATGAAAATTGGTTCATAATATAGTTAGTTTTGTATTTAAGGATTGAGTTGTCATATATCTACGTTTTTGGCGATAATTTCCGTTGCATTATTTGCTTAAATCACTTTGATGAAATGTATATTTCATACTTCAACACTACAGATTAATTTTGGTAGCTAAACAATAGGGCACTAGAGATTATATTTCCTTATTTAGAAGCTTATAATATAACTGTTAAATGGGTATAAAGTGTTCGAAATTTTCCTGCTGTTGGTGTGGTTCTCAACATAAGCCCTCTGTTCTTCAATCCTCGGATCCAGGTTAGTTTATTTATGTTTATATGTCAATCTTGACTCCTATGTTATTTGGGGGGGTTTTGTTTAGAGGTTGTAATGTTTTTCAATTAAACTGTTTCTGTTTTTGTAGAAAATGAGGATAAAAATCAATTGCCAAGCTTTAGAGAGTTTAGCTGGGAGGAACTAAAAGCTGCAACTAATGGGTTTAGCCCAGATAACATTGTTTCGGAGCATGGAGAGAAAGCTCCTAATGTAGTTTACAAAGGCTTTCTTCAAGATGGACGTTGGATTGCGATTAAGCGATTTAACAAGTCTGCTTGGCCCGATTCTCGCCAATTTATTGTCAGTGCATTGTTCTTTTAACATTATTGTCGTAGTTTCTTCTTGTGTGATAGACTTATTTATGATGCATTTGTTCTATATGTGTTCATATGTGATTAATCGTTGAATATACCGAAGTATGTGAAGTAGGAACCTCTTTGAGCACTTGGTTAATTTTGTTGTTACACATGGTGGTTCTAACAAGAATTGCATCGTGGGAATTTTAGATTTTTATTTGTGGTTTCGAAATAAGGATCAAGATTGGTTTTGATGTTAAAAGTTTTATTTTCCTAAACGATTTCTCATGTTATTGCTTGTTGGGTTATTAAAGGATGAGGCTAAGGCGGTGGGGAACCTGAGAAGTGAACGATTGGCGAATCTTATTGGTTATTGCTACGAAGGAGAAGAAAGATTGCTGGTGGCAGAGTTTATGCCCAATGAGACTCTGGCTAAGCATTTATTCCATTGTGAGTTTCATTCAAACAATAATGTATATTCTTATAAAAGATTGATTTACATCTTAAATCTCATTTGCTGTGTTTGTGCTTTCTTTCGGGCCTGCTAAGGGTAGTGTTAGGGGTTGTAAGGCAAAATGATTAGGAATTTTTATGATTTGATTTTATGTTTTATGAGATTTTTAATTACTTACTTACCAAATCTTTTTTTAACATTTGTGCATTACTCTTCTGTTATGTGCTAATATTTGAATTATAATAGGGGAAAACCAACCCATGAAATGGTCAATGAGACTGAGAGTCGCCTTATATTTGGCACAAGCACTAGACTATTGCTGTAGTAAAGGCAGGTCATTATATCACGATCTTAATGCTTACAGAGTCTTGTTTGATCAGGTGAAATTTTCTTCCTTTAACATTTTTATATTAAAACCCAAGTCTGTAATCTTATATGGGTTCTTTTTACGTGTCTATAGGATGGTAATCCCAGGCTCTCTTGCTTTGGCCTTATGAAGAATAGTAGAGACGGGAAAAGTTACAGTACAAACTTAGCCTTCACTCCCCCAGAGTACTTAAGAACTGGTATATATGTAATTTTGTTTTAAAAACTCGTAATTCTGTTTGAGTTTCATATTGCAGTTATGAATTGTACCTTTGGTAATATTTCTGCAGGAAGAGTGACTCAAGAAAGTGTTATTTATAGCTTTGGTACCATGCTGTTAGATCTTCTAAGTGGCAAGCATATACCTCCAAGCCATGTATGTTTCTAATTGTTTTAAGAAAAGTTCATAGAATATTTAGTGTTTTAGTATAATCATGTCAATCAAACCTGAATTTGATTCTCAACTCTTGTATTTTATAGGCACTTGATCTCATTCGTGGCAAAAACTTTCTGATGCTCATGGATTCTTGTCTGGAAAGTCATTTCTCAAATGATGATGGAACTGAGTTGGTGCGCTTAGCCACCCGTTGTTTGCAATACGAAGCACGGGAAAGGCCAAATGCTAAATCTCTTGTCACTACCCTCGTGCCTCTTCAGAAAGAAACTGAGGTATGATCAAATATTATAAATTACTTTCCACTTCTGCTCATTGTTTCAAATTTTATCACGAAGGAGCTTATCATGTATGAAACAGGTTCCTTCTTATGTTTTACTGGGAATTCCACAAGGAAATGCAAACAACAGTCAACCACAGGTGTTGACTCCATTTGGTGAAGCATGCTTGAGAATGGATCTCACGGCCATACATGAAATATTGGACAGAGTTGGATACAAAGACGATGAAGGGGTCGCTAATGAGGTTTCAATTTTCCTCTTCAAAATGAATATAAATTTTGAAATTATTGAAGCTTCTCATTTTGCCTCATTTTCTGCTGGTCCTAGTGTTGATGCCTTTCAGTTTATAACTATTTAAAGTATATATTGGATATTTTTGATGCAGCTATCGTTTCAAATGTGGACAAATCAAATGCAGGAGACCTTGAATTCCAAGAAGCAAGGGGATGCTTCTTTCCGGGCAAAGGATTTCACAACAGCTATAAATTGCTACACTCTGGTAAGACTATTGCGATGTTGGGGTTTATCATTTCCAACTGGTGGATAACAATTTGCATGTTTGGCATAATTATATAATTATTTGATCATTAAACATCTTTGAATACTTCCATTAGTATGTCCTCAAATTCAGGATCTTAAGACAACCACAATCATAGATGTGTAAGGAACCACATAGGATAAACCACATAAACGATTATCTTTGACTGCATGTTATAAGTAATATTCCTCTGCATATATATAATTATACCGTTATATGTTATAACGTTGTATATTTGCATATTTAGAATATATTGATATCTTTTGTTAAAATGATGAATTCTGATTAGAAATATCAAAAATATTATTTCGTTTGTAAATATAGTTTGAGGAAATTACCTTCAGCCCCCTTTAGTGATAACTACTGAAATCCCTATGACCTTTTTGAAATTACATAAAGTCCCTTTCATGTGGAGGCATTTTTACAATTATGCCCCTTGTGTATTTAAAAGTTCTTACAATTTCACCCCTCTAAACCTTATAAATAGACCCCTTGAGAGGGTCTCTTTGTAATTTACCAAAAGTCAGATTTATGTAATTAGCACTGAATTGAGGGAGTGAGGGGGTGTGCATGTAACTCGCCCATATATTTTTCTACATTCATATTCAATGTTTAATGCATCAACTAAAAATATCAAATATTAACATATGACAAACAATTGATTTATAACAAACTATAGAAATATTGATATATGATTTCGGTTTCTTTTTGTGATAAACATATGTTACATATCTAAGTATATATATATATATATATATATATATATACATTGAACAAGTACGCGTTATATATAATTTTTTATATATTCAAAACTATTTTCTATATAAAGTGTGCTTTAATTATTCTATTACATTTAACTATCTGCACTGTTCATTATTATATGACAATCCTATGAATGAATAAGTTAAGAAATCTTGATCTATTTCCTTATTATTCCTTTCAAATAACCAAGCATAGAAATGTTATCCTAATATCTTTCCTTTCCTATCTTTATCCCATTTTTAAATCTTTTCTTCCTCAACAAACTTCATGTCTTCATATCAATAACTTAAAGGAAAATTTTCTGTCATTATGTCATTCTATAGTTGGTTCTTGTCTTCTAGATTACTCTCTGAAGGTTTACGTAAACAATATTAATCGTCAATATAGTGGGACCCAGATGTTGCCCATCAAATACTGTCAATTACATATGTTTGTGGTTGGCCCAAAATCCTTAAGTCTCGAGATTTTCTAGGAATCACTTGAGGACTCTTACATAATCTCTTGAGCCTGATGAAATGTTTGTGCTTCATATAGTTCATCGATGGTGGGACAATGGTGTCGCCAACTGTATTTGCTCGACGTTGCTTATCTTATTTGATGTGTGATATGGGTAACCAAGCTCTAGGGGATGCTATGCAAGCAATAGTCATATCACCGGAATGGCCAACTGCTTTTTACCTTCGAGCTGCTTCACTCTTCACACTTGAAATGACAAATGAAGCTCAAGATTCACTCAGAGAAGCTACAAACTTGGAAGCCAAAAGAAACAGAAACTGAAAATATGTATAGACTTATTCCTTGTTATAAGTTATTGTTGTTATGTGTATTTAGTCATTTAATCTCCTCTTTGTCAAACACCAAAAGATGGTTTGTAATTGATTGGTAACTTTTACATTTTGAATTTTGTATGTAATTCAGCTCTTTTAGAGCTCTATGAGTTTTGTGGAATGAAAACTGAATAGATTTCTTCAAACTTTTTTTTTTTTTTTTTTTGCTAAATACTGATTTGTATCTGGAAAATGGATGAAGATGGATTAATTTCAACTTATTCAATGTTTACAATGGAAGTTATAACCAAGAAAAAACACCAAAAATCATCAAAATAACGTTCATATTTTCCTCTCAATGTTATTGGTGTGAATTATGTTTTTGTCGTGATTAGCCCTTTGTGAAAATGTGAGTCGAAACCCGAGTTACAAATTAAACAATGTGTATTCCTATGATCTCTTCACGAATGTAACAAAATTACAGTATATATATCCTTCAACTAGTAATTCGGGTTAAAAAATCATTCCAATTATCACCTGCTGTTCATTTTAGCGTAACATGTGAAATTAGCAACTGCAATTACAATGGATTTCGTAAATCATAAACAGAAACGCAACCGAGACGAGATTTTCATTGAAAGGCTTAGTACACATAATCAGAAAAAGATTTTCATCATTCCTCCCAGTTAAATTTTCAACTCACTTAAAATACTCCAAACAATAAGAAATGGTTCCACAAGATCATCCAATGTGACTTTCAGGTATGTCAAATGATACCTGTCAGCTTCAATGTTTATTTGCTCAAAACTAATCTTGTTGGGGACAATACAAAATAGTATTAATCTCAATGTAATATATTAAAGCAAAGCAAAAACTATCTCCTTTACATTGGAGGTCGATTGTTTCCAAGCAGTTGGCCAACTAAGTTGGTCACCTGCAATAAATATAGAGAAGCAGTCAATAATGGCTTTATACAATCAAATGAATTCAGAACTTATCAGACCAAATTACTTAGTCCTTACAATGGAAAAAGGTTTTCTATACTGAAATCTAATGGCAATTAGCGGACCATGAGTGTTGCCCCCGATCCACAATAGAATAACCTCAATGAAGAGCTTTATTTCAATTTTGACACGTAACGTAAACAAGGGTCAATTTGTTAACCAACTGTAGGATATTGTTCCAAGATACTTATTATAGATCTTCTGTTACTCCAATGCATAAGGAAAGTTCTATTAGCAAAAAAGATACGCTCCTAATTAAGCATTTTTGTAGCTCAAATGGCAAGTCTCCATGCTAGTTAATAAATTGATTACTTTTTATAAATCTAAAAGTTCTCTAATTGGGAAGAAAATACTTGAATCCTTAACCAAAGGTATGAATACAATAATCTTAAGTTCAGTATTAGAGAAGTGAGAACTCAAACAAAACTCAGATAACAATAAATTCTTTCCAGTACCGAGGATTCATAAAATTGGGATACTAAAAGTTCTTAACCATGGATCTTAATACTATGTTTGGACCTTGGATTTTAGTGACGAAAAGGAAAAGAAAAATGAAGTGGATCAAAAAATAACACCGAAAGTACTATGGTTCGTTGCCAGAAAACGATTGTCGTCAGTATTTT
Source organism: Verbascum thapsus (assembly GCA_963669365.1). Lineage (NCBI taxonomy): Eukaryota > Viridiplantae > Streptophyta > Magnoliopsida > Lamiales > Scrophulariaceae > Verbascum > Verbascum thapsus. The sequence goes on along the minus strand of OY770114.1, from coordinate 14,251,667 downwards.
GCTCAATTAAAGTCTATAAACCATAAATATCACGAAAATATTGGAATACCTTTTAATCTTGTATTCCATTAGATGCAACAGATTTATGAAAAGTATATATAGCTATGATGGAAATTTTTCGTTCAACCCCAAGAATTTACTTCTAGGGCTTAGGTTCTTTATTTTCCACTATTTAACAATGTTATTCTCCGCATCGTTTTTCAAATTCTGAAGCTTATGATAAGACACCTCATGCACAAACACGATTTCATAAATACATCACAGAAATCACAGTTTTAAAACCAACTAGTCACCTGCCAATACTTTGAAACGCAACGGTCAATGCAACTGTTTTCACCCATATTCAACTCAGAATCCTTGTACCTGAAAATGCAAAGATCTCACTCCCATTGAATAGTCATTTTAAATGATTATAATTAACGAAAATTAAAATGATCCAAATTGCAGATTCCTAGAACTCAGGAACAATTTGGGATCTCAAAAACATACTTGTTTTCGACACATTTGTTGAAACATGTGTGCGTAAGCCTGCATGAAAACAAAGGTATACTCAAATAAATAAATACGGAAAACAAAGGATAACAGTATATGTATTAAAAAGTTGCAATTCTCTAGTTTGCAACAAGCTCATAACTCACAAGTCGGAAAAATATGCATTTAATACTCAACAAAAGTGAAAATTGCAATCTCAGCTTTCAAAGCAATACTAAGAGTAAGGGTAACAACAAATCCAGCCAATAAACAATAAATTCATAAGATTGTCAATTTAAAATTTAACATTTAGATCGTTTATACAAACAAGCATAAACAAGAGTTTTACTTGTTAAACATATCCACTCTATATTCCATCTCCTTCTCCATCATCCCAATAATCTGCACACCAAAAAAAATAACAATGTAAACGTTAAAGCCCCGAAAACGAACGTCGATGACATAAAACCTAGCACATATTTTGCGTGCGATAAGCGTGTGAAAACATACCTGTTCTCTCTCAAAAGCAGATGGAGTGTTGCCTGTCGCCATTAGATCTGAGATTGAGCAACAGAGAAAGCTCACAAAATGCAATTAATTTTTATAAATCCAATTTGTGAAATTGAATTTGAGAAATCTTAAAGCAGATGAACAGTTGAAAAGGGTTTCTCAATTACTTAAACCCTAATAAACTGAGGCGGAACAAACCAAACAGGGCGTAGAAGGGTTATTTTATGCTGTAAACGGTAACAGCGTATTAGCGTGCACCTTAGAAGATCAGAACCGTACACTCACAGGATTCACTTTCTGATTTACGGCGTGTTTGGCAACAGGTTCAACCCTCAAATTTAAATATTACTATTTTATTTTTGTATTTTTCACAAAAATTTTATGTTATTAAAGTTAGATTACAAAACCCAAATGACTAGAACATAATGAAATAATTGACTTAACGAACAAATAAGTTAAATCTTATAATATACCCCTTGGAGAATAAAAAAAAAATCCCAAACAAACATGGTTTAAAAATTGTTAAATTACAATCTCGAGAGGACTAAGAATCATTCCGAGTAGTTTTGAGTCATTTAATAACATGCATGATATAATGTAATGAAACTTAACTAAACCTATACTATATACTACATTAGACTTCTTTGTGAATATGAAAGATTTATCAGTAGACATATATCATAACAGTCGAAATATGGAATTCACCTTATAAGATAAATAAATAACGGGCTCAAAAACTAACGCAACCATAAATTAATCCCTCCGAAACGTTATTTTGCACGAAAAAAACGTATAAATACAAATCAACTTTCACATAACAACTGAAAATCTTGCACCAATAATACATTGATCATTTGCTAAGCTACTCTTCAATCTTCATTTATGGCAACTTCAATTATGATGGGATATTGAAGTGGAAAAGCCATGATATGATGAAAGCAAACACCATACAAGCAAGAAGGAAGTTCAAAAACCGGTGACCATTTATGCAGCTTCGAGTTTCTATAGTCGAGGGTGCTAAAACCGAGGCTATAGTCTCTGTAACACCAATACTATTCTCATTGCCTCGTTGTATAGCCTCGATATCATTAGGGCCCACCACATTTCGTGCAATCGAGTTACAGATTTCGCAAGTCCTGAGAAACAACACATATTGTCAAATATTGGATAATCCAGAATTGGGTTCAAAAACTTTTTAAGAATGAATTGAACACTCGAATAAACAAAGCATAATACGATGAGGATTGCATGTGAACTATAGTGCAAAAGAGCAATAGGAAAAATGACAACAGAGAAAGGAATCATAATTGGGAATTTTATACAATTGCTCCAACTTTTACTTTTTGCTCTCACAGTATTTGATAATCACATTTTTTGTATATTTCACAAAACCATATTCTCTTATCAGCATCAACAAAACAGCTAACTTTATCAGCTACACATATGAACCAAATATTCCAACAACAAAAAAAAAAATACTAATATGGTGGAAAAGACAACCAAACACCACAATACCCATAATGTACCTTTATAACCCAATGGAATTTAGTAAATAGAACAAAGACAGATGAAAAAACTTACACTTCAATTATGCAAAATAAGATCACAAACATGTACAATAAGTTTCAGATTACTCACTTGTTTCCTTTGATTTTGAACCAAGTTTCAGCACAATGCTTATGAGCAGCAGCCAAATCATCCTTACAAGAACAGCCCAATTCAATTGCAATGCCACAACCAGGGCTGCTACTAACTAAACTCAATTGACAAATTCTACAATCCCTTTCAATACTCTCCAAATGCACTTGCTTTTTTTCACCAAGCCCACTTTCTATATCCATATATTCATATGCATCAGCTACAGATGAAGGTCTCCTAGATTCCAAATCCTGACCGTCCAAAATCTCTGACCCACAAGCAAAGCTGAAATCGTCATAAGAGCCCTCACCATCAGCAGTGGAATAGAACTGAGAGTTGCAAGACACGTCATCGGCGTCGGAAAAGTACTCGCTGCCCTCCTCCTCCTCCGGTTCACTGGTTGCGCCGCCACCGGTGCTGCGGCCGTGGCCGCATTCTAAATCTATGTGGGACATTTGTAAAGAAGCCATTTTTATTACTCTTTGTAAGACCCGGAAGTGAAAATACCTGTTTTGAGATGCAAATTGATGATATAGGCCTTCGAAATTGAAACTTTGAAGTTTGAAGGACCCATGTGGTGAATTCAAGAAATTAAAAAGGCTGGTTTGAGGCACAAAAAGAGCATTGTTAAGGCCTGCAAATATGAATATTGAAAACCACTTGTGTATTTATGAACTGTGAAAGCACAAATGTGAGAATTAAATAATGGATTTGGAGATCGTTTCAGCTCCCCATAATTGTTCTTCAACTGAAAGCCCGCACATAAATACAGAGAGCTGAAATAAAATGTTGAGGGAAGCAAGGAAGAGAACAAAATTCTTCAAAGAAAAAGCGGATTCATAGGGGTTTGTTATGGCCCCCCCAGAATTTTTTTTATTTTTATTTATTTAGATAAAGATTCTGATTCCATAAAATTTGATTCTTTTTTTTTTTTTTGGTGTGTGATAACTATATATATAAATTTGAGTTATAATATTAGTATTACTAATAGTCCCATTGTATCAAAATTGTATCAATTTCGTATGCACATACACAAGAGTCATGTTATAATCCATTCTCAATTCCTATATTCTAGAAAAAGAAAAAGATAGACAAGACAAATATGTATAGGCAAAGTAGTTTAAATATTTTATACTAATTTGTTACTTTTAAATCACGATAGATGTTTTAATTATTACAATTAACACAGATTATAAATATCTAGTAAGCATATGTCAAACGAATTACAACTTACAAGATACAACCAAAATTAAAATAGAAAATTGAAATAAATCTGCAAAGAGTTGTTAGTGTCAGTTTTGTAGGGTTAAAAAGCTCGAATTTTATTATTGGTTTGTGCAGAATTGAGATTAAATTATACTTGAAGCTTTGCCCTTTACGTTTTCCATTGTAGGATAAGTTTTTTTTTGGTTATTATTAGATTAAAGTTATGATTAATTATTCATCAAAAACACTTTTTTCTTTGTATAATATTTGATTCTTTATGCAGCTTATACGGCAAGTTATAACTGTAATACTATAATTTATGAACAAACTAGAGATGATTGTGAGCACCTTCACTAACACTTGTCCAAGTACAAATTTTATCATGAATATTAGCTACAAAAATAAACCTAATTATTTTGGCCCAAAATTTATTTTAGTGGTTGTTAGTAACCTTTACCCCAATGTATTAGGTAAGCCACTACTCTTTGTTGAGAATCTACTAATTTCTATCATTCTATGTTGATTTTAAAATGCATCGAATTCAACAGAATCAAAATATTAAACATCGATATAAATACAAAAACAAGATGACAAAAGACATTTAATAACACAACATTGCGAAAAAAATAATTTCCAGTATGGGCCATCTTGCTCCTTTTTTTTTTTTTTTTTTTTTGCGTGTAACAATGAACAACAAAAAATACCATTATTGACCCAAAAATAAACTCAAAAATGAAAACTGTAAAAGAAAAAAAAAGGTAGTATCAGGACAGTGAAAAGGAAAAAAAAAGGTAGCAAAACAGTTTCTAATTGCTCCAAAAAAAAGCCAAAAAACAAACAGTTCTAAGACATAACAAGGCCACAAATTATGGAAAAACCTGTCTTTTATAAATAAAAATTGAACTCTGCATCACAAATTTTCTAAAATATTCGAACTTTATATTATTATATTAATTTATGAAAAGGGCAGTCAAAGAAGGACTAGAATGAGCAAGTTATAGAAAAAAGATGGATAAGAAGTAAATAATATGATATTATAATCTTCAACATCAAGCCAACATTAACTCAATATTCTGCACTTTCCACTGTGTTAAATCATATTCAGAAATTCACCCTTTAAACAACTCCCTCATTGTACTTCACATTGTTTTTTAACTTACTAAATTTTGGTCACACATAAGCAGCAAAACAGAGTCCAAAGATATAATTCCAAAAACTATACCAAACATTTCCCTTCTCTATTATGAAGTAATAATCATACTGTTTATGGTGGGAATGGGGTAGGTAAGGGTTTATCATATAAAACCAGCAGACTCCATGTTAGTGGTTAGTTTGCAAATCATCATGTTTAAGTTACATTAATTAGACAGATTAGGCGATAATCATTACAATAAATGACATGAATAGTTAATTTAATGCAAATCAAAATAGCAATCAAGTTTAGATTATGAAGTTATTCACACCTGAAATCAAAAGGATGGATCAGAAAATAACTATTCAAGATGATGATCAGAAGATCATACTACGAATAGTTTCTGCTCGTCTCAGATTAACCGCAAATTTATAACTTAAGTTAATAAAACATGAACAAAAACATTGTATAATTTATATATGTCACATTATAACCAGCTAAGGAAAAAGAAATGACCTAGAGGCTGAAATGGCGCGAAGGAACATCAAAACTCAATCTTCAACACCAAGCTTCTTTACCATCTTCTGATCCCTCATCCACATCACTTATAGAACCACAAATTCAGCCTTGTTTTTCCAGTCAACAACCTATAAATATCTTGATACATCGATAAATATTTTAGGAGTAGAATCGGCTCAATTCCTTTTAATCCCAACACAATGCAATTATTCATATTTACTCGGCTCCTCCAACTTTATTTTGTGATAGTACAGGTTGCATACTCATTGAAGCTGGAATCATAGCAGTTAGCTTACTCTTTGTGACTTCAAAATTTGAATTCTCACTCTCTCCACTATCTTCAAAATGTCTCATTTGTTGAGTACCAAATAACCCACAGGCCGCATCATCCATAGTGTCAATAATGTTGCTCTCTAAGCCACTCTTAGACCAAGCAACATTACTTATATCTGCAGCTAATGCTGCCAATTCTTGACTCGCAAAGGAGGGAGCTTCTATATAATCAATAAATTCAGGGCCCAACACCGAACTTACCCTTTTCGCCCCTGCGGAAATCTCACAGGAACCATGGCCACATTGATGAGGAACCAATAAATCACCATATGCTCCTTCGAGCGATTTTGAAAACCCCATATCTGGATTTGACACCTGGCCAAAGGGCATTTGGAACGGATCAAATCTAGGAGATCGAAGTACATTTTCCACTCCATCCTTATAAACGTTAAATGCACTAACACGAGCAACAGGACGGAATATATTGGGTGGGACTTTTGATTTCTCAATGGGTTGAATTTCCGATTGAGCCCTCTCTTCATGATGGCTATTATCATCTATTAGCTCCAAAGAGCTGACATCTTTTCCTTGACTGGACTTGAAAGAGTGTGCATCTCCATAAGATGGCGTTTCTTCAGATAATGCCTTTGATTTTTCAATACTTGCACCTTCTATGAAGATGTTAGATTCCAACTTAGATTTCACAAGATCCATGCCACGACGCCTCAACGTTGAATTCCAGTGGTTCTTGATTGCATTGTCTGTTCTCCCTGGCAATAGCCTTGCTATTGATGCCCATTTATTTCCATGGATGGCATGAGCCTGAAGTATGAGTCGATCTTCTTCTTCTGAAAGAATATGAGTCCCCATCAGATGTTATACAGACAAGCATTGCTCAAACATTCCATTACCAGAACTATAGACCAATAGGAAACTGGAGACTAATCAGAAAAAATGTCATAACTGGCATACTGTACTGGGCAGCAGTACTAGTGGTACCACGTGCACCTTGGTTGTTTGCCATGCTCGTAAAGGAAAAAAGTTGTTACTTCATTTTATATCTATGATCTATCATGTAAGATTGAAAATGGTTTAACAAGACTGATTGTTCATAGTTCCTAGCAAAGGTTGTACATTTTATATCTATGATCTATGACTTAGTCTTTAAACTAGTTCTGGGGTGTGAATTATCGTCTATGAACATTGGTTCATAGAAGATAATTCACACCCCAGAACTAGTTTAAAGACTAAGTCATAGAAGGGAAACATATGCTTGCAGCTACAATAGGTTTAAAAGAAATTACCAAACAGCATATCTCAGATCATAAATACTTACTTGAAGCTGCATAAACCAAGTTAAACTGGCTCCAGACTTTCATAATATATTTCAATGAAAAAAATTAAGTTAAAGGAATATGAATCTGTTTGAAATCCAATTGTATTTGATTATAAGTAATTATAATTCCAATTCGAAGGCTTCAATTCGTGGACACCTTTGCAACTTCACCTAGAAGAACACAACTGCACAAAAAAATGAGAAAATGTACAACCTTTTGGCTTTCACATTCTATATCTCACCAATCCAACCAATCTTAATGAATCAAAAACAATAAAGCAACAACTAGCCTCCTTAAAAACAGTACAGCAAATTAAACGAAAATTAACTTCAAATCACAAACAATGCAAATCGAGTGTGCGAAATTACCAGTAAACGGCTTGCGTTTAACAGCAGGATCGAGCTGATTACACCACCGTAGGCGGCAAGATTTTCCCGATCTGCCAGGAATCCCACGAGCTATAAGGCTCCAATTTCTCGCACCAAAATTACTGACAAGTTGACTCAGCATCGCGTCCTCATCCGGAGACCACGGTCCTTTAACTCGGTCGAGTGACCCTTTGCTCTCTCGAATGCACTCTTCTTCGCCGGCGGCGTGCCCTAACAACGGTGACTGACCGTCGATTTCCATTAGTGTCGTGTTTGGTGTTTTTGTTCTTTAGTTTTGGTTTTATTATATTGAACTGAAAATAATTCTATGTACCCGCCTACAAAACCTGTTTTTAATTTTCTACATTGTTGACAAATGATTCAACATAAAAAGAGTCTAGGCCTCTAAGGGTATTTCACTAAGTCAAAAATATTCAAACGAGATTATAGAAAAAAAAATGACCAAAATTAAACTTCAAAAATAATTTCGAGCGTTTCAAAAGTTGCGCCAAACACCTTCTTATTAGGGTTGTCAAAAAGCGGGTATATAACTATTGGGCCAGGTTAATTATAATTTATAATATGGGTTAGATTATTGGACTTCAATATTATTAGCCCAATTCTTATATTTCCTTGGGCTAGAAAAGTTTATATTATTTTTTCCTTTTTTTCCTTAATCATGGGATTATTTGTGGTGTTTAATGCAATTATGATTTTATATGAATAAATTAAGACTATGAAGTGATGATATAATTAGTGAGTTTACTAGAAGAATGTACTTTGGTAGTGAGACCAATTGTGGGCTAATTTGTCACCATTGTTTGCAAATTTGCTACTTTTGTGATTGCACAAATGAAGTCGTTTCTTTATCTTTCTTTGAATAACAAAAAGTTTAAGACCCATTTTGTAATATGAGCAAATATAATGAGATCCGGATATCAGTGTTTAGCATTGATTGCATCTAATTGAAGCACTAAAATCACCTCAACTCTTCAAGCTAATTTGATTTCATTTGAAACCTTAATCCAATCAAAGTCATTTTTGTTGGATCATTAGGGTCAGGCTAAATAAGCATTCTTTTAAAGAAAATTGAACGATCTCGTGATTAATATAACAAAGCTCAACGGCCTGACCAACTCTACTGGGTTCGGGTTGCTCCTAATATAGTTTGGAATGTGTTAATAAAAAGAGTGAAGAAAATGGTCAAAATTATGAATTGGTCATATTAAATTTAAGCAATTATTAATTAAATTAATCCTAGTATTGACACAGAATATATTTTAGAATAGCAGGCAAGTGAACAGCCCTCATCTATCCTAATTACAAAAATATTTTTATGGTTCAACTTTAACCAAACTTTAACGAACATGAAGTTTCTATATAACATGCATGATTAATTGATTAAATTATTGATAGATTTATATATATTTAATTTACATGTGTGTTAGAATATATTATATAAGTTTGAATATTCACAAAACCGTTTAGAGTTCTTAGCTAACAAGGTACTGAAGAACACCACAAACTTTGACTAAGAAACATGCTAGCTAATTAGGTCTTATATCTCATAAATAAAATTTGGAATAAAGATTTGATAATGATTTTTTTAAATAACTTTTATTTAATTCTTAGTTTATGTATTCAAAGTTTGCTTTTATTGTATACATGTAAGTAGTTGCCCTAATTAGGAAAAAGGAGGTAGGATCAGTTGGATAGTCATAGTCAGGATATGATTGACGATCCAGTTCCAATTGCATTTTGACTTTCTTATATATAATCACAAAATTTCCCATTTAGATAATTAAAGATCATAATGAGATTACGAAGTAAATATATTTAAGAAATCAATTAAATTGTTATGAAATAAGCTTAATTGATGTATTGGAAGTTTTTAAGCTCATAAAATTATGTTAATCTGTTATGATCCTAATTGCAAAGTATGGGACTTGAGTCCCACGTCGGAATTATGGGGTTCTAATGTGGGATTTATATGGCTTTGGGCTCTTCCACCTCACCAGCTAGCTTTTGGGGTTGGGTTCTCCCAAGGTCATATCAATTGGTATCAGAGCCATCCACTACCCCTCCCAGTTGCAATCGTGCGGCGCGGGTGGTGACGCCGGCATTGCAGTGTTCGCCCGGGGCGAGGAAAGGTCCTAGCGCACAGCCAGCCCGCGTGGGCGCCGGGACTGCGGAGCGTGGTGGATTGTTATGATCCTAATTGCAACTCAACTAAAATCGATTCATTTATATTTATATTTATATAAACATCTAAACAACCTTACTACGTACTCAAAGTAAAACAAAAATTAATTTCCATCATGTATTATTTAGCAAAAAAAAATTAAAAGAAAAGCATAAAAAAAGAGCCAAAACGTAGCAATCAGAAAACTGAGATTTAGATGAAGAACAATAACAACCATTCTATGACTTTTTGCAAAGATTTTATTTAATTAAGAAATAGCTAATGGTTAGGTAACGAAATTTGTAGCAACTCTCGTTTTAAAATGCAGTTCGATTATCAACCAATTGTATTTCATAGTTTTCTTTCACGCAATCGTCTTAAGTTTAATGCAAATATTAAAAAAATATTTTTCGTTTGGATTTCAATTGGACATAGTATTTTATTAAGATAATATCATTAATGGTCTCTAAAATATTTATATATGTAAACTATATGGAAAGTGAACACAAAAAAAAAAAATTAATTGTTATGTAGTAAAAAACAGTTGCCACCTTTTTCAAGTACTTGAGAGGGGCTTTGTGTATAAATACTACACTTTTGTTCTTCACTTATTACTTCAAAATATATAAATCCTTTTTCTAAATCTTAGTAGTCAATATTATGGCGTATAATGTTTTCTATGTGGCATTATGCGCTTTGGCTCTTTGCCTTTGTTCTATATCATTTGCATCTGCTGCTATTGTTGAGCATTCATTTCATGTAATTTGTTCCTACTTTTGCTTGCTTATTACTTTTGTCCCCACGATTAAAAGGAAAATCGAAAAAAAAAAAAAATCATGAATTTGAAAATCGATATCAATATTTTTTTTGGGATTTAATTAAGTTAAATCTCTTTTTTATTTAAAAATTGCAGGTGAAAAATCTTACGGTGAATCGACTATGCAGAAATCAAGTAATTACCGCAGTGAACGGAAGTCTACCGGGCCCCACAATTCGAGTACACGAGGGCGATTCGCTTGTCGTTCATGTTTATAACGACTCGCCATACAACCTAACTATCCACTGGTAATTAAGTTCATGCAAAATTTAATTAAATTTAATGTTGTCTAACGGTGCGTTTGGATCGATGGATTTGGATTTGAGGAGTGGATTTGGAGGAAGGATTTCAAATGACACCTAAAATGGTGTCATTTGAAATCCACCGTAATTGTGGAGAAAAGAGCTCAAAATGAATGACGAGGGATTTGAAATCCATCATCATCCAAACGAACTTAAATGAATTTGTCGATGGATTTGAAATCCATGGATTTCAAATTCATCGATCCAAACGCACCCTAAGATTATTAAAATCCTTGCTTATTAATATAATTAAACTGTCAATCTCAAAATAGTACTATATATTAACAAAAATGATTTGTTTAATTGCAGGCATGGAATTTTCCAATTATTAAGCGGGTGGGCTGACGGCCCGGAATTCATGACCCAGTGCCCGATCCGACCCGGTCACAGCTACACATACAGGTTCAACATTACCCGACAGGAGGGGACTCTTTGGTGGCATGCACACGTTCAATGGCTCCGGGCTACCGTTTATGGAGCACTAATTATCCGACCCAGATCCGGTAACCCATACCCATTTCCCAAGCCATATAGAGAAGTCCCAATTATTCTAGGTGAGTTATATTTTACTACACATTTATCTTATTACATAAAATATTTTTCCAAATATTTATTATCTTTAATTTCATTGTAGGAGAATGGTGGAATGCTAATGTTATCGATGTCGAAAACCAAGCAATGGCCACCGGGGCTCCGCCCAATGTATCCGACGCTTATACTATCAACGGTCAACCCGGTGATCTATACCCATGCTCCTCAAACCGTGAGTGAACCAACATTATATATGATGGGTCCCACTAGAACACAATGGCATTTTCGTAATTCGTTAATACCCATTTGATGTAGGTCTAAAATTGTGCCTTTTAATGGGTTTCCCTTTGGGTGATATGGGCCTAAGCCCAAGCAGAACGAACACATATCCCAAACAAGAAACTATATATACCATCTCAATTAACTAAGTAGTTCTAATCACTACAAGAGTTATCATAATCTCCCTAATCATTACCAGCTCTTAAATATTAGACAGTATTATTTTCTCGAACTATGAAGATGCTTGATACTATCGAAGTAAGTACGTAGGCACCTTGACATCATCAAGTGCAGCCCACTATCTAAAAATACATTATCTAGTTTATCGTGTGTCAAGTCGGATTCTATTCCCATGTGTTATTCACGTGATATTTATTTGATCCCGCATCAATATACCATATATGTTTCTTTTTTTACATATTTTCTTAACTTGTGATTACCCTTTTTCTAGGTACATATAAGTTGAACGTCGTTTCCGGAAAAACATATCTCCTTCGTATAATCAACGCTGCGCTCAATAACCAACTATTCTTCAAGATAGCCAATCACAAAATGAAAGTAGTAGCAATCGACGCATCCTACACGAACCCTTATGTGACCGATGTCGTTGTGACCGCCCCCGGTCAAACCACCGATGTCCTCTTGACCGCAGACCAAAACCCGGGCCAATACTACATGGCTGCAAATCCCTATGCTAGTGCAGCCGGTGTCCCATTCGATAACACCACAACCACCGGCATAATCATCTATAACGAATCCAAAAATTCGAGGCCTATAATGCCTATTCTTCCAGCTTTCAACGATACGCCCACAGCCCACAAATTCTTCACAAATCTAACGGGTTTGGTTACTAGCCGGTTCTGGGTCCCAGTACCTAAAAAAATCGACGAAAACATGTTCATAACTATAGGTTTAGGCCTTTCCCCATGTGGTGGTGCCCCTGGAAACGCCACTTGCCAAGGCGTTTTTGGCCAAAGAATGTCTGCTAGCATGAACAATGCTTCTTTTCAATTTCCCCATAAAATCTCGATTCTCGAGGCGTTTTTTCGAAACGTTGGTGGGGTTTACACCACGGATTTTCCTAATACACCACCGTTGAGATTTGATTATACGAATCAGAATAATAGCTTGAATAGATCGTTACTAATGACGGCAAAATCGACGAAAGTGAAGAAAGTGAAGTTCAATGCTGTAGTTCAAATGGTGCTGCAGAATACGGCGTTGATAGGGATAGAAAATCACCCTATACATTTGCATGGGTTCAATTTCTATGTACTTGCGCAAGGTTTTGGAAACTATAATAACACAATCGATAGTAAAAAATTCAATCTTGTTGATCCGCAAGAACGTAACACTATTGCTGTTCCGGTTGGAGGATGGGCTGTGGTTCGATTTCGTGCAAATAATCCAGGTAAAATGATATCGTATATTAGCATTATTACGAATTAGAATTAATAATCGAACTAATGATAAAAATCGAATTATGGGTATATTTTGAGATTAAATTTGAATGTTTATTTGAAAATTTTCAGGTGCATGGTTAATGCATTGTCATTTGGACGTGCATTTGCCATGGGGTTTAGCTACAGCTTTCATAGTGGAAAATGGGCCGACTGAATCAACTAGGCTGCCTCCACCACCCCCAGATTTTCCCAAATGTTAAATTGCTTTGTGGAGGAGTAAATTGTATCATTTTGGTGGATCTGATTTAATTTTTATTTAGTGTTTTTTTTTTTTTTTTTTTTGCTTGTTTGATTATTTTTTCTGAATTTATTGCATTTATTATAGAGTGTTGATTATTGTTTTGAATTTGTTTTTTTTTTTTAATATGTGTGAAATGTATGTAAAAAGTGTAAAATAATTTATTCATTGGATAGTTTGGAATTCGAATATAATTTTTATTTGTGTAATAGTTTGTTTGTTCATAAAAACAATACTATATTTGGCCAAATTTACAAGTATAATTACATCAATAAGATTCCAAATCCTACTGAGATTTCTTTATTCCATCTTGGGTGCAACTTAGTTAAATCTTATGCTTTTTATCCAAAACTCAAAGAATTACATCATTCCATTTTATATTTATTTTCTTGTTTTATAGCAGCTCAAACTCGAACTCAATAAATTTATCAGCATACAAGCCATTATAAGCCTAAAACTTTCATCAAACTCAATTGTAACTCGATTAATTTGGACTTAACTTTTACGCTAACGAGTTACACTCGTTTTATTTGTCAACTTTAGATATTAAAATAAGAAGAACACTATAAATAAGAACATAATTTAATCACAAAACTTCAAACTCAAGAATTTTGCCCACAAACAAGAACATTAAGTAAAACATATTTGATATTTCGATATAAAGATAAGCAACATTTATTAAAGAATAGTAATAGAGATTGAAACATGAATTTTAACCCCAAATACAGAACAGAGGACACGTAAACATTTCCCCTGTTTCAACCTCAATAATATATCTGCTAATAGATTCTCTCTTCCTTGTCTCTTTACAGTAATTCGAAAAATTAGGAACTTTGTGACCGTTGATATGATTTAGAAAGATGCAGGAGATGGAGCTGGAGCAGAAGATGGAACCGCAGCAATTGAATCGGCAGACGTCGGACCAGAGGCGGCGGCGACGCCACCGCTGCTGCTGAAAAGCTCAACCATGGCGCGGCGAGGATTGGACCTCTGTTTCTCACATAGAGCTGGCAAAAACACTCCTACATAATTTACAGCATATAGAAATTGTGAGTGATGAAGTTATATATATATATATATATATATATATATATATATATGATTTCATGAATTTAATGAGGGAGAAGAAAGGTATAAAATTGGAAATTTCGCTAATTAGGTATTCAATATCCAAAAAATCAAAAGAGGCGAAAATGAAATAATCGAAAGTTCGAATTACCTTCACCGGCGGCGAGATTGAAGTAAAGGTCAACAATGTTAGGGCAATTCTGGTAACACGCGGCGGAGCAGAGGCGGTCGGTGAATTCCGGCGCGAGGAAGGCGTCGGAGGATATTCCGACGAAGCCACGGTCAACGCCGCACGCGCTCACGCACTGATCGGTCTCGATGCACCCAGCCATTCGCTCCACCATCACCTCCGACGTCGTACACGTGTAATCAAGCTGTCCTTCTTCATTCCTCAAGTTCTCCAGCACGCATCTTTTTCCGGACGATGCGATCGCAAATGCACACATGTTTGCTGGTAAATTCTCGCAGATCACCTCAGCTGTAAAAATAAAAAAATTAATCATTTTTATTTATTTATTGACTATATATAACATTAATTAATTATGATGAAAAATTCAACGGTTTGTTGAGATTTTGATTAATATTGCATGAAACTGGGAAATTTGACGTAGTATTAGTTTGAATTGTCAAAAAATATCAAAAACTTCTAAATAATGTGAAATTTCACCAAAGAATTACCAATTAATGAGTAAAATATATGTTTCCATATATATATATAATAAAAATGGTTAAAGTTTCAATTATGCATGTGAAAAATATATAAAATATACGTAAAAATAAATTTTGACATACCTAGGGTTCCTTGGATGAATAGAGAGCAAGAGAAAAAGAGAATAATTGGTAGTTTAATTGATGAAGCCATTCTTTTCTTTGATGTTTTGTTTTTCTTTTTGGCTTTTGTTGATGCTGGTAAAAACCAACTCTATAGCTATAGGTATTATAGAATGAATTAGCAAAATTATGTGGGGTTGATACAAATGTTGAAATGGGTACTTGTTTATATATAAGGTGAGATGGAGAGAATTATGGGATATATTAATTTATTGTGTGGATTATAAGATTTGGTATTTATGGAATCTAGTTATTATTTTTGTATATTATTACATTACAAGTAAATTTTAACTTGATTGCATGTTTATATAATCTTAATATTGACGATTTCTCCAAATTGAAGGGGTCAACATGAAAGTCTATTGGATGTTGTAGCCCACACGGGAATTTTCGTGTGAATTTTCTTATTTCATTTGTGCAATAAAATTGGTGTTAAATTTACGCCTAACAAATTGTAAAGACGTGTTTGGGGGTTTGCACGTTTGAATTTTCGGACAATTGGAAGATTCTATGATCATCTTGACATGGTCTCAACTCAACTAATACGTTCTTGTCTTTCTTAATATAATTCCAATTGAAAAATACTTATTTGGAATCTTTGGAAGTTTAGACCATGGATTTTTTCAAGAAAATTATTGGAAATTATACCCTTTTTTTAATTCCAAATGGTAGGTTTCTGTTTTACATAATTTTAAATATTTTTTTTGGTCCTTTTTATTTTACTGAATATTATACAATTGCTAAATTTTACAGACAACAAAATTACAATTATCCCATAATAAATTAGTTAATCATCATAAAATTATGTCCATTGAGCCAAAGACTTGGCATAGAATTAGGAGGTTAATAAATAACAACCCAATATGCGTAATTTCTTCATATATTTCCCATTGAAGACAAGTTGATCGATGTCATGTCAACCATTAATTGGAGCAATTTTGTTGGAAAAATTTTCGTGGAAATGAGAGAATTATGTGCCATTACCTCACAAAATACAGTTGAAATTGGAAATTTCAGACAAGAAACAGTTGTAAAATAATATATACTTGATTTTCTCTATTGTGAGTCTATTATTAATAAAAATAAATGTTGATTTACATCTCTATATAATTTGTAGGATACTATACAAGATCTAGACATGTAGATATCCCCCCATCGTCCAAAAATAATTAAAAGAAAGAAAATTATTTCAAGTACTCTATTTATCATGTTAGTGAAAATTCAAACTATAAACTTAATCTAGAAAAGTCTGATAAATTAGTGTGTAAATATCTTCACATAAATCTTCAAAACACGTCAAATTACATTTGTTTGTTTTGATGTTGAATAGAATTTCTTTTTATTAATATATTCAAATTGTATGTATTGATGTTTTCTTAGGAAGAACTCAAGTTGTGATGCTATAATTCTATGACACACTAGCTTTTTAATTGCCTTGCAAGTTGACCCCCACCCCTAGTTTTTCAAGTATTTACGAAGTATCTTGAAATTTACTTTCAAATACGAAACTTATATAAATTTCGCTTAATTATCGCAATTAATCGAAAATTTTGAATTTTTAAAATTATCGGATATAACTTAATTTGACATGTTATTTGCGATCTAATTCAATTTGTACGAGATACGTTTCACTAATTAAGCAAGTTATATTAACATTCTCCAAATAATCAAGTACATATATTGTAATTAAGCAAGTTATATTAACATTCTCCAAATAATCAAGTACATATATTGTATCTACTATATATACACACACTAAAGAGTTGAAGAGTGAATTTGGCCTAATTTTGTATAATTAATTATGGCAACAATTATGTAGCTTTGTAATACAAAAATGTTCAAACAAGTTATAAAAAATGGGCCAAACTCACCAATTATTGTACTTAATCATCCAAACGCATTTTTTAGCATTTAAAAAGCTGACCCATATGGGCTCGAAAAATAGAGTAGCCTAAAGTTATGGCTTCACCTACTTGTACATGCTTCGATATTAAGAGCGATGATATTAAGTATTAACGTACTCATCCATGATTAAAACGTTGAGTTGTACCCTACATTCCTTAATTAATAAATAAATTTATTTATTTTTGGTGACAAAAATGCTCAATTAATAATGGTGATAATAATACTTCTTAAAAGGATTGTGTGGTACTATTATTTAGTGATGTAAATACTTCTTCTAGCACTAGGCTTATGGTAATCCAAATAGTTATGAAATAACAATATGGCCCACAATTAATTTAGGCCCGGTAATCAGCCAGGCCTTAAATTAGGAAAATGGGCCGACAGTTATTGGGCCAATATGATTTCAGCCCAAGTAATCAACCCACTTACACTACTGAATAGACAAGGATAAGTGGGACCCATTTTAACAAAATTGAAAAATCCTTTACCAGCCGCACAATTTTTCCGATTATACAAAAAAATAAAAATTAAAAAGAAATAAATAAAAGCATCATCACATATTACGAAAACAAACAGCATTTTCCAAAAAACAAAATAAAAAATTAACAAAAAAAACTCACCATGGTTGCTGCAACAGCCACAGCATCAGCATCGCATCTTATCTTTTCCAGCCCACGATCAATCTCACGTTTCTCACCATTCCAAACGCTATCACCATCTTCGAGCCGGATAAATGGGGTCGCAAGGAGGAAGCAAGTGGCGGCGCCGGGAGGCGGCGGAGTGCGGTGCATGGCGGTGGCGGAAGGGGCGGCGACGAGGAAGAAGAGTGGGTACGAGATAGAGACTTTGACTAACTGGCTATTGAAGCAAGAACAGGCGGGAACTATTGATGCTGAGCTCACCATTGTGCTTTCGAGTATTTCAATGGCGTGTAAGCAGATAGCTTCATTGGTTCAGAGGGCTAGCATTTCTAATCTCACCGGAGTTCAAGGGGCTGTTAATGTGCAGGGTGAGGATCAGAAGAAGCTTGATGTTGTCTCTAATGAGGTTTGTGATTTCTAACATTATTAGTTCATATTGATAGGAGATTAATTGCCAATACTAGAAGTGTAAAAATGTAATCTTTTTGCCTTGTTTGAAATATCGAAAAATGTGATTGATGAAGAATGTGAATGAATGTATTGAACAGGTGTTTTCTAATTGTTTGAGGTCAAGTGGAAGAACAGGGATCATAGCATCAGAAGAAGAGGATGTTCCGGTGGCCGTGGAGGAAACTTATTCCGGCAACTATATTGTTGTATTTGATCCTCTTGATGGTTCATCTAATATTGATGCAGCTGTTTCAACTGGATCCATCTTCGGGATCTACAGTCCAAACGATGAATGCCTTGCAGATACCGAAGCTGATTCCACAGTAAATCTCTCATTCCTTGCAATTTAATGCTCAATCTAACATGTTCATATGCTAAATCATAGCTTTATGGCTTAAAACCGATATAAAAACATTAAGTTCGTTCAAAATTTTGAAGAAAAATTCGATTTTTTTGCAGCTTGACAGCCTCCATCAAAGGTGTGTAGTAAACGTGTGCCAGCCCGGGAACAACCTTCTTGCAGCAGGGTACTGCATGTACTCGAGCTCTGTCATATTCGTGCTCACAATAGGCAAAGGCGTATTCGCCTTCACATTGGATCCCATGTTTGGCGAATTCGTTCTTACACAAGAAAACATCCAAATACCAAAGTCGGGAAAAATCTACTCGTTCAACGAAGGCAACTACCAATTGTGGGACGATAAATTGAAGAAGTATATGGACGATTTAAAGGACCCGGGCCCTAGTGGTAAGCCTTATTCTTCAAGATATATCGGTAGTTTGGTGGGTGATTTTCATAGAACAATGTTGTATGGAGGAATATATGGGTACCCGAGGGACAAAAAGAGTAAGAATGGGAAGTTGAGGCTTTTGTATGAGTGTGCACCAATGAGCTTTATAGTGGAACAAGCTGGTGGGAAAGGGTCTGATGGGCATAGCAGGGTTCTTGATATTCAGCCAACTGAGGTTAGTAGTTTAAATGATCGATCGATTATTGTTTTTTTGGATTTGATTTTGATGTTTTTGGTGTTTTTATGTGCAGATACATCAGAGAATTCCATTGTACATTGGAAGTGTGGAGGAGGTGGAGAAATTAGAGAAGTATTTAGCTTAAAATGGAATGCAAAATTGTGGATAATGTGTTTTCATTTTTATGAATACAAAAACAACAATCTATGTTCTTGATTAATCTATGACAACAAGTGAATTTTTAGTGGAAATTCAAGGGAAACATTTGCTTATATCGTTTTTTTCAATCAATCAATGAGAAATCTGTGAGTTGATTCTCAACAGGGTCTATTTTATTGTAATTTTGGACCCAAAAGATACCAATTACAGTACAATACTATAATTAAATATAAGTGAGAGAACATATGATTTATCAATAGTTGTAATGAATATACATAATGAAGCCAAAACTTGATCAGTTCTTGAGAATCTAGAGAAACATTTGTCAATAATGTTGGTAATAGGCTACTTGTCAGTTTAAATGGTCATCTAGCTTGTTATCCAATCAATGAGTATTATTCTGATCCAAAGAGCTTCTCTGATTTTTAACTGCAAAAATAAGAAAAATCTATATCAAACAAAATGATGCATATTTGAAGTTAAACATAGACTTACACAAGCTAATAAGCATGGAAATTTACCAGGACTCAAAATCGTGATGCATTTGGTGACAGATCGCACGGCTGAAACTGAATCTGAACCTGCTTAAACACAAGCAACAACAGAACCAAATTCAGCATCTCACAGGAGAAACATAAGTCTACATCAAACTGTCCAACTTTAAATTTCTTACCTATTAAATCCATATCCTTCTCACCAAGAAATCCTGACATGGTTGATGAATACTGTGATGTATATTGTGTAGCACCCATTTCAACATTTCCTGATGTAGGTGGTGACCTGAAATGCATGCAGAAAGATTAAGATTGGAGAAAAAACAGTAAATAATGAAAAGGGATCGTTTTTAGAACGTCCCAAGACTCAACAATCTATTTGTAAAGTCGTACGAATGATTGTGGTTGTAATGAAACTAGCTGAGAATCATTGTGATGAAGATTACCCTAAATGAGAGTCTGGAGAAGAACCCACTACTTGCTCTGAAGATAACCCCAGCCCATTACTTCCAATATCAAAGTCAACCAGAAACTCTGAAAAATCAAAACCCAAAGCATCCAAATTTGAAAAATCCAAGTCAAGAAAATCCCCTTCTTTGTCAGATTCAGATGTAGAGTTACTATCAGGGGTTGGGTTCTCTGAGATGACAGGCATTTCAGAAGCACCGAAATCTAGCCTTCCTTTGACATGATCCTTAGTGTTAGACCTCTTCAAGTTTGTCTTACTTGGTGAATAAGTTGAGATATGGTTCTTCTCTATTGAGATATAAGATATTTGCTTGTTAGGACTAACTCGAATTGTCTCCGAGGAGATTATTGTGCGGTTAGCAGACATCATTTGATTAGGAGTGACGTCTTTACTCGATGTGGCAGTTGAACAAATTTCTAATGGAGAAGTAGATTTCTCGGTTTGAGAAGAAGATGTTCGTGTTGGAGTTTTGGGGACAGAGGAATTAGCTGAAGGAGATGGAGGTTTCTGATTGAATAAACATTTGGCAACGTTAGATCCATGCACTGGTGACCCATTAGAAGCATTTTCACAAGCAGATAAACATGCTACAGAGTTCATCTGAGATTTTTCTTGGTTTTTTTCGACATTGCTTGATTGTGTAATAACATCTGCAAGAACAAGAGAAAACCAAATAACAAATGAACATCAACAAAAGTACAAGCATTAGGCAAAAACATACTCGTTCTTGTAGAATTTACCTTTGGACTGTTGGCATCTCCGAGATCTTTTAGAAATCACAGGGCCGTCTTTAACATCTTTGGATCCTTTTCTTTTTGTGATTGCAGGATATGTTACTGGAGTAGAGTAATTTGTGGGGTCTGTTCGAATGTTCATTGGTCTGGATGTAGACATCATAACTTGATTGTTGTATGCTGGATAGTAGTCTGAATAACATTATAATTGAATTCACTACATAAGATATTGTCAATTACTCAATTTCAAGAGCATATTAACTCTATTATTTGAAGCATTTCCCATAGATCAATGATTTCAATGAATATCGTGTGTTTGTAATTTAAACCATTAACAGAGCAACATAATTCGAAATCAAGTGATTGCATAAGTTCCAAAAGCAAACCAAAATCCAATATTCAATCGAGACATTAAATCATACACAATGAAGGTCCACTTTATCTAAATCACAAGCAAAAATATAATAGACATGAACATAAAATATCACAAAATGGTACCTGCAGGGGTCATAACAGCGAGCTCAGTCTGAGAAACCATAGCCCCTGAAGTAACAGCAGGCGGATGTAGCACCGCGGGAGGGGTAACTACGTTATTTCCATTAGCACTATAAGCATTCATGACATTCTGCATACCACTAAGCAAATTCTGAACCCTCAATTTCTCTTGATCCAAACGACACCGTTCTTGATCCATCCACACTTTCTGCTCCTTCAATGTTATGTACTCATCCAAAATTGCACCCAAGCTCAACAGGCTCTTCGGAGCCTACACCATTAAATTAAAACGAAAAACAGATAAATAATCAAATTCACCACACATCTTCAGCACATAAAAAAAAATTGAAAAACAAATTATATATATACTTCTTGAACGGGTGATTTAGCAATCAGATGAGACGCTTCAGATCGAAAAGAAGAACGGGTTTGAGCAAAAGAGTTGTCGGAAAGGTAACGATCAACGATGAACGCAATCTGAACAGGCGTTACTTTCCCTTTGCCTACACTTTCTGGCCTTTTCGATTTGCTCTGCTTCGCCATTTTTTCAACTGTAATTGCGTCTCCCCCGCACTCACACACTAATTGAAATTTTAGATGCAAGATTGAGATTGGGAGATTTGTGGGTGTTGGAAAAAATGGAGGGATGATAGATACAGTACAGTACGCGGGAGCAATTCAAATATTTTGGAGGCAGCCATGCTAAACATTTGTTTTTAGCTTTGAAAAATGACGAAAAAATTCATTTTGAGTTTTTTAGCGGTTTAATTTTGGGGTTACGTTATTTTATTTATTTTTCCCTCCAAACTGCTAAATGGGTTGGGCCGGCAAACCGGTTCCACTTCACTCTATTTGAACTTTACTCTTTTTTTTTCTTTTCTTTTTGTTAGAGTTAAAAAAAATGCACATGACCTTAATTTAGTGCTAATTATATTAATCTCATTATTAACATGAAAAAAGTTGTAAAAATTTAAATACACATGTGACTTTAACTCCTGCTTTAACACCTTTGAAAACAATTATATCTTTTAATAGTTTTTTACTAGGCTCAACTTGACATCTTTGAATATAATTATGCCTTTAAATGGTTTTTATTTTTACAATTAGGGACGTAAACGAGTCGAGCTGAGCCTAATAAAATTTTCAGATCCAAACTCGAGTCCAATTATATTTTTATAAGTTCAAGCTCGAACATGGTCGAGTTCAGTTTTTAAGGTTTAAACTCAAGTTCGTTATAGACGAGTTGAGCTCAAATTCGAACTTAAACAAATAATTAAGTTTTAGTTGGTTTTTTATTTTATAAAGCATTTTTATTTAATTTTTGTTGTATATATATATTATACATGTCACAAAATATTGAACCAATTTTTAGAAAATCCTATCAAATCATATATAAATAAAAATGTTATAATTTATTATTATACTTTTGCATAACATACAAAAATAAAATAAAAATGTTACATATGTATTATTATATTTTAAATAAAAATTAAGTATTAGTTTTAAAAAATTTGGTATCATATTAAAATTAAAAATAATACTGTTAAAATTTCATGAGTCGGTAAATGGTATAGCTATAAGTAAGCTCAAGCTCGGCTCATGGTAAAGTTCGAGCTCAAAATGCTCAGCTTGAGCGGAGCTCCAATCAATCCGGCTCATCCAACTCACAAGCCGAATCAATTCACCTTACACTGTTATACTCCTAATTACAATTCGTAATTTACAAGTATTCTTAAGTATATGATTATGTAATTCTTTTCACAATGGCGAATTAAATAACCTCTTCATTACAACAGGATTCTAAAGTAAGGTTATGGAAATCGTTTTTCATTGATGAAATAATGTTATTATTCACTAATTTTATTTTATAGGGTTCATATGAATAAATCATGAGTGATGTTATATAGCACCAGTTATAGTTCATTTTTTTTTTCACTTCTTCAAACTATGGTAGAAATTACATTTGATAAATGAATTTAACATGATCTCTATAATTTATGATACTATAATAAAAAAGATATCTTACCATATCGAGCGTTGGTGAAAAATCGATGAAAAATGAACGGTGGTAGATAACATTTCTCATAAACCATTGTTATTGATATTGGAGCTCTACAAATTACATATGACCTCCACTTTTATTTATCTATCCTAACAAATAAAAGAAATGTGACTTTAAATTGTTGACTAATAATAGAGTTTTCTTTAGATTTTGGACAATTTGATTAAATTTGAAATATTTTATAAGTCACTAAATGTGATAAAATGATAATAAACAAAGTTAAAATTGAACCTATACTAGTACGAGTTAGATTGTTGATGATATTGTAAATTTTTGTGTTGAGTATTTTTATCGTAGGACTCCATTAATTCCTTTTACGACTAATCAATCTTTAAAATTTGTGTGTTTATTAATATTTTACAATTTGTTTGATGCATAAAAATAGTCTCCACAGTCCACTATCCTCTTCAGCATCCCAAGCCAACAGGCAGCATTATCCAAAACCAAAAGAAAATCAAACAAACAACGAAGAAGATGAAGCAAGGGCTTCTCTCATGGAGTCACTCCCCATACCCCAACTCCATACCTCTCCCCACCATTCCCAAACCCATTACCCACAAACCTAAATTCTCAAAAATCACTGTACAACTCAGTTCGCTGAACGAAAGCTCGTTAACTGCCCGAGAAAGACGGCAGATGAGAAACGAGAGAAGAGAGAGCAAGCCCGCAAACAATTGGAGAGAAGAAGTTGAGATGAGGCTCATCAAGAAGCCCAAAAAGCGGTACGCTTCTTGGACTGAAGAGCTTAATTTGGATAATCTCGCTTTGCTTGGCCCTCAGTGGTGGGTCGTTAGGGTTTCCAGGGTTCGGGGACACGAAAGTGCCGAGAGGATGGCACGTGCGCTTGCCCGGAACTTCCCGGACATTGATTTCAAGGTAAATTGTTGATTGGGTTAGATTTCGTGTTATGATTGGAATTGTAGTTGGAATTCTATCAGTGAATGAATCGAAATTGAACGTGCTTTTGAGTTTAAGTAATGCTAAGCAAGAAATGGCTCCACATTGCACCACATGGTTTGAAGTACGCTATGGAATACATACTTCATATTTTTCGTATATTATTGAGTCGAACTTGAAAAGAGATTCAGAAGTTATAGAATGATAAAAGTTGCACGAGTTTAATTTATCACTGTAATTGTTAAAGGGATCAAGAATATAGACTACACTTACCTGAGTATAACCAAGCTGGTTATGTACCTATGTCACTTAATTAATATGCTTCCAGCGTTAGGGAGCTTAATTGATATTTGGTATGACTATATTGTACTCAAATTTGTATATAGGGAGCTTACTTCTAAGTCTATAGTCAAAGTATTAGGAAATACAATGCTAGCTTAAGAGTTTTATCAATAACAATAATGATTGTAACCCCCAAACATGTGTTGAGAGGGGGTGTTCATAGATATACACATTGTACAGATTATGACAAGTGGGCTGTCGAGATGAATCCATGTAAAATCTTTGGATGGTCAGATTCAGGGTCATGGGTTGACCCAACCTGTACCATATACAAAACGCTGATCTTATAGCGTAATGTAATGCAAGTGTGGAACTTCTAAGGCCCTACACGCAACCCAGTTGAAGGGCTACTCTGTAGCATTCACATAGTAATTATTTGCTATATCAGTAATAAACCTAGACTTGTAGGTATGATTTTAAGCAGCTTACGGTTTCGTTTGTGCCAGAATTTGTGAATACTTGATAGCTATGAGCCTAGAGTTTGAACGTGTTACGCTTGTTTTTAGCTAGAATTCTACTGCTCATGCAGGTTTGCTTCAAATAATGCGTAGCCATATTTGAGCTGTGTGAAGAATGAGCTTTTGTATGTGCTTCTGATTGTCTCATACGGTTATCTGCAGGTTTATATTGCATCAGTTCAAACGAAAAGAATATTAAAGAATGGCTCAATCTCAGTTAAACCAAAACCACTCTTTCCTGGTTGCGTGTTTCTCAGATGTGTAATGAACAAGGAGATTCATGATTCCATTCGAGAATGTGATGGGATTGGAGGATTTATTGGATCCAAGGTTGGAAATACGTAAGAGTTCTTAGTTATTCATACTATTCTTGTTTTCTCGATCTATTCTTTTCATTTTCTTTAAGGAATTTATTTTGCTCTGTTCTATATTTCAATTGATGGTTTGAGGCTGAAATTTTTTTCGTTCGTGCAGAAAACGGCAGATCAATAAACCAAGGCCAGTAGATGAAGAAGACATGGAAGCAATATTTAAGCAAGCAAAGGAAGAACAGGAGAAAGCCGACCAAGCTTTTGAAGAAGAGCAACAAACCAAGGCGGCTCTAGATTCTAAAAAACTGGATGCAGATTCTCCTTTGGTTTCAAAAAATGTTAAACAATCAAATACCACGAAAAAGCCTGGCCGAGGTAGAAAATCAGCAAAGCAGCCAATAGTGGAAAAGTATACGTTCTTGAAACCTGGTTCAACTGTCCAAGTTACAACTGGGGCTTTTGCGGGATTTTCAGGCACCCTTAAGAAGCTTGATGACAAGACAGGACTGGTATATTCTCTTGCTTTGGTCCTTTAATATGAAGATTAACTCCAACTTAAAGAAGGAAAAATTGGAAATAAGAAATTAAAATCGATATATAAATGAGCAAAAAACAATAGAGAAAAGTCATTTAATCGTCAGCCATTTGGTAAAATATTCTGGAATACTATTTGGCAATAACACCCTCATGGAGTTTCTGCCATTTGATGTGTATGTTGTGAAGTCATTTAATATTTTACTATACTAAGTATGAAAAACAATATAATTTGCACAAATCATAACTACTTATTAATGTTAAAATTTCATTATTCATGTTAATGCATAATTCATAATCATATTAGCCATGTAACTAATACATCTCCAACCTTTAGTTTTACCGCAATTCTACTATCTTTTCTGAAAATTACACCTCTTTAAGAACACAAGGATTCGAAAACTGTATATTTATTCTCTACCTATCAAAATAAGCTAATGATAGCAATATTGTATATTGTCCTAGTTTCAAAATGCATTCAATTAGCCACGCAGAAAAATAAAAGGATTCCATAATGCAGTGATAGGACCTATCCTCAAGACGACATGTATGATTGTATGAACAGTTATTAAGGTTGAAATTTTATTAACTGGATTTGCATGTCCTAATTCTCTGGTGTACTCAAATTTGAGTATTTTTCTTGCAGGCAACTGTTGGATTTACACTGTTTGGGAAGGAAACTTTAGCAGATATTCACGCCGATGAGATTCTTCCCGAGACAGTTTGACAAGCAATAAATGCAGGTTTTCTAGACTTATCCTGAATTAGATGATGGCATTACCACACAAATTACCACAAAATATTCGATGGACTAGAAAATGCAAATAAAATATCTTTTGCTGGCATAATATATAGCCCCATCTTTGTGATTTTGGAAGAAATGCTAGCACCAACAAATATAATTTTGTTCTGAATCCATAATGGACTAGTTCAGATTAACATTTCATAGATCATATCAACATATTGTTAATGGGGAGCCAATGACAGATATGTATTTGGGCTAAGAATATGTAGAGAAAAAGAAAACAGTTTTTACGTCTTGCATTTCACTGATCATCGAGTTCCATTATCTTTTAACCTGCTTATTTGTTGCAATTGAACGAAAAACCGTTTAAACGAGTTCTTATCACTATCCTATCCCTTTATGATCGATATTCTTTTATTTCCTTGCAATTTCCAGTGATCTAATATTAGATTCTGCTTGTATTTCTCCTTATCAGCTGGGTTGACAAGTTTGAAATACTACCTTTAATTGCAGTCCATTAGTACAAAGCTAAACTCTTCTATGAATTGGCCCTTTTGCTTCTTGTTTTGATGATTAATTGGTATTTGTTCACGTGACCTATCCTTGGATTTATAATGCACCTAACTTTGCTTTTGGTTTAGGGCAGTATATAGGTGAAATGAAATGTGGTCTCTACTAACAGATATCCTGCTGCATTAATTTCAGTTTTAATTTTAGTATATTGTGAAAAAAAAAGTATTTTAGTGTCATTAAAATTGAAGCTTGGCCTTTTATTTTATGTATAGTTCGAGCTAAAAAATGATACTGAGTTATTTGTGTACCTAAGTGAAGCATTATGATTTTCTATTTTGAGGGAGACATTACAGTGTTAGACATGTGAAGCAATGTATTTATTTGGTAATTTATGTGAAGCAAATCTTTTTGCAATTAAATAAATCAATTTTGTCGCCAAACCATAAATACAAGGAATTTTGGGAAGATAAACAATGCCCATAAATGTTTTGTTTATACTTGAGAAAAATATGAGGGCAGAATTTTCCATTAGTGACCAATAGTTATGGTCTTTATACCACCAGCTGGAAATTGAATAATATAACTATTGTGGACCAATTTTTGGTATCATAAATGGCATTAATTGCTGTTGGATAAAAAAATTCTACCAATATAATGTGGAATGAATGGGCATATGCACGACCCATTAATATTACAATATTTGTTTATAATTTATTTCTTTTGAAATATATGAATCATAGACATTTAATTCACATTTATTTATAGAATAGAATCCAAAGTAAATGGAGAATCCAGAAGTTGGTTGAGACTCGTGAGGATCAATCAATTCGTAGTGATGCATAGAGACCTAATCATTCATGTACTATATTTATTTTTTTTTGGATGACGAGGGAAACCCGCAGCCGCTACCGTGAGGTGCGCACTGGGTAAACCCCGCTCTTGTGTAATAGCCTGCAAACCACACAAGAGAGGTAAACCAGCCTAGGTTGCCCATAGCTGACAGGCTCACAGTAGAGAAGGCAAATAGGCATTCCCTCATCAGGATTCGAACCCGTGACCTAGGCCACAAGTTCAAATGCCCTTACCAACTCTACTGGGGGTTGCCCCCCATGTACTATATTTATGTTTGGTGCATATGTTATTTTCCCTATCCACAATCAAATCAAATGCATTTCAAATTCAAAATTGTATAGTATTTAATTTTAGACTAGTATATAAATAAATAATAATACTTTTCGAAAATTTTATAACAGATTGAACTTAATAAAATCGATCTGTTTTGAATCATTTGATAATAAATGATATTGAGTAAAATTGCCCGTTGGCGCATGCAATGCACGTGAGCAAGACAAAGAAAGTTCGGTATATAAATCAGTGAAGTGTCATCTTCCAAACAAAGCCCCACAACTCAAGCTGTCTTCTTTATTTGAAGTGTTTTTTTATTTTTGTATTTTATACATTATATATGTGCTATAAATACGTAGATTAGACCGTTGTATGAACCAAGAAGACAAAAGGGCACGCGTATAATTAATTATCTTTTTCTTTTTTCTTTTTCTTTTCTTTTATTGGTATTTAATTTTATTGGAAAATTAAGTGGTGTAGTGTGATTAGAGTAAAGTTAAATATGCCTCATCAACATCAACAACCCTCTGGTCTGCTGCACATGTGAGTTAATTGGCACTCAACGAATCTTGTTCTTTTTCGGCCTAACACAACTACTTTTTTAAGTATTTTATTGATTATAAAGCTTACAAGTGATGTTAAAAGATAATGATTTTAGTAATCATCATTAATTCACTATCTATCTATGTTGCTAAACCTCTATATTCTAATAATACATCATTTACTTGGCATTAAACCTACTTACTATATTTTGTTTTACTTTTCCACCTAATCCAAGAGAGAGTTTTTGTTACCCTATTTGTTCTAGAAACCTATTGTATTTTACTTGGATAAAATTACCAATTAGATATAAGTACTTCGATTTATAAGCACTATCTACCTATCGTGCATTAATTTTAAGAATACTTTTTTTATTTTGTAATTAATCACACCCCACGATTAATATATATATGGAGTATGATAATCTTGGGTGACAAAACTCAAGAGGATACAAATACAAGCACTAGAAAGCAAAATGTGCATGAGAAAAGGACCAAAACTGCAAATTCAGAGAAGTAGGAGGACCATAACAAAAAAGAATCTCATATTATATTCCCTCAGTCAGAGAGACATGAGTAAAAATCGTATTAAATTTTCACAACCTCCAAGCCCAGACCCCCCACCATCCCTTACCCATTTCCCAAGCTTTTTCTGCACCTTCTATCTCTCCATGCTCTTCAAACCCTAGATAAATTCTTTTTTAATTGCACTAGTCTACTGCTACATGGCTTATTCCAAGAAACCCTTGTGAAATCCAGAATAAAAGACAGAAAAAGCACAAAACTCTTGCTGGATAAAAAAACCCAGATCAAATATGGCGTATTCTTCATATTTCAGGTACTTGTTAGCCTTCTTTTTGCTCAGTGTTTACTTGGACGTTACAAATGCGGACCCAAAGTTGGTGTTTTCTTTAAAGGATTTTGGTAAGGATTCAAACTTTGAGTCAGAGCTTGCTCTGTTTGGTGATGCTAAGGTTGATAATGGTAGTATGTCTGTTCAAGTTGCTGGTAGTAAGGTTTCTAGTGCTGGCAGGGTTATTTGCACGAAACCCTTTAATCTTGTTGATGGAAACTCGAGGAATACGGTGTCGTTTTCGAGTCATTTCGTGTTTTCCATGTCTAGAGAAAGTGGGGATGGCTTGGCTTTTGTCATGCTTCCTATTGGCTTTCCTTGGAACACTTTTGATGGTGGCTCAATGGGGTTGTTGTGGGAGAGAAAAATGAAGTTTGTTGCTATTGAATTTGATACTTTTAGGGACAAAAAGTATGGTGATTTGAATGATAACCATGTTGGTATTGATGTTGATAGCCCTTTATCTGTTAAAGTGAGCAATGTTTCAGCTACGGGTTTGGTGCTAAACAGTGGGGGAAAGTTACAAGCTTGGATTGATTACGAAGCAAGTAGTAAAAGATTCGAAATTCGATTATCGAGATTCGGTGACAAAAGACCTGTTGATCCTTTGCTTACTTACCCCATTGATTTGAAAACAATGTGGAAAAACGAGGATATATCCGTGGGATTGAGTTCATCTAGTGGTAATTCAACTCAAAAGAGCAACATATATTCATGGAGTTTCGAGACAAGAACTATGCCACATTGGATGCATTCGGAGCCAATGAACCCTGAAAATTATGTCGAAAAAGGCAAAAACTTGAAAAATCCCAAGAAAAGTGATTGTGCTGCAAAAATAGTTGCTGCATTAGTTTTCGGCGCTGGATGTGGGGCCCTCGGGGCGTTTTTCGTATTGTTTGTGTGGGCCATCTTCGGGAATAGGCGCCCCGTTGTGCCTGAGGAATTTGCTGAGCAATCCAAAGAGTTGGAGTACAAAAAGCTTAATGTGTCTGTAGATAAAACCGTCGAAGATGGTAAGAAAGTAGCTGTTTGAATTGGTAAAAACTCGAAGAAATTGTGTGTTTTTGTGTTTGTAAATCTTCGATATTTTTCGTACTTGGGGTGTTTTCAGTTTAGTAGTGCACTGTGGTGCTGTAGTTTAATGATCAATCATTTGAATGTAGTTTTGGGCATATACTTTTCTTACCTTATGTTGTGATCATTGAAATACAGCTTCAATTTGGGAAAAATGTAGTTTCTAATGTTTCATGATTACATATTTGTTTGACTAGTTTCTCTAAGATTATGAAATTGCTAGCATATTTGGGCTATATTTATGATTTAGCTAAATTAACAGGCTCATAGTAGAGAAGGCAAATAGACATTCCCACAGTGGGATTCGAACCCGTGACCTAGGCCACAAGTTCAATGCCCTTACCAACTCTACCAGAGTTGCCCCCTTTTCCTTTTTCTTTATTCACTTTCAAGTTATCATAAGTTTATATGCAAGTATTCTCTAATATGCCAAACACTCCACGTCTGGAATCAAACAAATATTGGATTCTATATGTCTTGTTTGGAACCACAGGACATTAGAATTGATTGTTTAAATCTTTTTTCAATTTTTTTATGCATGTTTCAGAATTAAGGACAATATTTGGAGAAAACTCGTTTAACCAAAACCCATCTTTTGTCCATGAAATTGTATAAAATTTCTTTATAAATCAAACCCCATAGCTTACGAATTTGCTCATTCAAACACCTAAACCTACTTCTGCATATATAAAATTGTACATTACCTTGCATAATATCTTCTTTTATATACAAATTGAATTACTTTGCATTAGGAGACAAATTAATTTTTAATTTGATGTACTAGTTTATTTCTTAACTATTTGAGAAATTAAAGAACCTGTCTAATATGAAAGATTATTTATTTTTCCGTTTGAACTTAGGACATGTTTATTTTTATATATCCATTAGGCGTAATGTAAAATATATGGTAAGTCAATTATGTCCAATTTAAGATATTGGCCCAATTCAATTACATATCCGTTAGGCCCAATAAAAGTGGGCTATAGCTACCAGCCCAAAAGCCTTAAGGGGTTGGCCCTAGGGTTTTTCCATCGCCCCCTTTAATATAAATAAATTCTCAGAGCTCTCCAATTCTAATCTCAGGTATCATTACATTTTCTTTTTGCTGAGTTATTCTTGTGTCAATTTTTAGGGTTTATTTGTTCTCGATTTGGAACGATGATGTGTTAAGAGAAAAACTGCGTTATCTATCTGATATTTCACTGAAGATAACTTCTTTACCTTGCTGAGATCCCCTTTTTAATCTTCTTTTTGTTTTGTTTGGCTGTCAATTAATGGATTAATTTCTGCATATTTTTTGTTGATGAGCATCGATGATGAGCAATACCTAAATTGTTATCCTTGCACTTTGATTGTCAGTGAAGAAAACTATGGGGAATTTTCACTCTGAGATGCTCTTCACCTCTTTTTCATTTCGTAATACGTCAAATTATTAACAATTTCATTGATTTTCTGTTTCTTGCTGGAATTTGTTTGTTTGATGATTTGCAGAAGCATATGGATCGATGATGTTAATATAATACTGCGTTATCTATCTGAAAAATGCATTAGTGCATTAAATCTGAAGATGACTATTTTATCCTGAGATCCAATTTTTTGTTTTAAATTTTACTGTCTAATTATTATTTGGTAGCTCAAGAGATCTATCTCCATTAATTAAACTTTTGGGACCAAATACATTTTGCTTATTGAGTTTTACAGATTTGTCAAAATCGGATCAAACATTTCGATAATTTACTATAATATTGTTTTAAATATACAAACAAATGATTAGAGCATTCAAGTGTTGGTAATAATTTTAAATATAGGATATGAGAAATAATAATGTGTGAAAATAATGATATGTATAGTGTATACATATGTATGATTTGTGGAATTATTATGGAAGAAAATGAGAAATAAGGAATTGACTAAATAATTTATGTGAAATGTTGAAAGTAGGTGGATAATGAATTTTATAAATTTATTGTATTTTATGCTCTAAAAGGAACCTTATATATAAAAATGGATATTAAATTATTTCAACAATTCAAAGTTTTAAGATTAATGTGATGGTGATGGATAGTGCATTAAAAAGATAGTGATATAAAAATGATAAAAAGACAAATATGAAAAAATAAGTTTCATATCTCTTTGAATTCAAATAAAAAGATAAGTTATGCATTTTTATATTGAATTTTATTAATGTATATTAATTATAACTCATTAACTATTAATGTATATTTATGCATGTAACGTGTTAAAAAAAGCTTATTGCATTTTAGTTGTGGACATTATTCTTCTAACTATTTTCATAACCTACTTCTAATATCCAGACATCACTTAAATTCCACATTCATTATACCTCATGGTCCATACAGAACTATATAGCAAGGTGTTGGCATCCATCATTCTCTAACTATAAATACTTCTTTAGCATTCTCTTTCACGTCCCAATTGTGATTCTCATTCATTACATACCTGCTCTTCACGTTATTACATTGATCAAACATTTAAGACCTTTACTTTTCCATGGACAAACTTACTACACAAGATCAAACGACAATGTCTTTTTTCGACTTCAAACAAGAATCTGCAAAAAGTCGACAAATTTGTCTTCACGAGCCAATAAAATTGAACTGTTGTCAATAGTTACATTCAGTAAATACCCTTTTCAGCAATATATAAATTCAACACTAAAGTAAGAACAAAAAAATGTGAACCAATAAATTGAATATTTGTACTTTGTGTATCTGTATATTCTGTTTTATCAACAAAATTTAACTACATTTTCAGCTCTCTCAAAAGTACCTTCTTTCATCCCTCCCCTTTGATGCTATATCCTGGAAGGGTGCAAACCCGGTATCCTCAGACACCCCTTATCCAGCTAAATCACCGAACCATATATCATCGTGTACTTTACAGTTTTAGCTTTCGTTTTAAAAAACAAAAAAAAAAATTTAAAAAATGATCTATCTTTGTGAAGTAACTCTTGGGCCATGTATTTGATGTGATTCTTTACGCTTCGTTTGTTCTTTAGACCCTTCACAAACACAACCTGGAAAAGGGTTCGCGTAGAAATTCTCCTCTAGCCTTGGTAATTGGCCCGGTTTTCTCAAATATGGCGCACCGATTCTCTTAGCATGTAATCTCTTCACTTTTGATGCAAATTGTTCCCAAGAAATCGAGCCCTTATCGAGGGAATCGATCAATCTAACGAATTTAAACCTGGAAAACGAAACGAGAGAAACAAATTAGTTTTGGCTCAACATTAATGTATATAGTAAAGTAATGCATGTGACCATAACATTATCTATCGATAAACTCATATTACAACTTCATCCCTCGAAGCATGTTCTAAGAGTTGCATGATTTGACACGGCGTATTTGATGGGGCAACATCTGACTATAATCAAAATAGAGTATATGGCAAAAGCACCAAAATACATAAAAATCATTGTGGGACGGCGTATTACAAGGAATATTGGGTCGGTTCGGGTCGACCCGAATGATCCAAATCAGATATCAAGGGGCAGTTGTACGGACCTCCTTGATCCAAGCATCACTATCCAATTATTAACACTTTATTCTCATATAAATAGACTCAATGGGCTCATTTATCAAAGACGTCGAGGCATAGAGGACAAGGAGATTCCTAAATTTGCATCATAATTCTCATGGTTTTGGGTAGCAACTATGAATTGACTTAATTCTAGGTAACGAGGTATGTAGGCAGTTTGGTTAGATCAAGTGCACTCATAATTCCTCTCTATACGGGAGACTGAGTTTGACCTCTTAGGTCGATGACTTAGCCTGAATTATCCAGCAAAATTCATGCTAAATCAGTATCGGTTCTTTGCAAAACATCGAGGGACTTAAACTAATTGCATAATGAAAAGTACAAACCTGTCGGGATTTATCGTCCTTCTGAACCCTTCAAATCTCCGGTGGCCCTGAACGGCCTTAGCCATATTCCCATCATACGTGTAAACAAACGCATCACTTTCCAACGCTATAATATAATCCAAAGCCGCAAGACGGTTCTGATAACGCTTAAACGGTCTCAACTCTTCATCCGTCGCAAGTGTCGAATGAGAAAACACGTTTGGATACTCCGTTCTAAACGCGTCCATACTATTGTTACCATAAATTTCTCCGGCCACAATGTATATTCTTGTCGACGTAGGGTACCCCATGGCCTTGAGAAACAGGGCAGCTTCCCGTGGGGACATCGGGCAGCCACCTTGTAGCCTTTTCTCTTTGCTGTCGATTTCTTTCTCTTTCCAATGTTTAACGTTGTACCTCATTACACGAAGCTCGTCTGACTCGGGTTTGGTCAGGTTATGGCTGCAGCCCGTGAACGCTAACATGTCTTTCTCGTACCTGATAAAGAGATTTAGCTTAGTTGATCAATAAAACTCATAAAAAGATCATTTTTTTGACCCAAAAAAAGTGATAATTTGAGGTTGTTACCTTAAATGAAGAGCAATATAAGGTTCACTTTCTTCTCTAAGTCTATCAACCAATTTCATTGCAAGTTCTTCAATCTCTGGCGTGTATCGAAGAGCGTCATAATTGGCTCGACATCTTAGTCTTTGAATAGACGAGGCGAGCCCGTTATTTGCAAGACGTGAATCGGTATGTGTAAACTTGATTACTTTATGCTTCTTTAGCAAAGGAAGAATTTCTCCTCTATAGTAACTAGCCTGTAAAACACCATGAAAATACAGTTAGTTTATGTTTAAGAAAAGTTGAATTCTCAAACTGTATATAGGTTATGAAAGGTTATTAGTTGGACCTTAGACCAAGAAACGGGCGCTTTTAACAGGGGAGTCTTTGTTGCGTAACGAGATGGCAGCTTTTCGACTATCTCGATATCTTCTTTTAAAACTTCTATAAAATGCCTCCAATCAAATATATCCTTAAAATCACTGTCGAAAAAAACAACAACATAAATCTCCACAAAAAGGGTTCGAAATATAAAAGGGAAATGTTATTACACTTGAAGAAACATACCTAGGATCGGTCCAAAAGCTCTTGTGATCAAGAGAAGGAAGAACAAGAGTGGCGTTCATAATTTTCGCCACTGCAACTATATCGCATATCTATGATCAAAATTTTCAAAATGTATATTGTTAGCAACATTTAATCAATTGGCTCGAAAGAGAATGAAGATTGTTTATGTAACAATGAAATTAAAATACATACTCCTGTTCTCATTTGATTCAATCCTCCATTGGCATGAACTAAGATGTATCCATTTGTCGGTTTTCCAGATCCTGAACGAATTTGAAAACGTATATTTTTGGTGAAAAATGGTACTTGAAATAATAAATTTTTAGTGAAAATGAGTTTAATTTGTTTTTTTCGTACTTTTTCGATTTTTCGGTCGAGCAATGCATTGGTAGAAGTTATCACTGTTTGGTTTCATCCATATTTCTGGGACCTGTCATAGAAGATTCATATGTATTATTAGTATTAATTAACATTTAGCAAGAAATGTATTAATCATAAGCCTTTGCTTAACTAGTTTTCTTTAACCAATTGGCGTGAAAATATCAAAAGATTAGAACTTTAATTATTAAGCACATATATGAACAGCTGTAAAAATTACTCCATACTTTAAAAAAAGACCCTTTTTCTCTAGAAAATCTAATGTTACTTCGAAAAACATTAACAGAAAAGAAATAAAAAACAAAATTTACCCAAGATGTCTTGTCATTTTTACTGTCTAAATCTTGTCAGAAATAGGCATATAACGGTCAAAT
This sequence comes from Verbascum thapsus, assembly GCA_963669365.1. NCBI lineage: Eukaryota > Viridiplantae > Streptophyta > Magnoliopsida > Lamiales > Scrophulariaceae > Verbascum > Verbascum thapsus. The sequence goes on along the minus strand of OY770114.1, from coordinate 14,214,986 downwards.
AATCATTAGAAATAAAAATAATAGAAAAATAGAAACTTCAACGCGTAATTTTGTTGCCGCCCCACCACTTCTCGTGGGTCAATAATCAACTCAAAAATCAACCAGTCATTTAGTTAATTAATATTAATTAATTAATACATTGTACCCATACTTGAATGTTTGTTAAAAATCAAATGTTCAAACATCAAATTAAATATTTTATAACTAAGAAACTGAATAATGCCACGGAAAACAGGGCAAGTTCAGATTATTCTTCGACTTCAGTTATTGTCACTAATAATTCCAATCAATAAATGCCTAAGAAATCTAGTAGAGAAAGTGAAGATTAATCTTGGGAAATTAAAACAAACACTAAATCTAAGAAAAATAAAAGATCATTAACATCACCAGATAATTTTCAGGACATAAAACAACTCCAAAATTTCACCTTTAATTTATTTCCATCCTCCCAATTTTTTATATAAAAGCAAAAAAAAAAAAATAGCTCTTTAAAATGACAAAATTACGTGTAGACCCCTAAATTATAGTTTAACTATTGAAAAAATCTCGTATTTCTGAATTTTCCGCAAAACTCCCCTAATGTTAAAGCAATTCTTACCCTGTGCATTTATTTGTTTTTCAATTTTATCCCTGTAAATTTTAGAAATAGACCCTTTGAAAGTGTTTTGATAAGGGAGTTTTTATTATTACACAATAAACGAGGGGTCTGTCTGTAATTTACAAAAGATGATAAAAAGATTGGTTTTTTAACTCACCGGAAATTCCTTCATCTGCCTTTTCTGCACGGCAACACTAGAAGATGACTCGGAATCAAAAACAGCCTTTTGAGCGTTCATCGAAATATCATTCTTAAAATTATGAATAAACAAAACATCATTCTCCGGCGACCTCATAATCTTGCTTCCGACCTCCGTCGCCGTGCCTCCGCCGTGCATCATAAACGAAAACTTTAGAAACGCAGAGACCACCACCATCATCAAAAGAAACATGAAAATCGTACGGCCCATATTCTTTCTCGTCCTCAAAAAAATATCTTCCACGTACAAAACCCAATTTTCCGGCACCCTTTTCCGGGACAAAAAGTACCGTAGCTGATAAACGACGCCGTTTTCATTACCATTACTAAACATTAATGCTTCTTCATCTATGTCGCTCTTGGAATGATCCAGCAACGTGACCTGCACGTGATCGATCGGCTTTTCTTTCTCTTTCTCTTGCTCCCCCCGGCGCCGGTGGTGGGTGACGGTGGCGGCGTTGGTGGCTGAGTTAGTGGTGGCGCTTGACATTTCTCGGAGAGTACACATAGAATAATTAAAATTATTCCAGTGAAAGAATTATGAATTCATAGAAAAAAGAAAGAGAAAAAAATTATGAAAGAAGGGGAAGAAGGGAGAGTAATGGACATGAATGATGAACCGTTGCTTTGTATTTATGTCATTGTTCGTATGTTTTGTACGGCGGTGAAACAAAAATCATTGTTTCATAATTTTCTCCAAAAAATTATTTTAAAAAAAAGCTGTAATTTTTTTTATTACATCGAAAGATGGGACCGTGATCTAAGGGGCAAACGAAATTAACAACTCACAGACAGAAGAGAGAGAGTCATGTGATTGGATACTTGGCCTCTGATATACTCCTAATTTCCTCTATACATATATATATATAATCTATATATAATATATATAGAATGGTCAATGGGATAGTCTAAAATTCCAAAAGTTTTTTACTTTTTTAACACATGTAATTTTGACAAATCTATAGTGGATTGCGGGATTGACTTCGTGTGTTAGGGAATTTACTTTATTTGGTAAATTACCCCTTTTATAACATTGAAAAATTAATTGATATTTTTGCCATGTTTTGGTCATTGTGTATATTCAATTTTGATGATTTTATTTTAAGTAATTTGTATGTAATGTGAACATATGTGATATTTGATTATATGGTTTGATGTTAATTATAATGTTGATATCATTACTCACCAAAAATGAAAGTTGATAAAGTTGACTGATTTTATATTTGACTATAGACTTCAAATTTGTAATTCGTAATGCAATATATTGGCATTCAAGTTTGTATACATCACAATAGGATATTGTTTTGGCTTGTAATATGAAGTATCTTGTCATAGGTATGGGCAATTCATACGCGTTGCATATAATTTTGTTTGAATATTAATTCGAAAATATGCATATTAATCAATTGTTATAGTTTTTATTTTATTTTTGTATATTTTATGGGTTAAAATTACGTATTTATATATATATATATATATGTATATATATAATTTGAGAAAAAACAAAATAAATGTTAGAAGAAAACGTGGGAAGGCTTGTTGCTTTTGAGGGTTTTGTGGTTTCTTTTCAGAGGTTGTGAGGTTAAATTCATTTAGATGCATTCACATGGAAGGAACTCTATCTTTTTCTTTTTTTGTTGGCAAATGAAGCTGACATTAATACAATATGACAAATTATTAATTCATTTTTTTCAATATTTTGCATCTTTTTTTTTTAATTTATTTAATATTTTTCCTTTTCTTTAATTTTTGCATATGTAGTAAAAAAATTCCAATCAAAATAAACACTAGGTTCTCCTAAATGAGAATTTTTGACTTATTTAATTTTTGCATATAAATTGATATTGTTATACATAAAATAACGGATCATAATCCTAAGTTAGTGAATAATATAATTATATTTAGATTTGATAAATCGTATATATAAGTATTGATTGAAGCATATACCAATTAAATAAATCAATCTTTTATTTTATTCAGTATGTCATAATCATCGTTTAATTACGTGTCAACCTACGGTACACCTTTTGATTTGATATTCAAGAAATGAAGCATCTTCAAAAGAATTTGATATACGAAAAAATAAAATAGGATCATTTAAGACAGCTAATTTTAGTAAGAATAAGAATCGTCATTATTTCTTTATTAAAGCGATAAATTCTATAAATATGACGTGGATTTATAATATCAATGACAAATTAATATAGTTACCAATGAACAAAAAAATCAAAAGAGACATCAAACAAATAGATGCCGTAAAATGAATCTAGACAAGTATAATTTATACTAAAAATGATGGTTGAATTCAAAACCATCATAAATAGAGTATTATTCGAGTTTGTAAATATAGAAATAAATAAAATGCGAAGGGTATAAAAACTATAGAGATTTCAACCAACAAAAATCTCTAACTGAATCCGTTGACTATATTAAATATTTACTTTACCTAATTTACACGATTAAAAAGATAAATGAGAGGTATTTATATTTAATTATCATAATATATATGAAATAAGTGACTTACCAAAAAAAAAAAAAAAAAGTGGTGGTAATAATTGTGATTATGTTTGTGGAGAAAAGACTTTTATGTGATAACAAGACGGCACGATAGGTTATGGAAATAGTATAGTGGGGGATATAAAATTGTGTTTGACAAACTCAAATAAGACATGTTTAATCCTATTTAAGTTGAAGTTAGTATTTTATTTAGTTATTGGTTTTGTCACTAGTGGACTAAAACCAACTCGAAACAAGAAATTTTGATGAGTGGGTTTTGAAATGTCCAAATATAAATAACGATTTTGATTCAATAACGAAAGATAATTCCACATTAAATTAAGAAAAAGAAAATATTCTTAGTGATGTAAAAATGGAGGATAAAGTTCTCCAAAAGCGAATAAAAAAAAATATGATGTGTGTTATGTTTATGTTTAAGATTACATTGATTGATTTATCTTGTCGATACTTTTAAATTCTTGTTAATTGTTTTTTTTATGCAATTGCTTGTTAATTGTTGGTGGCTTGAAAGTTTTAACAATTAATTGTTGAAATTCGATATTCATTATGTATTTTTTCACTAATTCTCATATTGATAAGCCAATATATGGATATAATTTAAAAAGTCGAAAAAACCCCGAATCTATAGAATATCATCAACATAGTTAGAAATAATCGTGGAAACGCGTCATACAAAAGATGTCTGGTTGCTCAATTGGGTCGGGTCGGGTCGTCTCGAAGACCCAGCGACATTAGGCCCAACGGCCCAGTGCCTCAATGACCCAAAATAATCTAGGCCATACATCAAAGGACACGTGTACGACTCTCCTTGATTGTAGGGTCATTATCCAATCATTGAGCTTTTATTCTCCTCTAAATAGCCAGAAATGCTCATTTATCAAGGACTTTTGGACTGACAGTACGTACAGATTCCTAAAATTCACCTCGTAACTCTTAAGATTTTGGGTAGCCTCGTCAAGGTACGAGGCCAATAGCTACCACCGACTTTTACTTATAGAACTACGAATTGACTTGATCCTAGGTACGTAGGCAGCTTGGCAAGGTCAAGCACAGTCATAATTCCCCTCCAATTGGGGTCTGGGTTGACCTCTTAGGTCATAGACTTAAATTATTCAGCGAAATTCGTGCTAAATCACATATTTTATTTTTTTGGATATTTTAGATTTGGCCCCTTAGTTTACCTACTTCAATTCATTCACATTCATTTCACTAAAAAATGCTATGATTAAAGCATTCCACTAAGATAATTGATCGGGCCTATTAGCATTCCGCCAATATTTTCATACTTATATTCGTTGAACCAATGATTGGTATACTAATCACTTCAATATAACTTTGATTGAAAAATAACGACATGAAAAACTATCGTAATATTTTTACGATAATAAGTATCATTTACAAGTTAGAATCTAGTAAAAATAACAATAATAATAATATGAAGAATTAAGAGATTTCCACAAGCATGGACCATGAAGTTTCTTAGGTCGAACATTGTAATAATAAATCAGACCGCGTGTTGTTAAGACTGAGTTGTACGAATGACGGCCAATCTAAGCATTTTCCACACATCATTAGGCTGGCGGTGCGAACCCCACCTACTATGTTCTCTAATTTCTGTGTTAGCCACGTGTCATACCTTTTCTACACCAAACATTATATTTATTAGAAATAAAAATAAAATTAGGTAACTGAATTAGTCATAGAATTAAAACACTGAGGGCCCAAAACGAATGTTTCAACACGGAGATAGAATCTTTGTCCTAACTATAGTGCCCTCCCCGTTTTAATTTTCTTCTATTATTTAATCATGATTTGGGTAAAAAAATGTTGGGCAATATTTTTAATAAAAAAATTTGTTAGGGTAAAAAAGTATAGTTTTCATAACACATGGATCCTTGGACCATTTACTAATATTGAGTAATGAAAGAGGTAATTTTGTAATTGGAGATACAACCTATATCAGTATAACTAATTTTAAACAGATATATTATTTTTTTTAGTTTATTTACTTAACTAGATGAAACATAAGCAATAGTTTTGAGTTTTCAGTTATTTAATATGGGGTCTATTTAAAGAATTGAGTATTAACAACTTTTAACTTTATTTGTCAAGTTTATAAATTATAACTAATGAATGAACACTAATTAGCTGGACTTTAAATTCTTGCAGTAACAAACAAATGATTGTACAAAACTAATGATTACGTTGTTTCATTCTTGGCTTAACAAATGTCTCAATAAAATGAATAAAATAAATAAGAACATTTCTGTTAGCTGTTAAACAAATATATACGTATATATTAAATCCTCACAAATACATGGGAAAAAGAAGACAGATAGGAAGCAAAACTGACTCAATAATGTCTAATTATACTGTTAATTATATTAATATGTTTTTTTGATGTATTAACTAAATCATTGGCTTACTGTAAAATTCTCAAAGGGTCCCATAAAATCTCAATATCAAATAATTTTCTGAAAAAATAAATAAATGAAATGCAAAAATAGTATAAATATAGTACAGTTCTATATTGTTTTACGTCATAATTATTTCCAACGACATCTTGGAATATGTGATTTTCAGTCCCACCTGTCATAAATCTGATATGATAATATTGCAGGAATGTAAGCAAAAATATCAAGACATGATCATTAATTAATGTATATTTTATTAATTGTTTAGTAATTTATAGCTGGAAAGAATATTGGGGCCGAACGAAATATTACTAGGATAATCATAAAATAATATATATATTTGATTATAGGTGTAATTCAACAAATGGTGGACAGGCAATATTTAAACTAAAAGTTTGTTTCAAGTATGATTCCAATAATCATGTGGGATATATTATTCTCACTCCCTGTCGGGTCGGGTCAGTCTATATTTTCAACTATAGATTAGCACAAGCAAGTGATAAAATATTAGAATTAGTGATAAAATAATCATGTCGAAATAATATACTAATGAAAAAAATTATACTGTAAAATAAGTTTTTTTGGAATATTTAAAAACATAAAATATGTTTTTATACAAGCATCAAGTTACTGATCAAGACCTTAAAAAAGTTAAAATAATCTTAATGGATCGAAAAATATATATAAGTGAAAAGACTACGAAAGTCGAAAGTTAGGTAAAATAGACGATTAAATGCATGGACATATTAAAGTTTTAGTGTAATCTATTTCATGTTCAAAATCATCAAATTAAGAATTTATTGGGTATGGACTACTTGTAATAATAGCCCACTAGTAATAATTTGGATAAGTGTAGGAACTTAGATTAGGGCCTTCAAATTGTCCCAGCCCAATAGAATCTTGAAAGCCCATTCTATTTGCTTAGTTTGAACAAAAGACCCATTTGGCTTGTACTATATATAATCTAAGAATTAGGTTTTATACCAGTCCTCTACTTTCTTCTCCTCATCGCGCCGAAGCTATCATACTGCAACAATGGTGAAGGGGCGCCAAGGTGAACGCGTCAGGCTCTATGTCCGTGGAACGATCCTTGGATATAAAAGGTAACTAAAGCTACCATAAACTGATTTGACTTTTTGCGATGATGGATTTTTGATATATATGATAAAAATGGAGCTGATTTGTGTGATTGATGATAGGTCGAAATCAAACCAGTACCCAAACACATCGTTGATACAGATTGAAGGTGTGAACACACAAGAGGAAGTGGCGTGGTACCTTGGGAAGAAAATGGCGTACATTTACAAAGCCAAGGTTAAGAAGAGTGGATCGCATTACCGTTGTATTTGGGGAAAGGTCACTCGACCTCACGGTAACAGTGGTGTGGTTCGTGCTAAATTTAAGTCCAATCTTCCACCAAAATCCATGGTAATTGAAAATTTTAGTTGAAAGAGAAGATTTTTCTAGTGGAAATTTATGGATTTGATGTTCTTATATTCTGTGATTTTTGCTTTGAAACAGGGTGCTAGAGTGAGGGTTATGATGTACCCCAGCAACATTTGAAGTGAGAATTCTGTTTATGTTAATTTGAATCATTAGATATGATTAGAGCTGTTAAATTTCAATAACCTATTTAACCTAATTTGGATAGGTTTATGATGAAATGGAAGCAATTCAGTTATCTGTTGTATTTAGCTGAATTCTTAAAGTTAATTATGGTTGTTTTTCATGCATCTTCTTTCTTCTAGAGCTGAAGATCATAGAAATATTATATTATCTCAATTTAAATTATTTTTAAAAATTCTGTGATTATAGAAACATTATTGGCTCATGAATTGAATATGATTATTTAAGATTGAGTCTGAATTTCAAGATGTTTCTGCTATACAGAAAAGCTTTGTTATGTACTAGACTGTATCAAGCTGTTGTATATTAACATTTTCTGAATTCTGTCTTTGTTTACAGAAAGCGAGATTCAGGGTTTTCATGTTCCCCAGCAACAGTTGAGGTAAAAACTGAAAACTGTGCTTTAAATTACTTCAGTTCATATTCGTATCACATTCACAGATGCAAGTTAAAGCTGGTGCACGCAAATGTTTTGTCCATCGTAGAAAAGTTGGCTGTTATTCTTTGTCATTTTCATGCAAACGATTATGTATAACAGCCAACTTTTTTCTACGATGGTGCATGCAAATGATTATCTATTTGTGTCTGATTTTGGTGTAAAATTGGGTTTGCTTATTGGCTTGTCGTATAGAATTTGGAGTTTCAATATTTCTTCAATCTTCTTTTCGGTAATTAGCTGCAAAACATAGAGGCTGTAATAAAATTGGATATTGTGCTTTTATAACAGAGTCTCCAGTTGCTCCGATAATAGTTGTTTAGGCATGAATGCACATGAAATTGGCTTCTCTGTTTAGTGACTTGTACTTTTATCCTATACAAAAATTGATAGGGTGTTTACCTGGAGAGAGTTGTACTTTTCTTTGTCCATTACAAAATTGAATTGGCTTCTCTTTTGGGGACTTTTAAATTTTACCAATACTATTAGCTGAGTATATGCTTTTCATTTTCGACTCACTTCAATGGTTCATTTTAGTATCTTCTACTTGTCATAATGTGCTTTTCATGTTTTTCCTTCACAAACTTTTGAGTTAATTTTTTCCCTGCCCATTTTTGCAGTGGATTGGGGATCATACCGCGAGATTCAGTATTTGAAGACTTATCTTTTAGCTTAGAAAACTTTTGTATTGTTGATTGAAATTAGCAAACTTCTTTTCACTTGACACTGAATTTTGATCTTGCATTTATCTTTAATTCTTCAATCTGTTTTCTTTGGCTATTTTAAGTGGTATTTTGTCGAACTGGGTTATCGACCTAGGTTATTGTACGTCTATTGAAATGCAATATAAATCGTAAGTTAACGCGATTATTGATATGCAAAGGTGCTATTGAAGAAAAAGTAACACAAATCCTGGCCAAATAAAATGCATCAGTACATATATCATATTGGTGGATCTCTTAAATGTAGTCAATAATAGAGTTACTTCAAATATGAGAGTACCCAATTTATATTATTATATACTTGGAGAATTATTACGTGAATCGCGAAGTGTTTTAGTATCATCTTATATTGTTTGATGAGTTGCATAATTATAATTTATAAAATCAAATGCAGTGGAGTGTCATGCTTATCCAATATTTTTCACATGCTATTCTATTTTCATCACATTTCTCTTTTCATTTTTTTCACTTTTAAAATACATTTAATTTTACTTGTTGTGTTTCTTTCTCTTTTTTCGCCTTTTACTTGACCTTAGCAAAATCTATTTAAAAAGTGTTAAATAAATCCGGGTCTCTACTGATGACCCAACTCGACCCGAGCCTTCTAGCCCAAGAACAAGGCTCAAATGCAACAAAATTCTAGGCCCATTACTCATTCTAACCAGGCCCTTTATCCTCATCAATTCAGCATATCCAAAATAGAATTCGCGTGAAGTCACGTGAGACGGTGAGAGTGTGAGATGCAATTACGATTTTTACGAACTCAATATATCCCAAATTCCCAATCTCTTGTGCCCTAGGGTTTAAGCGTTTGATCTCGGTTCAAATTTCGTTTAGGTAATACACCTCATGCTTAGTTTCAATTCTGAATCTTTTTTGTTTATGATATATATCATTTATTGCCCTAGAATGAAATTGGAATGACGTTTAATTTTCTAGTATAGGCTTGCGGATTGGATTTCTATATTTTGCGTGCATATTTCAGGTGCTCTATGATTGATAGGATTGGAAAATGAATTGTTTTATGTTGTGTAGCTTGATCTACATGTGTTCTAAAATCAGGCGTAAACGCAATTTGTTTAGGAAGTGGCTTCTAATCTATAGGCATTTTTGAGTGATACTCGTGTGAACCTTCTGTATAGACATGAGAAGTTTCATATGATCCAGCAAGCATCTTTCTGATGATGTATCGGTAAAACAATTTTATCAATAAGAGAATGAGGTTGCAGTAATTTTGTGGGCGTATATGATGTAATTTTGATTTAGTTATTTGCCTTTTGGATTCCATGGTGAGTTCAGCATTTGGCTCTAAAACACTGCATAAGTTGTTGCCTATCAAATATTCCAAGTTCAGTGCCACCAAATTTCAGCTTCAATATTGAATAAATTCAAACATAGATTATACAAAATATTGTGTTCATTTCAAATGTGTTTTAGTTTTTTGCTTACCTGGCGTGAAACTGAAATATCATGGAAAATCCGTCATGTTCTCTTCCATTTTGCTCTCGATTTTTTAAATGATAACAAATGCTTACCCCTGATTCTTGCAGAAAAAAACAAAGCATCAGTGTTTCTTATTTGTAATTGGAATTTTAAATAGTACAAGCCACTTCAATTGCTGGGAAAGATGCTCCAGATTCGGCTTAGCAAACCAGCTAGTGAAGCAGGTGGCAGTGCAAAATCTGTACCTGTGGACACTGTGACAGTTGCGTGTCCTGATCATCTTGTCCTAGCCGACCTTCCTGTAGCCAAAAGTCTGGGTTCAGCTAGTGCAACTGCTGTTATCAAGACTGTTGGTCGCAGGTCACGTCGCCAGCTTGGTGAGCGGGTTCATTTTTGCGTCCGATGCGACTTCCCTATCGCTATATATGGGCGACTGGTAAGTGTAATCTGTGTAAAGTTTTTGGGTTTGTCATCCCCCCAAACCTTTGTGCTTTGATATGTTCTGTAGAGGATAGTTGAGAAACATGTAGAGAACATTATTTTGTAAAGTTTTCATACTCTTCACCTCAGCAAATGCTTGGTGCCTCTGAATCTATCATTCATCCACACGCATACATGCTTTCTGTTTTATATTGCCTGAACCAAGGAGCGGGTGGGCTGGTGGAGGCACCCGCCCCCCAACTTTGAGAATTTTCTTTTTTGACCTATAAACTTTCTATTATAAATTGGATTCTTGGGGACCTATTTAACTGTATAAATATCTTTTGATTGCTAAGATATTCTATGTTTGGTTTTCTTCGTTACTAGCTATGTCATATCCTGGTACAAGGAGCACAATTTTCTGAAATGAATTATTTATGTGTTGGCAATGTTATTGTTGATGTTTTATCTTCTTGAAGCCACTGAGAAGAAATACTTTTCAATGTACAATTATGTATCCTTTTCCTCGTGTCTGTTGGCTTAGCGTATTAACAATTTATATTATTGCAGAGCCCCTGTGAGCATGCTTTCTGTTTGGACTGTGCCAGGAGCGATTCTCTTTGTTACCTGTAAGGCATATTTGTTTATTTCTTCAGATTTTTTTGGCATGATAATATTACATTTCAGGGGTATTGTGACTTAAGATTTAAATCTTTTGGAAGATCTCCTAAAGTTCTGCTAATTGTTTCATACTTCTGTTTTGGGGTATTTACTTGCATTCACATTGTTATGGTTTGAGCTAATGGATGACTTTTATTCCTCTTTGTAATCAATTTGATACACAGCTGCGACGAACGTGTTCAAAAGATTCAGACAATCAAAATGATGGAAGGGATCTTTATATGTGCAGCACCTCACTGTCTCAAGTCTTTCTTAAAAAAGACTGAATTTGAGTCGCATATCAACGACACCCATGCTGACCTTCTTCATCCCAATAGGGAAAAGGAAGGAAACGAGTCGGAGTCTATAAATGTCAGGAAACCTTCAGCCTCAGAATCTACAGTTCAAGCACCCCCAAAACCACTCTTTTCTCCAAGTTCAACTTCTCAGCTTGCAGATCGTGAAGACAAAACACCACGCCCCCAATCAAGGGACCAACCACCTTCAAGACCTGTCATGCAGCAAAGACCAATGCCACCTTTTCCTGGACAAGTCCCAAATTACCCACTAGACCAACACCCTGATAATAATCAATCCCAAGTCTTTGATAGAGCTACTCCACAAAACCGCTTTCCTCAGCAGGCTTTTGACCCCCAAGGAGGGGTACGACAAGATTCAGGTTAGTTTCTAGGTTGAAATCTAAAATTTAAATTCCCTTCGTCCCTATAGGATGTCATGTTTGACTTTTGTTAGGAATTAACAAAAAACAATTTTATACTGTACTTCCATAAAAACAGCCTTTCCATAAAACTGAAGAGAACAATGATGTTACCTTTCATAACATGACATGATTGTAGTGTAATTTATTATCATTGTCTATTATCCATACAAAGAACAATTTCATAATACAATTACTGTTATATAAAAGAAATGGAATAAATCCATTTTTTCTCAATTTACTTGGAGGGTAATATTGTCAGATAATACAATAAATACCCACTTTATAGTAAGGGACGGGGATCTCGGGACAACTAAAAATCGGATAATGAACATCTTTTTGGGACGGATGGATTATCTGAACATCATTTCGCTAAGTATCTGAATTATCATTCACCTCCTAATACTGTCTATTCCAGTTAATCCAAATGCAGTTATGGCTCCCCCTCAATTTGGTTTCTCTCCTTATCCATCTGATGGATCACAGCAGTTCTTTGGTGCTCCATATGAGATGGCAAGGCCTGATTCTACACCAGAAGGTGGATCAGAACAGGGTTCGTTGTCAGGTTTCCCTCCAGGGGGTGGTCCTGCTGGACCCATGAATTTTGCTCAAAACTATCCTAGGCCATGGAATATGGCCCCCGGTACTGTGCCTTTGGAACCTCCTATGATATCTCAAGGGACTAAAGATGGGTTTATGAATGTTGACCCACAAGGAAGAGGGTTCTTCAAGGGTGATTATGGACAGAATGTCGGAAATTTGCCTTCAAATCTAAATTCACATGCAGCAAATAAGGGCATGGGTGGAAATTTTGTGGATCAAAGGGATAATAAGGGAACAATGCATCAACCATTACCTTTTCCTCCACATCCTTCTTTACCTCCTTCCCACTTATCACGTGCCAGGTCATACTCTGGTGATGGGAAAAATGATACACCACCGGGCTTTAGTTGGCAGCCTGATAGACGTGATAGCTTTGGAGGTAGTCAGGATTAGGCTTGGCTCGTTTGGTAGTCATTATTTTATGAATTTTATGTTTTACTTCCACATGTTACTCTGGCGTTCTTTCGTTTTGTGGAACTAAACTTAATTGTCGATTTATTTTTGATAAATTTGTACTATCTGCTTTCACACAGTTGATCAAGCTTCTGTATGTTGTTTAGTCTCAGTACTCAGTGAGAAGATAAGATAATTCCCAAAATTCAAGATATATGTTTTAGTGTTTTTTATATGTGTACCTTGGGGTGTTTGATTTACAGTTTCAAGCTTTGAATTCCAAATTTGTCAACTAATCCATTGATCATGTATGGTTAATTTGCAATTAATCTGAAATTTCGTTAAACTCAATTTACGCTATTTTCAACTATTACAAAGTCATTTGAAATCCATCGTCTAAATTCATTTCACAAATTCAAATCCATATACAAAAAGTAGGAATTAACAAAAAAAAATCCTTCTTTCTGAGAATTTTGTGAGAGCTTGTGAACACAGAACAAAAAAATGAGGTAAAGGGAGTGATTAAAAGAACCAAAACAAATAGAAATATCAAAATTGAAAGCAAATCAGCTCAATTTCTTGTCCTCCAAAATACATTTGTAAATCTTTGTGACACATCCTTCATCAAATCTCATATATAACTGATGCAGTTTCCTATACCCAATCAGAGCATATGTATCAATATGATCTTCGTATCTTTCATAAAGTGCTGGAACTGTAAGAACGACAACAAGGCCTGCAATAACAACACAAGAGAGAGAGGTTAAAAGATGAAGAAAATGAACATTGAAGATATTTTATAAAGTCTCAAAAGATGATTTTTCGACTTACAACAGTATCCCAATGTGAAGAAATCAGTAAGGCTCCCAATTACAGAGACCATCAAAAGACTAATAGCGACTTTAATGTACATTCTCGAGTCTTTTCCATGCGCAATATTTTCAGACACCAAAAGGACAGTGTTTAAATGTTCTCGAATGAAACTTGCTGTTTCGAGAAACGTTTCTTCTGAGAGATGAAAATGTGGTAGAGATGGAGCAGGTCTGTTACAAATCATTTACATGGATAATTAAACTAACGGAAAACTAATATATGAGTTGCATATTCAGATGATCATTATAAACTAAATAGTTTTAAAGGGACATATATCGTTGTTTCAAGATCGAAGATTTTTAAGTGAGAAAATAAGGTAAATGACCTGTTTAAGATTGCTGCTGATTTAGCCCATAGAAAAAGAATGGTAAAGAGGAGCAAAAACACACTTGAGATTAATGATAGCAGAGTGTAACCAGATATCTCAAAAACCATCCAAGCAGCTAAAGTCACCATCAATATACCGATCGTTATATTTTTCCTTCTCCATAGCATTACATCTGCAACTGTGCAACAAGAAACAAAAAACAAATATTGAACTTTGATCCAGAATATTAGATGCAGTATTTTTCCAATACTTGCATCTTTTTGTTGGATTAATAGGCTCTCCAATAAGTTAAATCAATATCTAACTAATCAAAAGTTATTAACCAGTGCACCTTGTAGCATCAAGATTAGATTTTGCACACACTAAGCATACAATATGATGCTGATTCAATAGAGAGAAATTAACATCTGGTTTTAAATGCAAAGTAGAAAAGTCAAAAACATCTCTTTGCATTGAATGGTAAAGAACCCTGATGAAAAAATTGAGTCAATAAGCATATATGAACAACCATTGCAGACACTTACCAAGACCTCCACCAAGAATCTGATGAACTGTTCTATGCCTGTTAAACAACCGATCTGATGAACCCATTTTCAAGATTTCACAAACAAGCAAAACCCATTAACCAATCAAGTTGCATTCAATCACAGAACAACAAAAAAGCCCTCAATTATCTATATCTGGATCAAAAAATAATTAATTTTTCTATGCTTTTTTAATGAACAGAGATCAGCTTGCTCTGTAAAGCCCTCAATACATCTTTTTAGTTTGTTGGCCTGGTATTGTGCAGCTAATAGTTTGTGTGGGTATATATATATAACATATAGGATTTGAGTGCGAAAAATGTCAACACGTGGGGTTAGTGGTCATCAAGTTCCAGCCTAAAAGCTTGAAAATACTTTTATCATTTTTTTTTCCTTTTTTCAAATCCATGGTAAATCTTCATTTAAGTAAAGTTTATAACTGGCCCTACCCTCCCCATCACCCGGGGTAGGGGGTGGGGGATTGGTCGGTGCTTCTGGTCTGAAGATGGTGACATTCATTACATATTAGCAGGGCTGTGGAGCTCTCTGTTTTTCTCTTTATTTTATCTTCTTATTGGATTTTTTTTTTGTTTTGAGTTTTCTCATCTTGAAGTTTTGCATTTTATTGAAGCAGATATAGGAAGAATTTGGACTCTGTGAACATGATTTTTAACATCTTGGGAAATGAAAAATCTTTATGTGAATAATAAAGAAAAATTATTTGTAAAGATTTTTTATATTTTTATTTAATTTTAAAATTCCTGTAGTAACCGATACAAAAAGAAAATTGTTAGGAATTGGACATGATTTAAATTGAATAAAAGATTTAGTTACTTTGACTAAACCACCGTAGAAATAGTCCACAAAGAAGTTTAACCCGTAACCATTCCCATAATCAACATTATAAGAAAAATAATTAGGAAAATTCTAGACCACAAACCACAACTAATATTTCGATTAAGCAAAAAAGATTTTATTAGTCTTAATTGTCAGTTTAGTGTTTTGTGTAATGGGTTATTGATATCAACTTATTACTTTGACCGAGTGGATTTAAAAAAAAAAAAATTACATATTAAAGAAACACGACTAGAGATGATATAAAAAGGTTATTGATATTTACATTGTACTCGCAAGTAAGAGCCAGAGTCGCAAATCACAAGAGGAAAACAATAATCTCATAATAGCCAGGGCCATATTTATTTCGAAAAAAATGTTGTATAATCCCCAATTATCATCGTAAAATATCGTGACGTAAATAAACTCAATTTTGGTTCAAACAATTTCAAGTAAATTTACAATGCACAAATAAATAACCCTCAAAACACTTTCATGCATTCTCAGCACTGTTATTTCCCATTTCATTTTCCGACCGGCCAGCCTGTTTTCCAGAAGATTCCGATGAATTTTTAGTTTCATTTTCTGACGAGCCAGCCAGTTTTCCAGTCGACGGTGATGAATTTTTAGTTTCATTTTCCGACGGGCCAGCCAGTTTTCCGGTAGATTGTGATGAATTTTTCGTTTCATTTTCCGACGGGCCACCCAGTTTTTCAACAGATGATGAAGAGTCCATCAAACTGGCAGCTATGGCAGCTTTCAAATCCTCATCTTCATCATCTACTAACAATTCACCTTCATATTCGACGTTTTTTCGACTTCTTTTTGAACCTGAATTGCACGATTTGGTGATCCTCTCAGCATCTTCAGGCGAAAGCCATTGTCCATAGCCATTAGATGCTTCAGAGGATGTAATAAGACATTCTTTTGGAAAATTTCCTCTTACAAGGAAAATACTCCAACCAAAGCCCTTTAGAGAGTCGAGGTAGGCTGAAAGGTAAAACTTTGAGAGGTGCTCGGGGGCTGCGTATAGGCTGTCGAAATTGTACCACTCTCCATTCACTTTTCGAATGCAAAACCAATGGTCTTGTAAATGGCAAATAAATGCGTTTTCCCTTTCTGGGTCTATTTGGGCTGGTTCAGCCACGGGACTATCGAGGGGAATCACTTGCAAATCCCACACTTCCAAAGCTTTTTGCAAAACCTGCAGTAAAAGACTTTCATGTTATCAGCAAAATTGGCATTTTTCAGTCAATAATGGTGGACAAGCTTTTGAAAATTGGTCGACGAAAAAGATTTATGCTTTCTTAGAGTAACTTATAGCAAAGCAACGTTTAGTTAAACAGAGATGCATATGCATGGATTAAACTGTTTTCTGATGATAAACAGAAGATTGAAAAAAGTGAATTTGAGTTACCGTTCTAGTCATTATATTAGCTCTGTTCTAGAAAGGTGTTAGAGTAGATTTTCTAGATTCTGGGAATTAAACATAATCACTAATAAGTAATAAGGAAATCAAGCAGTTCCAGCAATTGTTTATAATAATATGAGGCATAGAAGTTTATAGAATATAATTCATACATCATCATGTCAGGTTATGGTTGGCAGCTTTAAGGGTGGAATAGGACAAGAAGTTAGTTTCGTAATAGAAAACCTGGACGACGGTGAATTAACTTCAAGACCTAAATCAATTATGGTGCCTAAAATCATTTGCACCCAACATAAGCCTCTGCCATTAATGAAAATGGTAGTTCTTACCTCCCAAAAGAATTATTACAGGAATAATTCATCTGACCGTCCATTTTCTATGATACGTTAAAACTTAAAAGAAATAGGAAAATCCATAAAAGTACAATAAATGTGATCAAAGTACCTTGAATTAAATCACTGATACTATTATATGCATAAAAATCGTCAATACCAAAATAAGGTAAAAACTGAGATAAAGAGTCTTAAATGAGTCCTGAATGATACTTCCACGTGCATATAATTTCACCGAACAATTATGCATACTCGTTTACCAGCTACACCAGTAAACATTAAGTAGACACCAGTTTTGAAGCTGCGCATGCATGGGAAGATACCTAATCAGTAATTACTATCCACATCGCAGACAGGAAGCAGGTACGTAACTACCATTGTGGTCACATGTATTTATTTTCCAACATGTCTGGTCATCTCTAGTAGTCCATAGAATCATGCAAAGCATGGTTTCACCATTTATGTGAAATCCATCTGAGTGAGATTAGACACTCACACAAGGTCAATACCTAGTTTTCGAACTTAAACAACTTCTCCCATTTTCACTTCTTCAACATATCCTCTAATGTTCTTCTTTCTGAGGGATGCATTCACCTTCATCTCTATTCTATTGACTCCATTAACAAATCCTAGAAAAGAAGTCAACTCAAGACACCACCCATTTAAGAACCATAACCAATAATGTGAGGGTTATTTAGGTATGAGCTTTTTGAGGAACGGGAAGGCGTTAATTTTCTTTTGAAGTGGGTGGGCGTAGGTGATAGGTGCAGAAAATGCCATGAAAGTCTGCTTAGAGAGGAGGAGAGAAGAGAGTACGAAGATGCCACAAAGTATTACTGATTCACTTATTCACGCTAATATACATATATATATATATATATTATATATTGAGAGAGAGGGAACCTTATATATATATATATATATGTGATACAACCACATTTGGTCAGATGACTTAAATCTAATTAAGCCTATCTTAAAAGCCCATTTTAAGATGACGAGACCTTAAATGTGCACAGAGGCCCAAATCAGCCAACAAAACTGGCCTAAAAGAGAGATTCGAATAACCCAGAACCAGCGAAAGGGAGTGGGTCATATTGCCCAACTCGGCCACCAGTCCCCCACCCGATCGGTCATGATAGGCACCAAGGAATGAAACAGGGAAGGGACAATGAACAACCCCCAAGGTTCATCAAATACGATAGCTATACTCTGTTAAATACATCTAAAGCTCGGGCCTTGATGACTATCAACAACAAGGACATGTTGATATGGCCAAAACCGATGCAGGAAGGAGTAAAAAGAAATAATTCTAACAAATATTGACGGTTTTACATAGACAATGGCCATGCCACGTAAGAGTGCTTTCACTTAAGAGATGAGATAGAAAGCTTGATAGATCAAGGATATCTCCAACAGTTCATAGATAAGCAAGCTCAAAAGAGACAGGAACCATTTTGCTAACAATTCAAAGAAACCCCACTTTTTCCCTCGAGTAAGCAGAATTGCAAATGTCGATACAAGTTCAGTAATTTTCTGACCCAAATGGGAAGAGCAAATACAATCAGAAGCTTAACTTGAAGAAATGAAGAAAAATTGTCAAGTTGAACCCTCCAAAACCCCAAAAGAACTAAATAGCAAACAACTTTTCATAAACACACTAGACGCAAACAGCTAAAGCTAACTGCCGAATTTTCCCTTTACTTGCAACATATCTTCCTCAACTAAAAATTAAGACTTTACCAAACAAACAACAAAAACAAAAAAATCCAAGGTTTCCCATTGGTCACCGAATCTGTATTGGAAGAAATCTAAAAACTCCATCTAAAACGAGCACTCTTCAAAAATAAAATCTCATCCAACACAAGATAAAAATGCAATCTTCAAGACAAAATCAACAAAAAACACTATTTCCTAAAGAGAAAAAACATATCCAGAACAAAAACTACGAAAATCAGAGACGAACTAGAAATCGAATTCATCTAAAAACAAAAATAAAAAAATAAAAACCTGTATACTGAAATCTCCATCTAGAGAGACGTTGTGTGAGAGCTCGGGTAGAAAATCTCCGGTGACCGAGCCGACCATCATCTGCCGCTCCGTGGTATCGAGATCCGACGCCAGAGCTGCCAAATCGAACTCGGAGAAGAACGGACCTTGCAAAACTGTGTTCACGCAATGGACAGCGCAGAGCTTCGACTCTTGTACCTCGTGGTACAACAATCCGCCATTGCTCGCCCCTCCCCCTCCTGGCTCGCTACCACTGTTCAT
This sequence comes from Verbascum thapsus, assembly GCA_963669365.1. Classification (NCBI taxonomy): domain Eukaryota; kingdom Viridiplantae; phylum Streptophyta; class Magnoliopsida; order Lamiales; family Scrophulariaceae; genus Verbascum; species Verbascum thapsus. Next base: position 14,195,650 of record OY770114.1, on the reverse strand, counting down.
TTGCTATGTGTGTATGTAAAACCCTAATTCAGTTTTGATTTGCGTACATAACAGTTCACTTGCATTTATTTGTGAAGAAGAAAAGAGATTGGGAGAAATTAGATAAAATTTCTCTCGGGGTTTGGAAAGAAAAGTATTGTTTCTATTTTTATATGAAGCCACGTTGCATGTTAGGCAAGTCTTTTGGATGCTATTTTTATACGTATTTTATTATTGATTATCATAATTGAAAATTACATTCTTATCCAAATAAAAAGTAATTAGGTATAAATAAAAAATTTACGTTGAAGTAATAGAAATATACAGTACATTCGAGAAGTGAAACTAAAGTTTTTTATTTTTGTTATTTAACTCTGAAACATATCATAAAAGTCATTAATATTTAATTTAATGTAATTATATAATATGTGTTAGGTTTATCAGGATCGTATTATAAAAATAATTAAAAATAATTATCAGTGATATTTTGTATCTTGTACTCTGTTATAAACACAATATACAATGTGTATATATAGATATATTGCAAGAGATGTAATATAAGCATGATAATAATATATATACCAACACCCCCTATTATAAAATATTAGGTTTGATACGAAAATTGTTATAGTTTTATGTACAAGATTTGAATATTTTGTGTTGATTAAGATTGGTAAACAGCTATTATCATCATTGGTTATGAAATTACATATATTAACATAACAAAATCTTATCAAAAATATTTATTTTCTACATTTATAGGAAAATGTAATATTCGCGATTCTCACACTTTTATCGAAAGCCCGAGACAACTTTATCACGTATAATTCCATAATATGTCAATTATTAAAAAAAAATTCATTGTATATGAATATAGTAATTTAGTAAATCAAGATGTTGGATTAATGCCCTAAGATCTATTTGCTATGACGTTATTAATGTAACGTAAAACATGCTTCCAAGCAAATTCATTTGCCTATCAAAATTTATAGGAAGGAAAAAAAATATTCACACAAGTGCTCACCTAAATAATTTAGTTGAGGAAATATATGTGTAGTCATATCCCATGTCATTTTAGTGAAATTAAGGCATTAGAAGCTCGTCACGTGAAATAAAACATACACATCTATGATTTGGGCTCGAGATAGATTGATATTTCAGATCGAGAACTGCTTGAAACCCCAATATGGATACTCCATTAATTAAGTTAATGATCAACATTTTTTGAATTCGTATATAGATATAACCTCATCAATAATCATCATATATAATATACTTTTCAAGTGTTATGAATTGGGGTATTTTTAGATTCTGTTTCTGATGTACGATATTTATATCAGCCATTGTGTCAGTTCGATTCGGTTCGGATCAACGTAAAAATGGGAACAAGTGAGCCTTTTTGTGATTGTGAATATCGAGTCGTGTAGGGGGTATTTTGGTAAATGTAAAAACTTTCCATATCGATATCGAATTTAAATAAAACTTTGTGGTATTTGGTGTATTTTGCAAAAAATGTTGACCCTTGGACAGGGCTTCAACGGCCCAACCAAAATCTCTCATATTAATCTAAAGTAGTTTTTTCCCCCTTAGCATAGAAATCATCGAAAATATATAAATATGCAAATCATTTTTCCATGGCTTCAGTGTGAATAAGCACAAACTATACCTCTTCGAGGAGACGATCTTAACTATGCTTCATCTCTCGTATTAACACACTCTGCCTCTTCATTTCCTAAAATCGGTGGCTCAGATCTCTTTGCTGCATTCAATTGATTAGGTTTGTTTTCTTTTTTATTATTTAATTGTGAAATCATGTTTGGATACTGAGAATCTGCTTGAATGCTGGATGAATTGCGTTATTTTTTCTTGTTGATTGAATCGGAATTCGAGTTTGTGATATTTGTGATTCAGGGGTTTTGAGCACGCTGTGTGATTTGAGCTAATTTCAGTAAGTGTAATTGTGTGGAAGCATAAATATGTGGAAATGAAACTGTCGCATTTTGCTTGCTTTTTTTTGAATTTTGTTTTCCTTCATACCAGGTTCTTGGAGCTGATATACTGTTACTTTCATCTGTTTCTTTCTCTTATTAGTTTCTCTTTTGCGAATTGCAATTAGTCCATCTATCATGCCTGATTACATGCATGTGCAATTATCTCAGTTTTACTATTTTGGTAATTTTTTGATATAGTTTTGTCTCTTTCCTTCTATTTCAAAAGGCTTCACGTTCCAGATCACTCTGGTGGCTAGGTGGAAATATGACTTCTATGACCTGTTCTCCGGTTTCACTCCCTGGGAATTTAGCTTCCAAATCCACTGCTTCAGATCTTCTTGGGAGTTCAAGTAATGGTGTTTGTGGTATACCCCTAAAGGCGCTTGGAAGGGCCCAACTAGGAGCAAAAAGGAGAGACTTCACTGTATCTGCTAAGGTCAGGAAAGTGAAGAAACATGAATATCCATGGCCAGAAGATCCTGACCTGAATGTGAAGGGTGGAGTCCTTAGCCACCTCTCACCTTTCAAGCCTTTGAAAGAGAAGCCAAAGCCAGTTACACTGGATTTTGAGAAACCTCTCATGGATCTTCAGAAAAAAATAATTGATGTATGCATCATAAACCTCTCTGACGTGTTATCAACAAAAACTCCTCGAGTTGGAAAAATTGTGATCACTTGGTTCTTTCTTTCTCTTCTTGATACAGGTGCAAAAGATGGCAAATGAAACAGGTCTAGATTTCAGCGATCAAATTATATCACTAGAGAATAAATATCAACAGGTTTAGCCAGTAACATGTGCTTCTTAGTAGTCTCATTTTTTTGTACTTTTCCATCACGAAAACAATATTTTCTGCATCTATATTTCATGACATTCTTAATGCGTAATAGAGACTGTTTGTAAAAATAAAACTCTCATGTTATTTTGATCTGTGCTGCTCATGTTACCCATTCCTTTCCATGTTGATTGCAGGCTTTGAAAGACCTCTACACGCATCTAGCTCCCATTCAACGTGTAAACATTGCACGACATCCCAATAGGCCAACATTTCTTGATCATGTCTTCAATATCACTGAGAAGGTCTGCCTTTTCTGTGGTCCTACTTTACTGCAGAAAGTTTTTACAAAAATGCAGTTTACTGCCATTACAGTAAATATAACAAGGAAGAGGTTCATCTGAATAAAAATTTCCATTGCATGTATCCAGTTTGTAGAGCTCCACGGTGATCGAGCTGGATATGATGATCCTGCTGTTGTAACTGGACTTGGTACAATAAATGGCAGAAGCTACATGTTCATGGGTCATCAGAAGGGTAGGAATACAAAAGAGAATATTCAGCGGAACTTTGGGATGCCCACTCCTCACGGGTATGCATATAGAAAAGATAATCTTATAATACAAACTTATGCAATGAGAACAAGGGAATCCCTGCGTCCATATTTGCTTAGGAGTAACATGAAAACAGAACAGAATAATATTATGATTTTCAAATTTCGGTCTTTCCACAATGTAATGAGTATTGAAATACGGAAATTTGTTCTGTCTGATGCTAATTATAACATACTGATTTCAACAGTTACCGGAAGGCACTACGCATGATGTACTACGCTGATCACCATGGATTTCCAATTGTTACTTTCATTGACACTCCAGGGGCGTATGCCGACCTTAAGTCTGAGGAACTGGGCCAAGTACTGTATACTGATTCCATATTGCAAAGTCCTCCTGACTGAAATCTGCATGCTAATTATTTTTTATGTTTTATTTTTAATATATATAGGGTGAAGCAATAGCCCAGAATTTGAGGACTATGTTTGGTTTGAAAGTACCAATTGTTTCGATTGTTATGGGCGAAGGTGGCTCTGGTGGAGCTCTGGCTATTGGTTGTGCCAACAAACTCTTAATGCTTGAAAATGCAGTCTTCTATGTCGCCAGGTGCTTCCATCAATATCTTTGTGCTACTACTGTAATGTTAAGATTATTGTTTTATGTGTTTATGGTCTGGATATTAATCTCAAACCCAATCATGCTACCATATCTAGATGGTAAAAGATTCATTTTAACTACCTCGGGGGTCTTGTTTGTATCATCATATAATTCCCATGCGTTTGTTAGTTTATTGCTTTCTGGGCTAATTTTATCACCTTACATCTCTTTATTTACCATCATTTACCTTCACTTCTGTCTCCTTGCTTGATTTTAAACAGTCAACAATCTTTTTAGAAATGAGCACTCTCGTTTCAAAACATATTCAGCATTTATTCTTGTGCATGTTTCTCGGGAAGCAGAAATAAGAACTAAGCAATGTTGGAGAAGCAGAGTAGCTCAATCATTTCATAGATATATTTCGCTGCTAGGATCACATATGAGATACAAATATAGGCAAAAATATCTCAACATGAACAAATGAATTTCTACTCCCACGATTTAGAAACTTAAGTATTGATATCCTGTGTTTCACATTTACCGACAATACCATCTTTCTGTTAACTGGCAAAATATTAAAAGAAATCACATATGGTCCATTATCAGATGGGTTCTCCTATGAAGTTCTGTTTGCTTCTCAGAATAACTCCGTGTTACCTTTTTCCATGACATAATCATTTGCTTTTCTGACATGGGCCCTTCCAATTTCTATGTGACAGCCCTGAAGCATGTGCTGCAATCTTGTGGAAGACTGCAAAAGCTTCTCCGAAGGTGCTTTGAGGATTTTAGATCCGATATGCATGTCGATATAGATGTAACAGTTGTAACTAAATCTACCTTCTTTTCCAGGCTGCTGAGAAGCTAAAGATAACAGCTACAGAGCTAACCAAGCTACAAATTTGTGATGGCGTCATTCCTGTACTATTCATTCACTTTTTCTATCCATTACATTATGTGTCCATATAGCTGCAACATCATATTTTATGCTAGATCACAAGATAAATGGTTAATTGTGCTTTGAGCATGACATGCTCCTTTAAATTATAATGTTTTGAGAAAACAATGCAAAAAACTTGTATCGATATAAGTATGACTTCAAACTCTTCATCTTTTATTGCATAGTTAAGATGTGCGGTTACTTGTAGGAACCTCTTGGTGGGGCACATGCTGATCCCTATTGGACCTCTCAACAGATAAAAGCTGCAATTACTGAATCAATGGATGTAAGTATCAGATGCTTTATTTCTATTATCTCAAGTGAATTGCATGATTTCATCCAAATCCTTAAGTCATATCTATCATCTGCAGGAACTAGTAAAGATGGACACAGAAACACTACTAAAACATAGGGCTCAAAAGTTCCGGAAACTTGGTGGATTCCAGGAGGGAATTCCAATTGATCCCAAAAGGAAGGTCAATATGAAAAAGAAAGAAGAGCCAATAGTTCCAATTGGTAAAACTTCAGAGGTGGAACTAAGGAACGAGGTCGAAAAACTGAAACAACAGATTTTGGAAGCCAGTAAGTCATCTTCAGGGCTCCCACAGACAGGCTTAAAAGAAATGATTGAGAAATTGAAAAGAGAGATCGACTACGAATATGATGAGGCTGCAAAAGCTCTAGGCATGGCGGAAAAGATTTTGATGGTGCGTGAAGAAATTGGAAAAGCAAGGAACGATAGTGACCACCTTGCCCCTGCTTTAGAGGAAAAACTTGAACTACTAAAAGAGGAATTCGACAAAAACCTTTCTTTGGCTCCTAATTACCCAAGCCTGAAATATAAGCTAGATATGCTGAAAGAATTATCCAAAGCTTCGAATATCTCAAACAAGAGCACCAATGAAGATGAACTGAAGCTTGAAATCAACAAGAGATTCAAAGAACTCGTCAATCGGCCTGATTTGAAACAAAAGATCGAGACACTAAAGGCCGAGACTGCAAACTCAGACATTGGTTCAAACCCAGAGCTGAAGGAAAAGGTTTTGCAGTTGAATTTAGAGTTAGAGTCGGAGTTTAAGGTTGTTCTTGAGTCCGTGGGTTTGAAATTGGTCTCTACAGACTCGAAAGCAAATGCGAAAATAGATGCTTTCAATGAAGAAGTTCATATGATTATAGACGATGTTGTCAGTTCTTCATATCTGAAAGACAAGATTGAGGTACTGAAAGCTGAGGTGGCTAAAGCTGGAGATAAACCAGATGAGAACTCGAGAAATAAGATTCGGACTTTAGAGGCTGAAATTAAGGCAGCCATTGAAGAGGCTATAAGCTCCCCAGAATTAAAAGAAAAGCAGGAGAAATTGGCAGCTGAGGTATTACAAGCTACTGAATCTTCAGCATGATGAATTGGACCTGGAATCAAATAGCAACCTTGTTTGATGTGAGTGCAAATTTAAGTTTCTTTATTTGCCAATGCCGGATTTTGAGTTGGTTGTAATTTTCCGGCAAACCATTTTAACATACGAGGATGAATCTGTTGAAACTACATCGACGTGCTGTGTATTCAGCACGAGCTTCTCTTTGGGAACCCTGAGGTTTTGTTATTTGCAAAAACATAAAGGTGGCACGGGGGATTTTTGAGGTTTCAGTTTTCAGCTAAGCCTTGCTAATTTGCAGACTTGTTTTGTTTTCTTTATACATTTATGTTACTTTAGTTGAGTTAATTGCTTGTTTTTCAGGAGATAGACATAGAACATTGTATAAATTACTTGAGTTCCAGCAAAAACTGAGGATTATTTAGAATTCAGGGATATTCGAAGTGGGTTAATTTCAATTGTTTTTAGTGGATTGATATGGCAATGCATCTGGAAAACCTTGAATAATTTGTCTCAAATACTTTATATCCAAATTAAACTTGATCAAATTAAAATCTATCAAATCAAGCTCATAAAAGAAAATTTATTTTTTTTTCCACTGCTTTGATAAGACTAAATTATCCAGATCTATATAAAGACAAATTTACCCTTGATAAAAATTAATGCAAAATCACTTATATCAAGATGATTCACGTGTTTTTTGTTAATCGGGTAGGGCCGACCCACAACCCAACTCTATTCCCCGGGATTTCGCCACCGGCAATTGGGATACATGTGACATGATCTAGAAAATGTTGTCATAAACACTACACTCCCTGTACACTATAAGCACCTCAACCAAAATCATGAAACATAATGTTTCAGTATTGATCACTTAGAAATCTCTTATTTAGTTTCGACTTTCCTATAATATCTACACATTATCAATATGTCTATGATTATATCTTAAATCATATCCGAGAATAGCAAGCATCTTCGCTGCAACTTTATTTATTGAACAATATCAAATTTAATTATTTATTAATAATATAGACACGTAGACAACTTGATCCACAGTTGAGTGTAGTTTCTAAATTCTAACGTGTTATCTGAGTCTAATTCAGCCCATACCACTATCAAATTGATTCAAGTACCAATAAAATCCGATTTAAATCACTAGACCCGAACCTCCCGTTTGCCCGACCCGTTTCCCTTTTCTACCCGTTTTCTATCCTACCAAACACACCGCGAGCAAGAAATGCAAATATGCCTTAATTGAAGGACTGTCTAAACTAAATTAGTACAAGTTTGAAGTTGAAGTCTTGAGAGACGGGTAAAAAAATAGAAAAAAGAATATAAAAAACTTTCAGTCATCTACAACTTCAATTCTGCTCCAAACTGTCTTCTTCATCCCAGATCTCCAAAACCCTCCACTAGGGCTTTTACTATATACGATTCTTGCCCATTTTCTTGAATTTTTCAATCTGCCTTTTTTGATCAAGTGAAAACCTTGTTGTTCTTGTGCCTAATTTCATGAAAACTTGGAGTTTTTTATATCTCTGTTTTCTTGTTTTCTCTTTATTGTGTTTGGGTTTCGATTATGGGGCTTCGCAAACGGAGGAAGAGAAAAAGAACAAATTTCGTGAGCGTGAAGCCACTGATGATGCCCTCGGTTACCCCAATTTGTAAGTTTATAATTGATTTCTTTCAGTAAATGCTGATTGGATGTAGAAAGTATTCCAACTTTCGTGATTTATTCTTAATTGGGACCGAACTTTTTTATTGAGGTGCAACATCAATCACATGTTGATAACGAAACAGAATTTTCAATTTCTTGGTCTTACCGCTAACTGTTAAGTCATGCATTGTATTTTATGTTTTTTTTTGTGTGTGATTAGTGACGAGGATGAGTTGTTGAATACACAATGCCCTCGACATTTGGAACTGAGATGGCAGACTGAAGTGAGTTCTAGCATATATGCGTCGCCTTTGATTGCAGATGTGAACAGGTGATAAAAAGGGAACTGTCCTACTTAAAGTTCTTGCATATCCAATTTCTTTGTTCCTGTTGTACTGCGTTACGTTTCATTTTCTCTTATTTTTCTCTCTGTTATATTTAATGGAGCACGGTGGTTAATGGATAAAATGTGAAGTGGTACAAGTATTGGGTGATAACTAAAACAGATAGATGGTTTACTTTAAATGGACAAAAATATGATCTTTCAAATGGCAATGTTGTTTTAGGTAATGAGCTATTACCAAATTTTATTATAATGAAGCTCCTTCACAAAATTACAAGTTTAACTTTTATGTTGGATTTTGTTGATGTTTCATGTGGATTGCCTGGAATTTTGATTATAAGTTTATGTGTATACCTCAGTGATGGGAAGCTTGAAGTAGTAGTTCCCTCCTTTGTGCATTACTTGGAAGTCCTTGAAGGTTCTGATGGAGATAAATTGCCAGGTATCACTTATAGGTTACAAAATATATTTGTAGATCAGGGTTCTGTAGGTATTGCTGAGATATTGAGAACTGATTTTATTACTCAAGTTAATCCTTTAAACATCTAAAATGATATAATTAGCTAAAGAACCTAAATAGCCAATCACCAGAATGAGATATGGTGAACCATGATTTGTTGTGTAATTGTATAATTTATCAGGATGGCCAGCTTTTCATCAGTCAACTGTTCACTCTAGCCCTCTTCTGTATGACATTGACAAGGATGGTGTAAGAGAAATTGCTTTAGCCACATACAATGGTGAAGTGCTCTTTTTCAGGTAACATTTTACTGTTCATCTTAACTGCTTCCTTATTGCCAATGGGATATGACATATTTCATTATCTTACTGAAAAATAGGGTTTCAGGCTACATGATGTCAGATAAACTGGAGATTCCACGTTTGAGAGTAAAAAAGGACTGGCATGTGGGTTTGCATCCAGATCCTGTTGACCGTTCCCACCCAGATGTTCATGATGACGAGCTCTTGCAGGAGGCTCAGGAGGCTCTTGTGAACTCATTAACTCGTATTATTTTCTTTTTCCCTAAGAAGAATTAAGTAACGTTTTTCTTCACTGTGAAAGTATCTGACATTGCAAAAGAATATTTCAATACTCTGAAATTGCAATACAACACCTCAACTATAAATCTTTGATTGTTTATGTTTATAAATTAATTTTCTGGAATGTGTATTATGGGTATTAGTGCGAATATAGTGTGATGTGTGGTGTGGTTTTTTATGCTTTTAGAAAATGGTTAGAAGTAGTAAATATGTAAAATCAAATATGATGTATTGATATACAACGTGTAAAATGATCGAGTTAGTTATTTTGGTAATGATTATGCCAGTAAAGAAAATGTAAAATAAGAAAGAGAAAGAAAAGAATAGTCAGTGACTCAGTGTAGGTGATTATTGATGAGAGATAGCGTCAAAAGATAGATGCATTAATTGAAAAGTGATATAGGTTTGGGAAAGTGAAGCTAAAAGAAAATGTTTTGCATGCTTAAATTTTGCATGACACTCTTCAGAATGTTTCTGATGCTGTGTCGAAACTTCATAGTTATCTTGGTGATCATGTCATAATAATTTGATTTGTGCCTTTCACCATTCAACGATTTATGGTCTCCCGGGAATTTCTATGGTCCCTATTGTTCATATTCGGTGCAACAAGCTGCTATGATCTCTATTTATTTATTTAATAAGTGTTTTCGTGGATATTCTTCAAACTTTCTAAATACTGCTAATTTGTTGAGAATTACTTTTAAGTTCTATCCCTAGTGATATCTCACATTCGAAATTTTTTCACTTGCAGCACCTGTCACACATTCCACAACAGAAGGTCACCATGACACATCAAATACATCAAATTCTGTTCCAGAAGAAGCTCATCAAGACTCATCAAATAGCACAATTTATACTAAGGATGTTCAACATGATCAGCTGAATGCATCTGATGTAGTGAATCAAGGGAAAAATAACGAGACTCAACCACATACAGACATTAAAATGCCAGAAAACAAGAACGATACCTCTTCAACCGCAAGAAGAAGGCTTCTTCAAGATAAAGATTCAAAAGGTGACGAGGATGTCCATGCTGCAACAGTGGAAAACAATGGAGGTCTTGAAGCAGACGCTGACTCATCATTCGAATTGTTAAGGGATACTGATGATGATCTGGCTGATGAGTATAACTATGATTATGATGATTATGTGGATGAAACCATGTGGGGAGATGAGGAATGGACTGAAACACAGCATGAGAAGTTGGAAGATTATGTTCACATAGATGCACATGTCCTATGCACTCCGGTAAGTATATCGAGGCATGAAGCTTTTTTTATTGACTTCTTGTTACTTGCTTCTGAATCAACTGTGCTTTATGATTAATCCCTTCAGGTAATAGCAGACATAGATAATGATGGGGTATCAGAGATGGTTGTTGCTGTTTCTTACTTCTTTGACCGCGAGTAAGTTTTTTTTTTCTTTACGAGCAAATACTCTCATTTTCATTGCGTTCTCTACCGTGTTTGATTTCAATGTTTCAACATGACACAATTGTGATAAACATTGTGATAATTGTGATAAACATTTGAAATTGCAGTTCTTTTGAAGTACTGATACATGATATGGAATTTAACTTATTTTTGGCTTCATGCGAAAATTGAGAAAAGAATAGAAATTTGGCTGTGTGTTTGTCTTTCTTTTAAAATGCAGTCTATCAAAAGTGCCTGCTGATATTTCAGGTGACTAATTAGTTGTTTGGCAGGTATTATGATAATCCAGAGCATTTGAAGGAACTTGGTGGTATTGATATTGGAAAATATGTCGCCGGTGGTATCGTTGTTTTCAACCTTGACACAAAACAAGTTAAATGGAATACTCAACTGGATCTTAGTACCGATACTGGAAATTTCCGTGCCTACATATATTCCTCTCCTACTGTTGTTGATTTGGATGGTGATGGCAATTTGGATATTTTGGTGGGCACTTCTTTTGGCTTGTTTTATGTCTTGGACCACAAGGGTGTGTATTCTCTTTCCTGTACCATTTTAGTCCAAAATGAGCTTTTTGGTAAATTGTTGAGGCTTCCAATTATGACCCACGATAACGCCAATATTTTTCTCCTCTCATCACTAAGCAAGAAAATTTCTTAAATTATTTACATAATGGAAATGACATTTGAAGTTTCATGGAAATGGTTAATTGGTTTTGGAGAATCTATGCGCTTAATCTGGTATGAGGTCCTTGTTTTGGAAAATGCATGGATCAACTGTGGTAATTTTCATCTATCGTGGTCTCTATTTGTTATTCAGATACTATGGAGAAGTTTCCTGATATTCTCATTTTCGTGATTGGCTTGTATTGTTTTGTATATCTTTGTTATTTTACTAACTGTTGCTAACTTACTGATTCAGGCAAAGTTAGAGAGAATTTTCCCCTTGAGATGGCTGAAATTCAAGGATCAGTAGTTGCAGCTGATATCAATGACGATGGAAAAATTGAATTAGTGACTGCTGATGCCCACGGAAATGTTGCTGCTTGGACTCCACAAGGAAAAGAAATTTGGGAAACACATCTTAAGAGCCTTGTTCCGCAGGTAACCCACAATAAGTCAACTCCTAATATATATATATATATATATATATATAATTTTGTTTTAAAAAGTTTTTCAAGCTATACTTGTTTTTTCCCAGGGTCCCACCATTGGGGACGTGGATGGGGACGGTCACACTGAGGTTGTTGTTCCAACGCTTTCTGGAAACATATACGTTCTTAGTGGCAAAGATGGATCAGTTGTAAGGCCCTATCCTTACAGAACTCATGGTAGAGTTATGAATCAAGTTCTTCTAGTTGACTTGAATAAACGTGGTGAAAAGAAGAAGGGTTTAACTATTGTTAGCACATCTTTTGATGGGTATTTATACCTCATAGATGGACCCACATCATGTGCTGATGTTGTTGATATTGGAGAAACATCGTAAGACAAATCAAACTCTTTTACTAATTTTCCATTCTCTCAATTGTTTGGCCGTTTCTCAAAAAGGCGTCTTATTCAATGACAGATATAGCATGGTTTTGGCTGACAATGTCGATGGTGGGGACGATCTTGATCTTATAGTGACCACTATGAATGGCAACGTCTTTTGTTTCTCTAGCCCTTCACCGCATCATCCTCTCAAGGTAGGATATACTTAACTTCATTTGTTTCGGCTTTTGAAAATTCTAGTCTTTTGTGATTAGTTATACAGTCCTATAAGAAGTGTAATTGCACTTGCCATGTGATTAGTTAACCTGGTCATGACCGAAATTTTCCTTTGGACTTGTTGGTTGATGTTGTTACTTTCTCTAACAAATCTTAAATTTCCAGGCTTGGAGGTCACCTAGTCAAGGGCGAAATAATGCAGCATATCGTCATAATAGGCAAGGAATTCATGTTACTCCGTCATCACGGGCTTTCCGAGATGAAGAAGGCAAAAACTTTTGGGTCGAATTGGAAATTGTAGACAGATACAGATATCCATCTGGTTCCCAAGCACCTTATAATGTAACGGTATGGAATTTATCTATTTTATTCTGCTTGTCAATTTCTTAACTTTCGGCTCAATTCCATGAACACCGCATAAGACCCTAATTATGTAAAAGACCCCGAGATTTGAGGAATACCATAAGGGTGTGTTTGGATTGAGTGATTTGGATTTGGGGAGGGGATTTGGAGGAAGGATTTAAAATGACACCTAAAATGGAGTCATTTGAAATCCATCGTAGTCGTGGAGAAAATAGGTCAAATTCAAAATAAATGAGAATGGATTTGAAATCCATCGTAACATGAATTCATCCAAACGAACTTGAATAGATTTGCCCTTCGATCCAAACACACCCTAAATCATCTGTAGGTAAAACATATTACAATTTCAACCCGTAATTTGCAAAATCTTATCTTTATTTTCCACTATATCTTAAACTTCGATTTTTTTTGTTAACCACAGATAAGTTTGTTGGTTCCTGGTAATTACCAAGGAGAAAGAACGATTAAGCAAAACCAAATGTTTGATCGAGCTGGGAAGCATCGGGTTAAACTTCCAACAGTAGGAGTGAGAACTGCAGGAACTGTACTGGTGGAGATGGTTGACAAGAATGGACTCCATTTTTCAGATGAATTCTCACTCACTTTCCATATGTATTACTATAAGCTGTTGAAATGGCTTCTTGTCCTTCCAATGCTCGGAATGTTTGGTATTCTCGTCATTTTACGCCCACAAGAAGGCATGCCTCTTCCATCATTTTCCCGAAACATCGACTAATGATTTAGAGTCGATAAGTGAATTGACAATTCGCATTTGGCTTGGATTAGAAGAAAATGAACTGCAGAAAGTTTTGTTGGAAAGCAATTTTTGTCTGTGACAGGCTTGGGACAACTAAGGCAGGCAATTCTGGCTTGGATATATATACTTTCTTGCCTTTGTTTTTGAGAAATTGAATTCTTATACCATTTTGTAAGACATTAGATAGAAAGTAGAGATCTTTATGGAAAATGGGCAGTTTAAGAACAGAACCCATGAAGGATAAAAACATTAATTCATGGGATAAATTGTATTTATCTGTTTCTGGTGATTTATGTAACAAATGCAAGGATAGTATCGTAATTTGACCCAATATGCTTATAAGAGTCAACTGTAACTAGTTGACTATAGGGAGTGAATGTGAAGTAGGGGGGGGGGGGGTAAATGTTTCATATGCTATAACAAAGGGCTTTTTTGATATAACCCCCGAGGTATGTAGCTTTGGCAAACAACCCCCAAGGTTTGAAATTTTGGTAAACAACCATTTCTGGTTAGTTGACCATTAGTCAACAGTTAAGGTCATGAGCAAAATTGTAATCTAATAATTCCAAACAAAGATATTAATTTTCAATGTATTTATTTGGAATTAATAAAATTAATATATTTATTTAGAATTATTAAATTACAATTTTGCAAATAAATAAAATTAATAAAAATCAATATATTTATTTAATATATTTGTTTGGAATTATTAAATTACAATTTTGCAAATAAATAAAATTAATAAAATTAATATGTATCTATTTTCAATGTAATATTAATATATTTGTTTGGAATTACTAAATTACAATTTTGCAAATAAATAAAATAAAATAAATATATTTATTTAATATATTTGTTTGAAATTATTAAATTACAATTTTGCAAATAAATAAAATTAATATGTATTTATTTTCAATATAATTCCAAATAAATACATTGAAAATTAATATATTTGTTTGGAATTATTGTATTACAATTTTGCCCATGACCTTAACTGTTGACTAACGGTCAACTAACCAGAAATGGTTGTTTACCAAAATTTCAAACCTCGGGGGTTGTTTGCCAAATCTACATACCTCGGGGGTTATATAAAAAAAGCCCCTATAACAAAGGGGTCAAAACATATAACTCAATTCTACCTGAACAACAAAAACACGTATGTAGTGTTAGAGATTTTTTTGTCCCTAAAATAATTTGTGTTAAAATAGTCATAACTCATAAATACAATTGACATTAATCTCCCTGATGTTTGAATTTTACTTTATTAAATCTTTTTTAGAGAGTGATTCTTAATGACTTTCATAATTCGAGAGAGATTCATATGTATGTATCATTTTGAATCCCAAAATTAACACTTTTAGTTCGCACTGCACAAATTGCAGCGAAGCGCACCGAAGAAGAGCCGAGAAAAATTTCAAAAGTGACATAACGTACAGAGATCTCAATATTTAATTCGGTCTGATTTCCCGCTTCACTCTCTCCTATCTCTCTCTCCTCAAATATACATACATATATATATATATATATATATGTAATATATACACATACATACTGACTGACATACAGTAGAACTATACAATCAGCTAGGGCTTTTGGCTGGAATCAGAAATGATGAAGAACATCAAAAAGCGAAGTCGAGATCCAAATAGGCTGCCTTACAATGTCGGTACAGCTGAATAAGCTATTTATCTCGCTCACATTTTGCTAATGATTTTTTGTTGTAGATAATTGCGATTTGTGCTTTAATTCACGTGTATGCAGCTGGTTTTAGAGGAAGTAATTGGATTAACCACCAAAAATGGGAATGGATTGGCAGCGAGCACTTCGAGTTCTAAGTGCGCTTACATTGCTGGATGTGTGGTGGTGTTATATGATGTTGATTCAGGCGTTCAGTCACACCTCGTGGCGCCTTGTAGGGTTCCAAAACCATTGAGCTGCGTTAGTTTATCGCGTGATGCAAGTATTGTTGCCGCAGGAGAGGTGAAATTGCTTGATTTCATTTCTTTTTGATATTGGTTAAGTGGAGGACTTTTGAGTTTCTAGGATCTTTTTAGTTTATGGAATTATGTTACAGTTATTAGTGGCGAATGGCGCAGTGCGCCTTTTGTTAGCAGAAATTACAAAATAAAATAATTATATATTACTATATAATCAATAATATACTAGATTTTTAACAATAATATCCATTATTGTGCTAGATAAACCACAAATTATAGGTTTTCAAGAAACAAAAAAAAATTAAAACGAACTCATTATTAACTCAAGGAAGAAGATAGTGGCCTTACTGATTTAGGTCGGTTTTAGAGGTCAATCTGTTTCACTTTTAACTAAGAGGTAATTGCTTTTGCTGCTCTTTGAATAACTAAGAGAGTAAACCTGATCTTCGATATGATGTTTTTGGAGAAGATCAGGTATACAATACTTTATATCTACTCGGAGGTGACTGAACTACCTTGAGAGGGGGACAGAAGTCTCTTAATATGTATTCACTTGTATGACTTTTTGATGTTCCTAATAAAGTTCTAAGAACTCATGTTTCTTATTTTATTCTTTGACATTGTGTTCCAGTCAGGGCCTGTACCTGCAATACTGATATGGGATTGTGCCACTTTAACTTTTATATGTGAGCTGAAAGGCCATCAATATGGTGTGGCATGCATGTCTCTTTCACATGATGGTCAGTTTAACTTAATCAATTTTGAAAAATAAAAATTGTACTTGCATTCCTTGACAAACCTATCATTCTTGATTGACAACCCTATTTATTAATTCTTATAGGCAGACATTTGCTATCTGTTGGATTTCCTCATGATGAATGTATCTGTCTCTGGGATTGGCGAAGAAAAATTTTAGCTGCAAAAGTTAAAGCGTGTTCAATGTCATCTCCTATTGCATCTATTGGCTTCTCATTGGATGAAAAACTCATAGTCACTTCTGGGAAGAATCACTTAAAGTTTTGGAAAGTTAGATGGCCCCCTGGATCTCGTGTAGGTACTAGATCTGTATCTGTGACCATTCAGAAGGAAATTGATCCTGGTCATCACAAAGAATGGTCATTCGCAGCCGTTACATCTCCCTGGTGGATGAGTAGTAGCTCTGTTAATAACATTCAGGCTGGTGAACGGATACCTTTCTATGCAGTCACAGAAAAAGGTAATGACTTATTGTACAGTCAGTAGACGGAGTATATGGTCAGTGAATTGAACATTCTTTTTATTGATAATTGCTTATCCCCCTGTTTACAGGAACTTTATGCATGGTACATCCTGGCTCATCAATTATTAACTCGGTGGAGTTAGAGGTAAATGTGGCCTTTCTCATGTATACGCTTCTTAGTGTTAATCAAATATAAGTGATAGATATGTGGGTAGTCCTTTTGGGATGGTTATACTGATAGGAAAATACCTCGTTTATTAGAAGCAGGCATGCAGTGTAGGTGCAATAATGTGACCTGAAAGAGCAGCCAGAAATTATCTCTAGCTACTGCGTTTTCAATGTTCAATTTGCGTGGTTATAGATCTTTTAAGCTACTTAAACTCGAACCCTGTTAGTGTAATCTAAGCATGCATTTGCCAAGCCCATGAAAACAAGCTCACTGTAACACGAGGATTTTTCTATCAAACTGCAGCGTGTGTGCTTGTCTTTTTTGCAGGGGATGACATAGCTCCATAACATTGTTCTTTGCTAAGAGATTTTTAATACTTTAATCCGAGATCAGCATACACTTCGAAGACCAAACTATGAAGCTTTTGATATTTTATCCAGTATAGGAGAATGAACTCTTTTGCTGGATCAAATTGTCAATAATTAATCTACAGTACAAAGTATTTGATTTTGATCAAGAATAATTTTGGGAATATAAGTATGAGTTTCGTCATTTATTTACAATGTACCCAATTTTGTGCTTCAATCTCAGGTTGAAAAATGTTTTGCACTGTCTACATCCACAAGCTTGGTTGCTTGTGCATGCAATAATGGTGTTGTAAAACTATTTGGGACCAGTTCTCTTAACTATGTCGGCAAACTATGTTATTTTGATGCCAAAAGATGCAAAAAGTCAGATGCTGTGGACTGCAAAACAAGCAGTGGCCAAGATGAACTTCAAAGTTGTCCTACGCTTCCAGATGCCATTGCCTGTCAATTTTCGGCCTCGGAAAAGCTTGGCAAGTGACATACTATAATTGATTGCGAGAGTTTTTGTGCAGTCTTCTAATGAACATTTTGTTCTGCAGTTGTGGTTTATGATGATCACAGCCTTTACATATGGAATATTCAGGATATACACAAGGTACTTGAAGACCTCGACTTGTTCTTTGATCTTATGCTTGGTGTTGTGAATTCATCTGTGTAATGCCTGAAGTCAATATTTTGGACTCATGCAAATGCAAGTAATCATGATTTTATTGCAGTAACAGAATCCTATCTTTGTCCAGGCTACCAGGTTTTGTGTGCTTGTCTCGCATAGTGGATGCATATGGGACATTAACAGTGTTCCATGTGAATATATGCATGATCCATCTCTCTCATGTGTTGCTAAAGGTTGTTCTGGTGGATTATCTTTTGCTACATGTTCAGCCGATGGTACTATTAGATTGTGGGATCTGGCACTACAATCTACCTTGTCAGAACATGGTTCTTCTCTAATGGGGGATGACAGCGCCAGTGGAGCCTCGTGTTTAGGTAATTTCTATTTTCTTGACATTTTCATTTGGGTTTACTCTAATTTCCTTTTACCCGTATGACAAAATATGCTCTGTTTCTCCCACTCACTGCAGTGGGTGCTGGAATCTTTGAAAGAGATTCTGTTGCAAAAGGTATCTCGTTCCCTGGATTTCGATCCATGGCAGTTAGTTCTGATGGAAAGTACCTGGCAGCTGGTGACTGCAAGGGAAATATCCATATCTTCAATTTATACTCTTCTGATTATATTTGCATTCAGGTAAAATGAGCAACTTCAGTTAATTTTTAAATTATGTTAATCTTTAAAATAACAAGGGATCTAACCATAATATACTTTTTCCCCACTATTGTTCTTTTCTTATCTTAAGATTAATTTGCTTTCTGACCCTCTACCATGTTTGATGTATTGGCATGCTTGTAGGATGCTCATAAAGCTGAAATCCTTTCATTAAGTTTTACTTTGGCGGACAAGAACGATAATGCTCCTTCTGGAGCTTCAGAGAGTCATCAATTTCTCGCGTCAGGAGGAGGGGATGGAAAAATCCATCTCTTTGATGTTAACAGGTTTAATTTGAGACTTTGTGAAACTCTTTAGTGGACATTCTGAATGTCATCTCATTCTTCTACGCTGACAACAGGAATTTTAATCTCTTTGGAAGCATTGACTTCCACTCTTCTGCCGTCACTGCAGTAAAGGTTGCCAGAAACGGCCGCAAGATTCTAAGTTGTAGTGCTGATAGGTGAGTCTACAGCCCAAAATATATTTTGCCTTTTCATGTTTGTTATAGTGTTTACGCCCCCAGCCATCTGGGTTCTAGACTGTCTTCTTTTGTTAAATGTTTTTTGCTTTCGTCATTTCTAATGTTATGAATAAGCTTCCAATGCGGTTTGCACATACAATGATTGGACTTTAGGTGAATATTTTCGCCTTTATATGTGAACTGTCTTTCTGTTTCTATTTGTAGTTCCCTGGTTCTTCATAGCATAGAAGCGAGCGATACGGAGTGCAAGATTTCTTGTCTTCACAGGATTGCAACTAGTGGAATTATTTCTGATGTGGCTGTAGATGCTCAGATGAACGTTGCTTTTACTGTGGGCCAGGTAAGGATGACGGAGGAAAGATTCTGTGCCTTTGCACTGTCAGTTTACATGATGCAACACGCTTCCGCAGCTGGCTTGTAGATTAAGCGATTGTTTAATACTTACACGCAGTCCACATTAATATACACTTATAATTTAATTCTTTGGGAGTATTCTTTATTTGATAATGGATATTATGACATTTCACAGGACAAGAAGATAAATGCTTTTGATATTCAATCTGGAAAACATATTAAATGGTTACAGCATGAAGGAGAATTTGGTGAACCGATAAAGGTATGCAAATGCACACTGTAAGAAAGAAAGGTTTCATCTAGAGGTCTTACATTGTACCTGCAGGTAGCTACTGATGGAAGCTGCAGTTACCTAGCATGCTCTTACTCTAATAGATGTATCTGCATTTACGAGTACTTAACGGGAAAGATGGTTGCACAAGCAACAGGGCATGGTGATGTTATAACAGGCATCATCTTTTTGCCTGACTGCAAGCATCTTATTACCGTAAGCCACTTTTCTAAGTTACACTTTCCGTTGCCAGTAGTGCTTGTTAATGGCCTGCATAGCCTATCATGAATGAGCTTGCACAGCTAAATCTTATGAAAATGGATAAAGGGTGATGGATAACACAATCCTCTGTTATCTTTCCAGATTCTTAATTTTTTTTCAGTTCAAATGTTTATTTATAGAATTTCGACTAACTTGCATTAGGTCTTTCTCCTTATGGCTATTTAATTCCTCTGCGCTGTTTCCTAGACTTTGGGGTTTGCTTGATTTTGTCAACCTAAACCTGACTGGCTCAATATATGTTTGAACTTTCCAGTGCTTTTTGTCCTCTATGGTGCAAAGTTCTCATCCTGAGACAGAATCAACATTGTCTTAGTTAAAGTTAACCCTGAAAAGAAATAGACGTTGCAAGATAATTATTTATATTACTTGAGTAGCATATTATCAGATTTCATGTGGAAACATGAGGAACTTAGCAAACTAGATAAACAAAAAAGGGCGCATGCCATCTTTCAGTACCCTTGATTAAATCTACTCAAGTTATTTCCATATTTGCTATAGTTCCTACTTCCTAAAATTTTCTGTATGGTGGTTGATTTTTCTGGTGACTTTAGGTGGCTGCTGATGGTTGTATATTTGTCTGGAAACTCCCTGCTGTTTTATCTTCAAAGATGCTGCTAAGAATTAAGGGAGATTCCATCGAGTTTCTGCCAGAAATCAGAAATCAGCCCATGACTTCTAATCAGATTGAGTCCTGTTTTCTGATTAGCCACCAGCACAAAGGCTACAGCAATGAAGCATCTGCAAATGGAAATATGATCCAAACTCACAAGGAAATGGTTTTCCGAGAACGAAGGAGTCCAGAAAATGCAGGATTTAAGTTCAGCGTATCTAGACTTCCACAATGGGCGAGATCTAAAGTCACTATCCATTCCCCACCCATGCATATAGATTCCACTTCATCCAAGGTACAGCACATGAGTTGGTAAAAATGTCGCACAATAAGATTCCTATTTTTCGTTCAAGTAAAGGGCATTTTATGTTTTTAGCTGGTATTTTGAATACATAAGATAAGTTGTAATTTAATCTTTTGTAGCAATATCCTAGATTCAGAATTTGTTATCCAACTACAGTAATTCACTGTGTTTCTTGTAGTAATTCGTTAATAGGTTTAAGCTCATTCATAATTTCATGACTTATGCCATTAGGTTGGTGTGCAGAAAGATTATTTATTTCTTGGATCACAAAGTCCGTCAAACGATATTTTGAAAATCAGCCAAAAAAATTCTGGGACCTTGTCCAAAACCTTATCAGAGACAGATAGCAGCCAAGTATCTCCAAGTCCTCCAGAAACTTGCAGGTGACCTATCAGTTTCCGTAGTTGCAATGAAATTGATTTTGCCTTTTCCAGTCTCTTACATTTGTGGGTGTTGTTCAGCAGATGGGCATTAAACAATCGCTGGTTAACCATTCATACAGTTTGTATGGATCTGCTAGATTCTCCCGAAACATGTGATAGGAAGGGTCTGAATGTGCTGGGATCCAAAACAGACAGCAAATGTAAGGATAGCTATGTAATTATCACATGACTGTTCCCTGTTTGTCATTGGATGCTACCAGATTAAATGATTATCTGGAAGTGATTACTAAAAGTTGATCGGTAACATCAATTAAAACTGTTTGATGCTATTGGTTCGATAAGTTTTGTGTAATGAACCTTCTTTGTTATTAAGTGGAATGTTTTAAAGCTCGTGATTAACTCAAACTCTTTGCCAAAACTTTATTAAGCAACCTGATGATTGAAAAACCCAAATATCCATATATTGTTGTTTCTCTTCTTACTACTAAGTTTGTCTATCAATGGATGTCGCCTTTTGTTATCACGTTTCGTCATGTTAGGGATGACGATCCTCTTTTCTAATTAGTCTTTTAGCATTAGTGTAATGGTATGACACCCTTGGTAATTGTAAGTCTGTCAGTAACTACTTAGTAACTGTTCCGACGTAACTATCTAGTAAATGCAAGTCCTGTTTTAGACCACGAAACTTGGTAATATCCTGACAGTTGGAACCAAAATAACATGAATTTCTATGATCTTATGCAGCACAAGGTAAAGAAGTTATAGAGACAATTCGTTCTAACAAGCACATCAAGCTCTCGTCTTTGGATCCCTGCAATCATGATCATTCTGCAGAACCCCACTTCAGAGACCGTGAGCATGTGAATATACAGGATGCTCCCCCTTTTGAGGATCACAAATGCTTGTATAACTCTAGTTCCTCAAATCATGGTGCTGATCAATTATGTATTAGCGATTCAAAGGATTCTCAAGAAAATGACGTATGTAAAATAAATTTTGGCACCTCTTCCGCACAGATGAAGGTTTGGAAATTTTAATAATTTATATTCTGTCATTTTGGTGATTTTTCAGCAAATATCTTTCTTGCAAGATAATATTCTCCTTTCCTCATCTGAGTTGACGTTGAATAATTAAATAAACGTTAAATCTTTTTGCTCATTGCAGACTGATAGCGGTAAATCATCAACCAGGGATAGCCACCTGTCACGATTTCTTGTGGGAAGGGTTCTTGAGGGCGGAAAAAGATGTTGCATGGATGCCCAAGATTCTGTAGGCCATTCTCCGAGAGAGACCAGAAAAACCAATTCCAGTTTTTTGCCTATGGAACCATCAATATCATTGATTCAGGTATGGCACATAAATTACCAGTAAAATTTGAAATTATGCACAAAAGATCTCCATAGCTTCATACAAAATATATCATGATATCCTAAGAGCATCTTGATTATGATGATGTTTAATTACGGTCACTGTAACAATGACATATTGTACCCCGATTTAAAAGGAGAAAAAAGTATCCAACTGAGTGAAATAATTTTATTATGTCCACAGGATATACCCAGAATTGATTGTGTTGAAATCCCTGATAGCATAACATGTAGTGAAATGCCATTGAACATGGGATTGATAAACGTAAAAGATGAGGAAGTGCATCATGTTAATAAAGTCGAAGATTCGGAAATTGTGAGATCTTGTGAAGAAGCATTAAACCATCTGGAAGCTGCAGCTGAGAATGCACTACAGTCATTTGGCAAATTAGCAAGTGTAAATATTGAAGATAAATCAAGCTATGGGGTTCGGTTGTATGATAAGGCCGCTGCAAGACTTTTATCAATAGAAAAGAAAATCCATGCCATAGCCAAATTACATCAGCCAGAGAGCAATTCCCAGTGAGAAAACTCAGGTGAATTTTTGAACTAGTATATGTTTATTAGCAATTTTTTGTCATGATTCATCCCAAAAACATGATGAAAAAACAGAAATAAATCAAGAGAAATATAATGTTCTATAAGGCAAGTTGTTCGTTGTAACATGTTATTAGACAATAAGTACTCTTAAATTCTCTTCAAAAAAGTTGTTCAATATTTGGATCAGAAAAAGGGTAAGACAACTAAAAAGTATAATAATAAAAAATTACTATCATTTTCCTAGTGTGTGTCGCACGAAGATCCAAGGACCAGAAGTAGCTTTGTTATTTAAGAATTGTCCCAAGAGAGATACCCAAATGGCTGGCAAAATACATACCAAAATTCATCTTTTATCCGGTTCCGTTACAATTATTCTTTTGAAAATGAGAGGTCTATAGCAGCTTAGAGTTGGTCTTTTCTGGGCCAGCATTATCATTTTTATTGGATTGGCTCTGAATGTAATTATATATTGTATCTTGAGAAGTTCTCAAATATGGGCTTAAAGTTGATCCTTTTTGGTATCTTTACTGTAGAATAACAACCTGTAAAGCTCTTGTTGGGTCCATTCATAATTAACTAAACAAATGGACCTTCACAAATTCCCTTAGGGTGTATTTGGATGGAAAGATTTGAAATTTATGAATTTCAAATTTATCAATAAATTCATTTAAGTTCGTTTGCATGAATTCATGTTACGATGGATTGTAAATTCTTTGTCATTCAATTTGACCTATTTTCTTCATAACTACGGTGAATTCGACTCCATTTTGGGTGTCATTTCAAATCCTTCCTCCAAATCCCCTCCCCATATCCAAATTACTCAATCCAAACACACCCTTAAAGAATGAAATAGAGGAGCGAATATAACACAGTAGGTCCAAACAAATATCGAGTAAAGTCGAGATAGGTGTTGTTTGAGTTTGGTATAATTTTTTTTAATCAGATTGATTTGATTTTGTATACGTTAACATTTATACCAAATAAAAGTGGGCTCAGAGCATCTCCAATGTGATCTCTAAAATAGCGATTTTTTTTCTCTATTTTAGTGACTGCTACAGTAATTCTGCTCTAATGTATATCTCTATATCTCACTCTAAAAGTATATTCCACAGAATATTCCTTTTTAATCCCATTTACTATTATTTCTTATATTTTACAAATAACACCCTACATTTAATTCTTTATTACATATTCATCCAAGTTAATATTTTTTTTATATTTTATAAACTTATAAAATTATACAATGATTATTTAATAATAATACTACGTAGTATATATATTTTTAATATTTTATCGACGAAATTAAATATCAATAAAATTAAAATTGTACGTAATATATAAAGCTCGAATTATATTTAAATAATTAAAAACGATAAAAAATACAATTCACTAATCTTGTGAATTACTATGTTGCTCCCACAAATGCTCTTGATAGGATTTGACAAAAATCTTGATAAAGAAGTGCCTTGAATCGACTATAAAAAAAATTGAAAAACCCACGGCAAATTTGCCGTGGGGGCCCCACTGGTTTGCCGTTCCATTGGAGCGGCATTTTGGCCCACCAACGCCAAAATGCCGCTCCATTGGAGATGGCCTCAGCCGCTTAAGCCAAACTTCATATCGTATTAAAAAAGTGTTCACGCTTAATTTATATGCTAATCAAGTTAAATTTAAATCAATATTTAGCACCGATCCAAGAATTATGAAAAAAATTGAACTCCGTCAAATTTTATGGCCACAAAGAAAACAAAAAGGAAATGTACTCTTTTCATATAGGCACATTCTTCTCTTGTGCAACATTGCTAATCACTTTATACATGTACTCTTCAAAAAAATAAAGGGAAGAGCTATTAATAAAAGCAAATAACCATCTTTTACTTTTTTCTATCCTTGAATCTTTATAAATTTTACACAACAGTGATGGTTAATTTTCATGCCTAAAGAAACTGCTGCAAAAGCCCTTTCTCTTGTTTATTTAGAATCATGTCAGAGGATCATATAGTAACTCTAGAAACATTTCATAACAATTATAATATACCAAAAACATTTCATAATGATCTACATTAGATCTGTTTGGAATATTTGTCAATCCCCAAGTATAGAGTATGCCTAAAAATTTACCCATTTGTAAGCTTCTATGTCTTTGTCTAGCTTTAGTAACATGCCAAACTTTATATTCTTTTCTTTTCTTGGGATTCATTCACTCATTTTCATGGAGATTATAAAAAAAAATATTATGAGTTTGTGCATGCTACTTTTTCATTAATATCTTAATATTGATTGGGTTAATTTTGCATTCATATTCAACTTGGAAATGGGGAATCATTACATTGATTAATCCACTAATCTTGGTTTTCGGAAGATTTGGTAGATCATTAGACTTTGTTTCATTTAGGGCTAAAAAAAGATAATCAAACTCACACTTTATCTTTTTTTTTTTTTTTGTTTCTTGAGTTAGAAATTCAAGTATGATCCCTATTTATTCCCTATATAAATATTATATTAAGCATCCATTTTATGCATTTTTTTTTTCCAAGCAATATGTGTATTATATATATACGATAAATAAATATTAGAGTATAAATGTGATACAAGCTAATGTGGTCTCTCTTTTTAGGCTAGAGTGAAAACAAGGTTGTGAAATAGGCAATTTGGGTCCAAAATGAAGGCTTTCTTTTTTAGTGGGATATCATTCATCACAATGTTCTTTATTAGACAAAAAAATTATGTGGGGTAAAGTGAATAAATAAAGTGTCCAAATTTTCATTGAAATGATGAAGGGCTACTTTTTTCCTCTAAATTGCATGTTCAACCCATCTTTATAATGATCCCAAGCAATCGAAATAATGCCTCCAATTAGAAGCATATAACAAGGAGACTTAGCTTTGGGATACGAATATTTTGTTAGTAATTATGGACCATAATTATCTACTCCCTAATATTTTAAGACATCATTATTTCATATTATTGCACTCGCGAAATTGGTGGAACCAAAACCGCATGCGTGGTGAGGTTGATTTTCTGATTATTTCTTTCATATGGTAATGTCAACTTATTGTCAATTTTTCCGTTGCAATATTTTATTTTATTTTCTTTTTTTTTTCCATCGATGCAATGCAATAATATATACTACTATTATCACATCAAAATACTAATATGATATGGTTGAAAGCTTTTTAAAGGAATATTATATGGTTGTGAATGCAAATAACTAAAAATTGGGGTGATATTTGGTGATTTATAAGATGTATAAATATGGTCTAGAGTAATATTTACCCATATTCGCTATATGATGATATTTTTCAGAGTCTGTCGTTCATTTTAATATGAAAATCACTCGTTCTATATTGAATATATGGTGTATAGCGCATCGAAATCATTGCTTTTGGTTCATTACAAATTTTTTCTTCCGAGGACCTAAAATCTCAAATAATCTCCATTCACGTGTATATAAATATACATATAAAATATTAATTGAGATTATATCGAGAATTAAGTTGAAAAAATTACTCTAAAGTGGGAATAAGAGTAATATATACAGGACCCACACCACATAGGACTGACAATCTTTGTCTGAAATCTTTGTTCATGATATTGAAATTCTATTATTACAACAATAGAACACAGATAAGAATATGAAAAGACAAGCCCTAGAGATGTAATAGAAAGACAAATATTGAATACTTTATACTCTTGAATCTTTGTTAATAAAAAAAAAAGGGTACAAGGTTGAGGACAGAGGATCACTTTTATGTCTACTTCACATTTTCATGCACATGGAAATTGTGACATACTATATATTATTCACTATTTCAAATTGTTGTTTTTCTAATATTATTTTTTTATTAAATTGTTGTTTATGTGTGTATAATTTTTTAATTAATTACTCTATTTTTTTTTTCTTAATTATTTTCTTCTTTTTCATAAAGCAAAATGCAATATTGTGATTGGCATGGCAGTGTCATTTCTTTTTCTTCGGTGATTTTTCAGGAAACACATTTTGGACTCATTTGAACATGTCCCTACTTTGCTTCATTCCTTTTGCACATTTTTCAAATTTTATGACCTGATGAATAATAAGTGTTAATTATTTTTAATTGTTACACGTGTTATTAACTTATTATAGGAGATAAATTGAAAATTTTATCTCAAGTTTTTGTGGTTCTATTGTTTCATAAAGAAGAAAATATATCGTTTATTTATTAACTATGTTTATGTAATGTAATAAAAAGAATGCTTTTTTCTATAGCAAATGCTTTTTTTCTTTTTCCTATATGGTGGCTCTTGGCATGCCACCACCCCACTATATAAACATTCTAGTATTTAATTCAAGACTTTTTTAAGTTTCACAACATAATTATTTCCCACTGGAGTGACAAATAAAGATTTATTGAAATTTAGAATAATATAATATAATAATTATCATATCAAAACTTCCATTATGAACAATTAAGGCGGCTAAACAAAGTTCCATATAATCCTTTATAAATTGGTTTATGAATAATTCTTTTTATTAGTCTTTAAAAAGATTTAAGATTTGTCCCACTTTATTTACTTATTATTTTTGCTTGAGGATTGTCGGTTTTAATCAAGATTTTCTCCATCCTGAAGTTTAGAATCTAATTCTAGCTAACTATGTAGTATTTTAATGATGTCGACCAATAGTTTAATTGCTTAATCATCTCATTTATTTATTTTTTGAATTTGGAATCATCGCTTTCCTTCATATGAAAAATATTAAGCACTCTTAGACACTAGTCCAATAAAAAAAAAATCGATTATTACTCGGCACTCGTTGATATGTATAATCAAACTCAAATTTATTATCTCATAAATACATCAAAAAAGAATCCCGTTATCTAATGAATTATTCATTAAAAATCTACTGGCTTTAATATAACGACATTAAGTAACAACTTCGAACTAGAGAATTTATTCGTGTGAACTATAATCTTAGTAAATAAAATTTTACCCACATCTTTAAATTTAAGGTATACCAAATGAAACTTTTGGATTAAATATTAAGAAAAAAACTTTCGATTATGGGAATATTTAACAAACAAAATAAATTAAATTAAATATATATTTGATGTTCCCCATGTTGGCACAGTGTTTGGTTCCAGGTGGGAAAGGAAAAAAGCCCACAAAGATGGAACTCGATCTCGATCTCTTGGATTAAAATTGCAAAAAAAATAAAATACAAAAAGAACCAAAACCGAAATAAAGTAAAGTAGAGGGGCCAGAAAAATAAAGTAAAAAAGCAATGAAAGTGATTTAAGAATGCTGCTGAGATCGGTGTGTTGCTTTTGCTTTTTTTGCTCAGATTTGGAATCTTTGAAATTCGAAAATTCCCAAACAAATACAATATTAAAGATTTAATGTATGAAAATAAATACAAGAAAAAAAGAAATTAAATTTGTTTTTAAATGAAATCGATCACTTAATACAAGTCAAGTAAAAATAATTTACAACTAAGTGACAACTATTATAAAATTAATGATAATTAATATGAAAATTGCTATATAAAAATAGAAAAGGCCCACATTTAAAATTCAAAAACCTGTAAATAGTTTTGGACATCAAATATTGAATAGAGCTAAGCTTTATCAACCATAATTTTAAATTTAGAGTAAGCATGAGTTGGCTCAATAATTACATTAATTAGCAGTTAATGTGGAAATTAAATAAATAATCCAAAACCCCCAAACAAACTATTGACAAATGATGAAAATTCACACAGAGGAAGGGCAAAACAGTCTTTTCATAGCAAAAAACCAAAAATATTTTGCCTTCTTAATTTCCTTTTCCCCTCCACTTTCTTTCTATTCAACCACCATTGTTATCTCTTCTACATTTTCACAGCTCTCTCTCTCTCACACACACACACACACACATTATATCCAGAGTGGTGCTATACTGCTATGGCTGCATTGACATGAGAAGGGGTGCATTTCACACATACACTTCTAAACACTTATGAATACCACCACTTCCACAGACCCAACTGCGCCACCGCCACAGCCACCGCAGCCGCCGCGCTCCTCCTTCAGCTGCGATCGTCACCCCGACGAGCAGTTCAACGGCTTTTGTCCTTCTTGCCTCTGCGAACGCCTCACCACACTCGATATCTCCTCCTCGAATACTCCCTCGTCTTCCCGCCGCCCTTCCTCCGCCTCCGCCGCCGCTGCCGCAGCCATCAAATCGCTATTTACGTCCACGTCTAAGCCTAACAATTCACTACCCCCTCCACCGCCTAAACCTTCGAAATCGAGCTCGTTTTTCCCGGAACTACGTCGTTCTAAATCATTTTCTGCTTCGAAAAACGAGGCTTTAGGTTTATTTTTTGAGCCCCAGAGAAAATCTTGTGACGTTAGGGTTAGAAGTACTCTTTCGACGCTCTTTACACTCGATAAGGAGAATAAAACCCTTGCTAATAATACTAATAAACCCATCTCTGCTACGAAAGCTGAACCCTTCGTACCAAATAAGCCCGTTTTCGAGGAATCGGAAAATGAGGAGGTTTTTAGGGACGCTGAAAGTGTAGAGGATGGTGTTGCTTTTGTGGACGATGAATCTGAAGATGGAGATGAAATTAGGCCTGTTCAAGATGTTCATTTGGAGGGTTTGAGTAATTTGGTTGAGGTGAATGTGAATAGTTCTGAAATTGTAGAAGAAGTGAGTAACTTGAAGCCAATGAAGGATCATATAGATCTCGATAGCCAAGAGAAGAAAGGAGGTGGGTTTTGGGCTGCAGCCTCGGTTTTGAGCAAAAAATGGCAGAAATGGAGGCAGAAGCAAAAGACAAAGAAGCATAACAATGGCGAAAATTCAGCTACATTGCCTATGGAGAAGCCTATTTCGAGGCAGTACAGGGAGACTCAATCTGAGATTGCTGATTATGGATTTGGAAGGAGGTCCTGTGATATTGATCCCAGGTTTTCACTTGATGCTGGTAGAATAAGCTTTGACGATGCACGTTATTCGTTTGATGAGCCTCGAGCTTCTTGGGATGGTCATTTGATTGGTAGAAGTTTTCCCAGAATGGCTCCAATGGTTTCTGTAATGGAGGATGTGCCAGCTGTCACTGTATCACGCCCCGATATGCAAATCCCAGTCGAAGAACCAAATGTGGGTGAAAATGTGCCTGGAGGGTCGATACAAACAAGGGATTATTACTTAGATTCTTCTTCTTCTAGAAGGAGAAAGAGTCTTGATAGGTCTAATTCCATTAGGAAAACTGCAGCTGCAGTGGTGGCTGAGATTGATGACTTAAAAACGTCGTCTAATGGTACTAAAGTCTCACCGGATTATCTTCATGGGGCGAAAGACTTTAGGGACTCATATTCAAACTCTTTGAGAGATGATTGTTCAGAGACATTTGAATTGAGTAGTGGGCTTAGGGATAGTGTAAATTCGGTGATAGTGAATAACGGAGATAGTAAAGAATCGAAAAAGTCCAAAAGATGGAGTTGGAGAATATGGGGCTTTATACAACGGCGTAACAATGATAACGAGGATAAATGTAGTAGAACAAATGGGGTCGAGAGGTCTCTATCGGAGTCTTGGAACGGAGATATGAGAAACGGGATTAATCGAAACATGTTTAGAAGCAATAGTAGTGTGAGTTGGAGAAACGCCACTAACTTTGGCGGATCATTTGGGAACGTGAGAAAATCGAACGTAGAAACGAATGGGAATGGGAAGAAGAGAAATGAGTTCGTGTTGGAGAAGAATAGGAGTGCAAGATATTCGCCTAAAGATACGGATAATGGGTTATTGAGATTCTATTTGACGCCTTTGGGGGGTAGTCGAAGAGGGGCGTTGAGTAAAATCAAGCCGAATAATTCGCATTCAATTGCACGAAGCGTACTGAGGTTGTACTGAGATTCGAGTTCGTTATGTTGTTGTTGTTGTTGTTCGATTTAGTGTTTTAACTTTTGATGCATTTGTTGTGTAAAACAGACAAGGTGATGGGGTTCTTGTTCTTTGCAATGCATTTTGAATCTTTGCTGCATTAGTATTATGAGTACTTTTTTTGTTTTAATAATGAAAAAATGTTATGTGGGAATTGGTTCATTTGTCACAAGAGCTTGTTTTTGCAAATGTTTGATATTTGATAAATCTAGTTATATAATATAGTTATTTCATTTTGCATCATTGAATTATGATGATTGAAGTGTTTTTTTACCATTATACTCTTCCATCCAACCATGTTTCAACTGTGTGAATGTGAATGGTAGATGATGATTTTGACTTCTGAAAAACTACATGGATATTAGTCCTTAACTATATATAAAAGTATAATTTTCTCAAGAAATTCAACGACCATAAGACAAGTTATCAAACTAATATTGTGCTTATTGTTGAAAGAACTCATACTGTGGTTTGAAAGCTCTATAATCCAAAAATTTATTTGAATTAGAGAGTCAAAAGATAGCAAGAAAAAATGAAATTTCTGTTTGTCAAAAAGGTGATGTAATAATGTGTGCATCACTTATAAGTATTTCATTGTTCTCCCGACAGCTTCCTTGTCATGTCTGGTCTCAGACTATAGTTTGGCTCATCGTATGTATTTTTTCATTACGAACATTAAACCCGGATTAAGAGGATGTTTGGCTGAGTTGATTTAAAATACTATATGTAAATTCATATTTTTAATTTTCAAATTTTATTTTCAATTTTTTAAATCACAAAATTCAAAATAAACTCCAAATTCTCATTTTTTCCAACACTACTTTACAATCTCCTATATAACTAACTATCAATCATATATATATCCTTTCACACATTTACCAATCAAATCAATTAATATTTCACTTTATTTTTCTTACTTTACAATTTTTTATCTATATTTCCTTATTTTTAATTCACATAATTATTATGTACACAACTATACATCATCCATCAACCTATTACTATGGATTTGACATATTTTACAATTTTCAACCCATTATTAAAAACATAAACAAATATAGACGAATTTCCATAGTACGCGATTCCCAATAAAATCTCAAAATTTCATCTCAAAAACATAAACATAAACAAACAGAGCCTTGGATTTTCAATTCATTTTATTATTTTAGTACCTTATAAGATCTCCCATCATATTATTCTAAGAAGTTGTAAACTCTAATTCAAATTTTATATCCATTTATAAGATCTCATCAGAAGGAACTAATTGCCTAATCGCAAGACCCATTAGATCTGGACCTAGATTCGGACCCAATATTAGGTCTTGGTCCAAACCCGAAACTTTGGATCTTGATCCAACCCATCAAATATCAGGCCTATTCTTCAAACTTACTTAAGAAAAGAAGAAAAGTACCATGCACACTTACAAAAATATATGAAGTTGAGCATGAAACTTTGAAGGAGAAAAACACAGAATGTATATCAATTTTGAGTCCTATAACCACAAAAACCTCTGTACCCAAGAACCAAAATCCTATTATGGGTTCCCTAACGCCAACACCATACATAAGGTAATTGTCATGTTTGAAATTCAACGCGATAAAAAATGGGAACCCGAGTATGATACCGCATGCTATTAACCTAATAAAACCTTTTACATCCACGAATGTAATAGGAAATACCGGTTTAGTACACAAACCTTTTGTGGTCCAACTTAACCACGCAAAAATCGAACCTTTACATCTTTACAATTGCCGATAGCCTTTCCACCAGATTTTGTCTGCAAACCCACGTCATTAGAATTCTCATTCTCATTCTCATCATCATCCTCATACTCGTCATCAGTATTAACTTGTTTATCGGATGGCAAACTTCTCATGCGTTTTGGAATATAAACGCTAAAGTAATAGTTTACAATGTCTTTCCTATCTTTCTTAGGAAAGCACTTCAATGCGCGCTTCAAAAAGTTGTTCTCATTGGACGAGGGTTTGGTTTTCACAAGTGACTCAAAAGTTTGTTGCTCTTTGAGTGTCCACGAGGCAGAAACTTGCTCGCCCATTTCGTCGAATTTCCAACTAAAATAAGCGGGACCCAGTTCACGTTGCAGAAGTATTCTTTTCTCGAGCACATGTTTTCTGATGCAACCAGTAGATCGTGGGGATACACAGGAACATGAGTCGGGTCTTCCCTTTCCTATATTTCTTGAAGTGTTTTTCATGCGTCCAGTTTCAATGGGCCAAATACGAGTGCCCAACCACTTGGTATTATCCCTATCACTATTATATATGCGTCTGTTAACTGGACTGGTCCACTCGGGAATGTCGGCCTGGAAGCGGGGCCCAACTGGCATGACTTTTCTTTGTATTTGGTTGATGAATTTTGGTAAGCTAATTGACCGGCAAAGATGTCTCGTGTGGGTCCCATCCAAATTTGGCAAGTTCGAATGGCAATTTGCATTATTGATATCAACTGGTGGTACCTCACTGGGAGCCATGTTCTCTGGAGTCAATGGGTTTGAACCGTTTACAGAACCATCAGTATCGACTCTTGAAGAAGCAGACTTTACCATATCATCTAGAAAGGAAAATTTTGTGCATGGATGTTTTTCTGGCAAAGATTCGTCAAATGTCAGTAAACTGCTAGATGTATGAGATTTGACGATAATTTTCTCATTATGACCTTGGGTACTGTCATCTGAGTTGAGCAAGCATGAGACTGATGAAGCATGGGATAACTGCCTCCTACTCAGTTTTGCTATGTTTTGTTGGTTAGGCGCAACAAAGTCAGGAGATCTCAGCTTATCCTTGACAAACTGCTCAAGTTTCCGCTTTCTCTGCAAGAAATCCAAAAGGACACTTTTATGCAAGGTATGTAAAACATTACAAAAGGAGAAATGGACTGATATTTTGTGCAGAAAATGCATCCAAGGTGGATATAAGTCAAACAATCATGTCTTTGTTTCATAATAGCTATCCTGAACTCTGTTACGGAAGGTAAGAATAGAAAGCCACTTATTTTCGACTATGCTGCCATAATATATAGCTTGCTTTGTTTAAAATGGCACATATAGTCAAATTTGCCATATATAGCTCGCTATGTGGAACCTCTATCCAATGCTATGGACTAAGGCGCAGGGGGTGCACCATACTCTGCGCCATGGCGTGCCATTTACAACATTGGGATTACTGAATGGGGCAGGCAGTACTGACATGATTGTTCCTATTGCATGACGTTTTAAAGACTGCTTTTGTCAGGCCCCGGCTTAGACACGAGAATTGTCTCCTAAGTCCTAAACCCACTGAGTGCACCCTGATATTAGGCTCTCGACCAGTTGTTTAGAAACAACTCACTTAAAAGGATATCAAATGGGTACACATTGTTCTTTAGCTAATGCTTAGGCACTCACAATGGTAAGCCCTTGATAGAAACTAAATTGTATAAACTGAAAATAAATTGATAGGAACAAAATTCGATATAAACTAATAATATAAATAAAATACTTTCAATTGCTTGAAAGTCCAACAAGAATAAATTCTTGCCCAACAAACCGAAGTTTGCCCCAAGCCTATGCTCGATTCTTTGATTCCAAATTGAATGAATAAAAATAACGCCTAATAACCCTATTTATAATACTAGTAGTCCTTCGTAACCTAGGACTCCTAAACTGAAAGGGACTAGACTCCTAATTAAATCAAACTCCTAATTAAACTAGACTTCTATCAATAATTAAAAATTAAACATCTAATATTCCTCCTTTTCCTGTAACAAATATCGGCTTCATAACAACTCCACCCCCTTAAAAACAGCCTTGTCCCCAAGGCTGAACTTGGGCAAATTTTGTATATGCTCAGTCCAAGCTTCTTGTTTAGATTGACGGTGCACCGGAAGGTTGTGGCTTTGGGCAAGCGATGCCACCCTTATATATTCATTTTGAGTCGCATTGGATGGTGAAGATCGGATAGAAAAATCCACATCCCAAGTCCTCATAACCAAAAATCGACCAAGAGGTACCCAAGCATAAATCGATGACCTTGACTAAGTAAACCCTGAAGAACAATGGGCTGCTGATCTGGTGCCTTTTTACATTCTAATATATGAACAAACGACCCTTCAAAGGCTGTCAACTGCTCTGTGAAAAGTGAGATCGGCTGGAACCCCGCCTTCGGGTCCTCAATTGAAGTTGGAA
Source organism: Verbascum thapsus (assembly GCA_963669365.1). NCBI lineage: Eukaryota > Viridiplantae > Streptophyta > Magnoliopsida > Lamiales > Scrophulariaceae > Verbascum > Verbascum thapsus. The sequence goes on along the minus strand of OY770114.1, from coordinate 14,160,494 downwards.
GCTGGGAAAGACATATTTCAGCAGCTAGGTCGCAGGCATCCAACTTGTGATGCTGATGAGTGGATGGTAGAATAGGTGAGGGATTCAGCTGGCAGGGACTCGCCCGTTCTCCTGCACCGTCGTCACAAAATACAAACGCTGCTGGAGCTGTTTGGGGGTTCATTGCAAGCACGGCATTGGATAGGAGTTTAATGCAGTTTGTGAGTTCGGCAAACTGGTTTTGGGTTTGAGATTACAAAGCCGGGTGCTCGGCGGTCATGGTTTCTTGATTGGCTGCCAATTTTGCCAATAGAGCTTTCATCTCCGCCTGATCATTTTCATTGCGATTTAATCGCTGGTCACTGTTGGCACGGGTATTGATCATGGTTGCGGGGTTTCGGATCCGGCAGGTCGGACCAAATTGATAGAAACTAAATTGAATAAACTGAAAATAAATTGATAAGAACAAAATTCGATATAAACTAATAATATAAATAAAATACTTTCGATTGCTCGAAAGTGCAACAAACCGAAGTTTGCCCCAAGCCTAAGCTCGATTCTTTGATTCCAAATTGAATGAATAAAAATAACTCCTAATACCCTATTTATAATACTAGTAGTCCTTCTTAACCTAGGACTCCTAAACTGAAAGGGACTAGACTCTAATTAAATCAAACTCCTAATTAAACTAGACTTCTATCAATAATTAAAAATTAAACATCTAATATTCCTCCTTTTCCTGTAGCAAATATCCGCTTCATAACCGCCCTTATCGACTTTTCACATTTTCCTATATGCGAAATTGCAAAGTTATCTCCGTCCAAAATAAGAAGCCCCGTAATTTTTTACCTACAATGGTAAAGCCCTTTTTTTACCCACAATGCCACGTCATCTTCCATAATAATACAAAATTAACTGAGTATTTATTACTGCTAATTGAAAAATAATGCTGACTCGGCATTTAAATGCTGAGTCAGTGTATTTTGGAAGGGCTGTTTAGGAACAACCCCTTTAGGTGGGCTGTTTAGGAACAGCCCACCAAAATCCCCATTGTAACTAAAAATCCTCCAAAAAGCCCCAATTGTGGGTGCTCTTATAAGTCCTCTTTTCCAATTCTTGTTCTATGTGAGATGGGGATGGGGTATCACAGTCGTTCCTCCTTGACAATGAGGCAACTCCAATTCCTATTCTATGTGGGATGAGTATCACAGTTGCCCCCCCTTAGGAATGAGACGACTCCAATTCTTATTCTACGTGGGATGGGGTATCACAATTGCCCCTCCTTAAGAATACGACCATTCCAATTCTTATTATATGTGGATGGGGCATCAAAGCTTTCCATACAAGAAATGAAAGGTTTAAGATTTGGTGTGATATGTATTGATATCCTGGTTGAAAGATAGAATTAGCTTAAACATGAAAGTCAAATACACCTCCAACCAAGACATTCGAAAACCAACTGTAATTCAATAATAATAGAATAGAACAACCTATGGGGCAAATATTCTCCCAAAGAATGCAGTATTTAAAAAACAGAGGAAATTAAAGACCTTACCCAAGGAATTTCAGAATCTTCAAGGACCATCACTTTTCTGATCCTAAGAATCTGATTCCACAATGGCTGAATATTATTCTTTGCAAACTGCGGATTACAAGGATCCAGGGCAAGTCCTTTTAGCTGAGCTATCATTTCTGCCTCGGAATATTTTCCAAAAACTGAATTTATTTGCACATCTTCACTGCCTTTACTCACAGTAGCCACAACAGTTTTCTTCACATTCCCTCCCAGTGGTTTAGTCATCTTTCACAGGAAAACCGGTCCTTCGTTCTAAAGTTCAATTCAAACAAATTCAAGAAGATAAAACAATTAACTCAATATTTGCAACTACTGAATCCTGAACCTGAAATCAACGATAAATAAAAAATTATAAACATCAAAATTCTTAATTCCCAGGTCATTCCTATTTCCAAATCACTCACCGGAAAAGCAAAAAAGAAAAACCAATGAACAGTCAAGTGGAAGACTATAAAACAAATATCCTACAGAAATTAACTTTCGGTACAGCTAGCTCTAAAGTAAGAAGAAAAGGAACCGAGTCGAATTTGAGCCTTTGGGAAGTGACCCAATTTCTTGGAAGTAAATTCCAATCATTAAATGCATCAACTACAATGTCATGAACCATATAACTATATTAGGTGAAACTTTATCAAAACTAAATCACATGAAAATTACAGTATTGTAAGTTGTAACCCCTAGTATTAGCAAAAAGAAATTATAAAATTACAAAAATCTTCCAAAACTCCTCACGGTTGATTCCTTCAACTGTCACAAATCTCTTCGTACACTCAATCACGCCAAAATTAAAAGATCAGACCATAAAATAGTACAAACAAGCATACTTTTAACCCTGGAAATCCGGAATTAAATAAAGCCCACCTTGCATGTGCCTACTCTAATCACTACTTATCAGCTCCAAACAAATATATAAGGCATAAGAAAATGGATCTAAGAAGATGGTGACGATAATTGCAACGTAATTTTTTTATGCAGAGCAGAGTAACATTACCTGATTAAAGAACAAAGAAGATTCAACTGTGCAACATGTGCACAATTGTGCGCATCTAGGTAAACATCCGGTGATGCACGGCAATATACTTTCCTCTCTCCGGCCGGCCGCGAGAGAGGATTGGGGCGGTGGAAGGAAGGAATGAGAAATTACTCGTGGGTAGTGGGGATGACTTTATTAATTTCATCTCTTTTCATATATTATTTAGAGCCTAATTGGTTGTTAATATCAACACAAACAAAATATTTCAGATTAAAAAATATTTAGTTGGTGTATGATCAAAATTTTCTTAAATACATATTTCAAACTTTCAACTAAATTTAAGAAATTCTTGGAAAAAAGAAATTAAGTGTATTTATACTATTTATAATTTACATTTTATATTATTAACTAAAATAATTTTTTCCCTAATATTTCTCAATATCGAAAATCAAACTAATCACATATCTTAATATAAATAACGCAACGTTCAAAATAATGACTATGACCCAATTGGATAACATTCATTTCATGAAAAATAGTTCATGGTAAAAGTAAAAAAGAAAACATATTTGTAGGGATTAAAGATGTGGAATGGCATTGTGTTTGAATGAAATTTTTCAAAAAAAAAAAATATAATAATTATGATTTATGTGTTTATATTTTATTGTGAGAAATTTATTTGGTATATTAAAAAAATGAATTTAAGAATATCTATCAAAATTTATATAATGTTGAAGATATTCTTGAAAAAAAAAATTCAAGTACTAATAAAGCAACATTTAAGATAATATTCATTGTAACTATTTTTGCAAGTATAAATACATGAATTTGACTAAAACTATCTAATATGTATTTATCTAATATTAATTTAAATATATTTCTCACAATAATAATATATCAAATCAATCATAATTAGAAGATATTTTTGTATAAAAAATTCATCCAAACACAATTCTCACGCCCACATTTCTTAGTCCAAAAATTATTTTCCCATCATTAAAAATAAACTTCTGAGAGAGATATATCATCTTATTGGGACGTTATTTTTTATAAAGCAATATTCTCCTAAATTTGGTTAGTTGCATTTTATAATATAATATATAAATTGGGTATTTTAGACTTCATAAGATATGAAAGTCAAAGGACTTGATTACATCCAACATATAAATAAGAAAAAAAATTAACCAAGTCTAGTGATGTGGTGGTGTTAGTGTTTATCTCTCTTATGAGTTACAAATACAATGTGTAGTCTCAAAAACACATTTATGGAGTAGAAATACCCATCGTGTTAAGTTATGGAGCTTGAAGAACTCTAATCCTTTTTCTGTTGGTACTCTAATCCTTTTCTTATAAGGATTAGTAATTCTTCTACTATTAGGATTATGTAATCTTTGTCCTATTAGGGTTACGTATCTTGTATTATAAATAACCCTAATATCATTGTAACTCATGAATCAGAATCTCATCATTCAAAAAATATAGTGAAAAATCCTGGCTTGGCAGCGTCCCCAGACGTAGTCAAAATTCTTTTGACGAATTGGGTAAACAATTCGTGTGTTTTTATTGTCTTTTCTTTCGTGCGATTATTCATTGGCATCATATTCCTAACAACTGGTATCAAGAGCTCCATGTTGAGTGGGATCGGATATGATGGATGAAGGAAAAAACTCGATTGAAAAGTTTGACGGGACGAACTTTGGGTTCTGAAAGATGCAAATCGAAGATTACCTATATGATAAAGATTTGTATCAGCCCCTTGGTGATAAGCCATCGGATATGAAAGACGAAGAATGGAAGGTGCTTGATAAGAAAGCGATGAGTGTGATTCGTTTGTCTCTGTCGCGGAACATTGAGTTCCATACAACGAAGGAGACAACCACCAAGGGTATTCTGAAGGTTTTAGCAGACATGTACGAGAAGCCATCAGCGGCAAATAAGTTGCATCTGATGTGGCGTCTCTTTAACCTAAAGATGTCAGAGGATACTGTGGTGGCTGAGCATCTTAATGAGTTCAATCTGATTACAGCCCAATTGAGCTCAATTAAGATCGATTTTGATGAAGAGGTTAGAGCCCTAATTCTGTTGTCTTCTATACCTGAAAGTTGGAGTAGAACGGTTACCGATGTTAGTGCTTCAGCAGGGAAAGAGGTGTTGAAATTTGACGAATTAAGAGATCTGAATATAAGTGAAGAAATTCGTAGGAGAGAATCGGGTATAGCTTCGGGATCAGTTCTGAATACAGAAAATAGAGGCAGATCGGAATCAAAACGGAAGTAGGTCAAAGTCTAGAGGTAAAAGTAAGTCGAGAAAGAACCTGAGTTCGATAAAGTGTTGGAACTGTGAGCAACTTGGTCATTACAAGAACAAGTGCACAACACCTAGGAAGAATGTGAAATCAGCTAAAGTAGCAACTGAATATATCAGTGATGCCCTGATATTGAGTGTGAGCAGTCCATTGGAATCATAGGTTTTAGATTCTGGAGCATCGTTCCATTCTTGCAGTGATGCTTATATAATGGAACATTACACTTCCGTAGATTTCGGTAAGGTTTATCTTGCTGATGGTGAGCCTTTGAAAATCGTGGGGAAGGGAGATGTTCGAATTAAAACTTCGAATGGAAGCGTGTTGCAGTTGCGTGATGTGAGACATATTCCTGGTTTGAAGAGGAATTTAGTGTCTGTAGGACAACTAGACGTTGATGGATACATTATGACTTTCGGTTGCAGTACATGGAAGATAACCAAAGGGTCCATGATATTAGCTCGAGATAAGAAAGAAAGTACATCATATATGACAACTAACAATAAAGACTGTATTTTTCTTGCAGGAGAAGACAGTGATGCAGATTTGTGGCATTGCCGACTTGGCCACATGAGTGCGAAGGAGATGAAAGAGCTTTGTTTGAAAGGTAAGCTGTCAGGCCTCAAAACAGTCGATGTTGGCTTATGTGAGGATTGTATATTTCGAAAATAGAAAATGGTGAGTTTTTCGAAGGGAGGCAGAACCTTGAAGAACGAGAAGTTGGGTAGTACAACAATCTCTTGGGCTTCTAAGTTGCAGAAAGTCGTGGCCTTGTCTACTGCAGAAGTTGAGTATGTAGCAGTGACTGAGGCTAGTAAAGAGATGGTATGGTTGCAAAACTTTTTGGGTGAATTGGAGAAGGAGCAAATGAATAGTGTTCTATACAGTGATAGTATAAGTGCTATTCACTTAGCAAAGAATCAAGCGTTTCACTCGAGAACTAAGCATATTGAATTGAAGTATCATTACATAAGATATCTCTTGGAAAAGAAAATCTTGCAACTGATGAAGATTCGAGGAAATGAGAATCTTGCGACATGTTGACTAAGAGTGTGACATCAGAGAAATTGAAGATATGCATGGCTTCAATTGGCCTCAAGAACTGAGTATAGAGGTTTGGCGCTGCCGGGACTATTATGGACTACTGAAGGAGAAGATCAAGAGATGGCTACATTGATTGTTGAGTTCGGTCTCCAAGTGGGAGATTGGTGAGTTATGGAGCCTGAAGGACTCTAATCTTTTTCTTATTAGGATTAGTAATTCTTCCCCTATTAGGATTACGTAATCCCTGTCCTATTAGGGTTATGCATCTTGAATTATAAATAGCCCTAATATCATTGTAACTCATGAATCAGAATCTCATCATTCGAAAAATATAGTGAAAAATCCTGACTTGGCAGCGGCCCCAGACGTAGTCAAAATTCTTTTGACGATCTGGATAAACAATTTGTGTATTTTTATTGTTCTTTTCTTTTGTGCAATTATTCATTAGCATCATATTCCTAACACCTCGAACCAAAAATAAGGTGGTCTGAGATTGTTGGTCCCGACCCCTTAGAACCAACTACATATTCCTCATAAGGGGGTGATTTTTCACCCTGGTGGGTGAAAAAACCACCCCATATTTGGGGAATATGTGGTATTAGCTGGACCGGGATCAACGGTCCCGATTCAGCATAGAATCACCCCCCCTCGAACCATTAAAATCAACCAAACATAAAATTACCCAATAAATAAATATACGTGTAACACAGATCGATCCCACAACTTTTTGGTCTCGGCCCTAGACCTCCCAAGATGCATGATAAGTATTTAATTTTTGTGGGATTAGATAGGTATTACCAAAGTTGCTTTGGGTAAAAATGTAATCAACTATCAGATACTCAGTGACATGTCTGACATATCGACCGAATTTTTAATTTTCGATTTGGTTACAGATGAATAACCAAATTATACACACTACATAAATAAAAAGCGGAAAGAAGAAGAAAAGAAAAATGGGAAAGAAAATTAAGGGGAGAAGTGGGAAATTGACACGGGTTTAGGTCACCCGGATCCACAAATTCTACCCAAATGCGATAGATCCCCAAATTCAATTATTCGAATTCTACCCAAATTTGGAATATCGTCATTAAATAAATTAATTAATAATTTGAAGATGATTCAATTCTTGAAAATGTATACTATCAAATACAAGGCTCAATGAATTGATTTGTGTAAACATATGCAAGTTGCACGATTAATCCGCTAAAAATACATAAGACGCATAAAAACATGTGATGAAGTGTGAGATTAACGATACAATAGATTTAATAAAATAATAACATATGGCATATAAATTCAATCTCACAAGTAGAAACTTCTGAGGTTTAGACGATTTACCCAGAAAGAACTCATAAATGAAAAATTCTAAGCGTGTGCAATTACAAATCAAAGTTATACCTCTTAATGTCTTGACTCTTGAGATTGCAAACTCCTTGCTTTAGGGAATAAATGTATTTGAAAAAAGAAAAAGAAAATGATGCCTTGTGCTAAAATAGTTTTGTGTGCTTTGAAGAATTTGAAGAGATGAGAAGTATTGTTCAAATTGCTAGGGTTTGAAAGAGGGCTTGGAGAGTGATATGTGAGAGTTGTTTTTTTACTTAAATAGTCAAGCAAATATTGACCACAAAATTTCTTTTTATTTTACAATGAATTTACAAAAAGATCCCCACATTTAGAAATGATAATTTTAGATCAAGTACCCTTAACATTTTATATTAAAAGTTAACCAATTACATCTATGTTGTAAAAAAATAATTTATTTTAGATTTTAGATCTAGTAAATTGTATTGTTCAAATAATTGAATAAATATAAAATTTTGATAATACCATTGAAGATTAGAGGTATATAGATACATATAGAGTTATAGAGTTACAAGACTCTCTGCAGGTGGAAGCGTAAGATCTCGAACGTTGAGACTACATCAGTGAATAAAATTGCAGTAAAAGATAAAAGGCAACATCCAGCCTTGAGAGTCGGTGACAATGCCTTTAAGACCTTGTATATTTCAAGGTTGAGCGGTTGTAATATAAACAGGCGATGACACATAGGTGATGCGGCGACAAATGCTCGAACTTCTTATTTTTCAAGGATAAACAATTATAACATAATTAAAAAAACTAAGAGAAATGAGAGATGAGAAATAAGGGGGGAAATAGAGAGATAAAAAAGAAAAATTAATTTAGGTTAAATGATCATTTCAAAAGATAAGAGGTATCCTCGACCATGATTTTTTAAGAATTTGAAGGTTTCATCCATGACAAATTATTAACACTACCACGAATCATCTAAAAAAGGACATACAATATATAGAGATGAAGAAAAAAGTTCAATTAAACTAACTAGACAAGGTGCGGCGGACAGGCTCGACGACTTGAAGATGACGAAAGCGAAAGATTGAGATACCATGGCTCGAAGTCATGACTCTAATGCCATGCTGAATAATATAAACCACATTGACAATATAATTGAAAGTGAGAGATATATATAAAATTACAAGACTCGACAATTACTCTAAACCTAATTAAATTAGAAAATTATAAATACTAGAAAACATAATACATAAAGAAAGATTTTACACGAAACTATATCTCAACATATCTAACACAAATCTTACCTTTTCATGCTATATATCTCAATAATTTTATGTATTTTCAAACTTTAACTTGTTATCTAAAAAAAGTTTATTTTTCAAAAGATTCCAAATTTTTGAAGTTAAATTTTTTTTATGCATTTCTTAATTTTGACTTGTATTAGTTCGAATATAATAAATTACAATATAGAAGCCGATTTATAGATACGAAAGATAAGGTTAGATTTCTCTATTCCAAATCCCTATTCCATCTTCTATTCTAGATATTTAGTTGTTTGACACGTGTAATTCAGAAATTTATTTTTTAAGGGATGTTTTACATGTTTAAATTTTTTAATATGTATCAAACATCTAATATATGAAATAAGAGATGAAACACAATTTTGGAATAAAAAATCCGATTCCGGAAAGACATGATAAAAAAAAAGAAACTTAAATCTAATGCAATAAGAAATATAATTCAACCCCTGGAAATAATCTAATACGAATGTTACGTACGGTCTTCAAAATTTAAGAGCGCGGCAAAGTTTCTAGTCTACCGCTTCTATCACTGTCACCACAATTTGATTTTAGTAAATATAATGAAATTATTGAAAAATAAATAAAAATCATATAATGACATTACTTTAATTTAATTGAAATTCCATGCACTATAAAAGCAGACCCTAAAGCTTCACTTTCGCCTCTCATGGCACAGCTGCCCAAAACCCTGAACACAAAACGCCTCCGAAAAATCTCAATTCAGCTAGTAAGCACCCTAATTACGCACACAACGACGCCGTTTTCCCCCATACCCTTCGCCGCAAATCCTAATCCCCTGTCTCAGAAATCCTACCCAGCATCACCCGCATCATCGACCTAGTCCAACTCCAGCAATGCTCCTAGCTCAGGAGACACCGCATTAGCTGCATTGAAAAATTAATCGAGAAATCTAATGGCCGAAAGAGCAATGGAACATTTCCAGAAAATGAAAGAGGTTTTTGGTTGTGAACCTGGGTTGAGGCCTTATAATAATTTGGTGAATGCTTTTGTGGTTTCAAATCAATTAAACGAGGCTGGGATTTATTTTTCAGTCATTTTCGGACAATGGGTTTCTCATCTAATTTGGAGACTTAGTGTTTTGATTAAAATTATGTTTAAATAAGGTGAGAGAGTTGGTGGATAGTATCTGTGTGAGGGCCTGAGGGGTTTGGTTCCTGATCGTTATGTTATAGTTCTGGTACTTCGACTAACGGTTTGGTCAAAAGTGTGGATTTGAATGATGCTATGAAGATGTTTGATGAAATGATTGAGAGAGGCGTTGGACCGGATTTGCCATGTTATAATATTTTAATAGACGGGTTTTTGGAGGAAAAAAACAAGGCAATTTGGGAGAGGTTGAGGAAGGATTCTTGGATTTATCCTAGTGTTGTTACTTAAAATGTTTATGTCAGTGGGTTTAGGATGACAGAGAATGAGCTGAAAATGGATTTGTACATGTAGAGTGCAGTGATTGACGGGCTGTGTGAGTCAAGAGATATTGATGGGGCTGAATGGATTATGCAAGCCTGAAAGGTTGCTGAAGCATATAACATTTTGAATGAAATGCTTGAGAAACAATGAAAGCCAGGTGTGATCACTTATAGCTTATTGATGAAAGGTTTGTGTCTCGGTCATAAAGTAGAAACGGCTCTCACTTTATGGAACCAAGTAATTGACAAACGTTTCAAAGCTGATGTACAGATGCATAATATTCTGATTCATGGCCTCTTTTCTGTTGGAAAAATTCAACTTGCCTTGTCAAATATAGACATGAAAAGTGAATACTGTGTTCCAAATCTTGTTAGCCACAATACCCATATGGAGGGATTCTATTCTCTATAGAGCTGGCGATTTAAAAAGTGCTTCAGTAGTTTGGTCTCGTATATTGAGAAATGGGCTGCATCAGGATGTTATTTCCTATAACATCACTCTTAAAGGTCTTTGTTCTTGTGATAAAATATTAGGTGTTGTTTTGTTCTTACAAGATGCCTGTACGAAGAATATCATTCCAACCGTAGATGTCTGGAATAATCATTAATGGTATTTATCTTCCCTTTTTTTTTTGGTTCATGTGTCATGTTTTTACTCTTCACCTTTTTGTGCATAAGTTCATTTCGAGGCCTGGGCTATATTTGTTTATTGTCTCTTCGCACTATGCTATTTTCATGCGTGGACATTTTATTTAGTCAAGAGCACAAGCTTTCTTCTGAATTTAGTTATGTTCTGTATGAAAAGTTCATTACACAGCATCTAAGATGGCTTTGGTGATCATAGTTGTAACACTAAACATTCTTACACGATGCAACATCAAGGTTGGCTTGATATATCAGCCCCAGATAATAATATTTTATTTGGAGTTATAACTCATGCTACAATTTGGTACAACCGAGAATTGCTTAGTTTAACATAAAATTAAACATAAAAGTTTATACTTTCATTCATACTATTTTTCCTTCTAGTTTATGCTTTTAAGTTTTGTCAAATGTGAGAACTCAATACAAATCTCTTTTCGGCCCGATGCAATATCAAGTTTGGGTTTTCAACTCACCCTGTTTTCATGTATTCCTGGTAAAATTATACAAGGCAAAAATGCCCTTCACCTCTATTCTTTACTCTTCTCTTGTTCTTCTTTTTCTGTTTTTGATAATGTACTCTGTTCATAGATGATTTGTGAAACCAAACCCACCAGAATAACCCCAAGAACTGCAACTTTCTTCCAATCAGACGTCGAAGAGATTAAACCATCAGCAATTCCAATAACTACTAATCCAATTAGTCCAAGGTAAATATTCCTCCTAACTACTGAACCAGCGTTTTTAATAGTCATCTCCATGATTTTCTGTGTCACTTCCTGAGCTTTTGCTTTATCAACTGGTTTGCTTTCCCTCAGGTTTTTGAAAAACAGCCCTTCATTCCTATCGTCCTCGATTTGCCCTTCGAAATCTGCTACTTTTTTCTCATTCTCTTCTATCTCCAATTTGTTCAACCCCACAGATTCCTCAAATTCTTGCATCTTACTCTCTATATTCTCCATTATCTGTTCAAGAAAATGAACAAAACCAGGTTAATTACACAAATCTCGAAAAACAAATTCTAATATAAGCCCACTTTTTTATTTTTACAGGGAAGAAGTAAAACAGACCCTGGCACCAGCTTCATCCAATTCTCGGAGCGCATTTTCGCCAATTTGGTCGATTTCAGAATTAGCTTCCTCAGCAAACTTGGTGAGGTAATCTGATCGTTCGTCTAAGTAATCGGTGAGACGAACTTTTTGTGTTTGAAGCATAGCAATCCTGGCAAGAAGCTCCTGTTTTCGACTATCGCCTTCAGGTGCTTTTTCTGAATCGTTAGACTTGCTGAGGGATATTATAAGCCTCTGTTTCTTGAAGGGTTTTGTTCCATGGAAATGACTGTGATTAGGAGTGAATGAGGTTTGAATTGCTTTTAAAGAAATCATAATTTGATGATGTTGGGGAAGAAAGGGAAGAGTGAGCTTGGAATGTGCACAGGAAAAGGGTTTTGGACCTCTCATATTATATATATATATATATATACATACATTATCTTGTTCAAATATGTTGAGAAATTTGAGATTTTTTTCCCTTTCATTTCGGGCCGTAGATGGCTCCAACCAGTTGATCTTATCCAGTGTCGCTTTACCAAGTAAAAGTCCCTACTATCTTACTCATCTCCCTACTATTTGATTGAAGCAAATAAAAAATAAATATAAATTAAAAATCGAAAAAATTCATTTTTCACTTATGAAATGGTGGTATCATTAGATATTTAACTATCATTAATCCATAATTTTCAATTGCAAAAATATCAAAATAAACTACTATCAAATAAAAAATTATTCTCATATCTACTGAAATTCTAAATTTTAAGCCCATGTCTCTTATTATTAGACCAAAACATTATTAACCATAACAGAACTAAAAAAAACGACACCCATGATTTTCTTTCATCGGATCATGGATCTTTTCCGACAACCTTCTTGTACGTGTACCATTTGGCAATAAACAGATACACAAAGAAATTAACAAAGCTAAGCATAGCCAACAGCCAGTAAAAGTAATCAAGATGACCCCTGTTCAAATTATCCGGAATCCACCCCAGCTCCCCATTTCTCGTCGTAACTTTCGTCACAATCGTCACTAACGCCGTGCTAACATAATTCCCCAACGCATTCGTCGATAACGAAAGTGCCGAACACAAACTCCTCATTGCATCAGGCGCTTGATCGTAAAAGAACTCGAGCTGTCCAATAAACGTAAAAACCTCAGCACAACCAATCAGAAAGTACTGAGGAACCTGCCAGAATATCGACATTGGAATAGTCTCGAGATCATATACGTTGTTTTTTCTTACATAGTCGAGACGAATGACCTCTAATATACCCGCCACAACCATGGATATGATCGAAATCACGAGGCCAATGCCCATTCTTTGGAGCTGTGTAAAGCCTCTTTCGTTGCCCGTGTATTTTCTAGCAAATGGGACGATTAGTTTGTCATAAACTGGAGCCCAGAAGATGACACTGAGGGTATCGAATAACGAAAGAGATGCAGATGGGATTTTGAAGTTTCGGCCCATGTGTTGATCCATGGTGTTGCCTTGTAGAACGAACATGGTGCTCATTTGACCGTATACGGTCGAGAAAATGATCCCTGAGGCCCAAATTGGGAGTAGACGAATAACGGATTTGAGTTCTTCGACTTGAGTCACCGTGCAGAGGCTCCACGGGTTTACAGCCCCTTTGCCACCGTTAGACTCTGTTTCCACTGCAGCTTTGTCAAGGAACCTAAACTTTCAACATATTGCAAATTAGTGACATTTTCGACAACTTTGGTATTCACAGGGACTCAAAATATATAAATTAATACACATTTTTAATGACCTGAATGCATCGGTATGCTCGAGCTTTCGACTTCCATGGATGTTGGATTCCTTATCAGCAGTCTCATACAGAAGAGACTTATCAGCAGGAATTTCTACACCGAATTTTCTTACACAGGCCACCAAAACCTGGAAAATTCGAGTAACCGGGCTGCCACCTGACGCTTGAAGCCGATACAGAGAGGTACCCATGAAGAAAAACACAACAGCAATGGCCATGGAAACTGTTGGGACCCCAAAACCCCAGCTCCAACCCACGTTCATCTGTATCCATACCAGAACAGACGAAGCAATCATGGCGCCAACGTTTATTGAGAGATAGAACCAGTTGAAGAAAGAGCTCTTCATTTTCTTCTCCTTTTCATCGTTGTCGTCGAATTGATCAGCTCCGAAGGAGGATACACACGGTTTGATCCCACCGGTTCCAAGTGCAATCAAGTATAGAGCGATGAAGAAGGTGGCGGTTTGTGATGTTGTTGGGTGACAAGTGTTGTCATGGCACTCGGGCTTTAGTCCAGGGACTGCGGCAGATACCGTCAAGAGTGCCATCCCCTGCAACAAAAGCAAATTATTATGCAGGATCAAATATGTATCACGTGAAAGTCAAATGAAGATGGGATCAAACCCGACACACGACAAACTAGATAAGGTGTTATAATTAGATAGCGGCTGCCTATGTACATACTTTGATAGGTTAAAGCCAATTCTCGAACATAGTACTCTTTAATCTTTAAAGACTTGGAGTAAGTTTAGTGAAATTAATGATAATTCTAGTGGTAATATTCAGATACTAATTGCTTGATTCATTGAGGTGGTATTTATAATGCCACTATTAGATACACAGGCTCGCCTTATTGGATCAGGGCCGTGTCAGATTGGCCCATGATAGAAAGTGGCCCGACCCATTTAATATTATCATTTATATATTAAACCTGTCTCATTTTCCGCGGACCCATATAGGCCTGGCAATTGGTGGGTCTTGTCTAGACAAGAGACCCAAAATTTAATTTGGGTCTAGATCTCTTATCTTGGGTTTGGGTTTGGGTCTGGGTCTAGACACACCCATTGACAGGCCTAGACCCATCGACCCCACTTGATTTGACACTTTAAATTGTGGTTCCGAGGGCAAAAAAAAACACGAAAAGTTCAACTACTTACGATAACATAGATGGTGGAGAAAGTAGCAATGGTCCAATATCGGCCCATATATGCATCGGCTAGAAAAGCTCCAAGGAGTGGTGTGATATAGCATGTCCCTGACCAATTTGTGACATTGTTTGATGCAGCCACATTGCCTTGGCCGAGACGTGTGGTGAGATAGTTTACCAAATTGGTGCCCATGCCATAGTATGCTAACCTCTCACAGCACTCAGTTACTGTTGAAATGTAATAAATGAAAAATCAGATGTTTCGTCGAATGTTAAGAGTGGCTGTAAAGATCGAAAACTAACCGAGAATGAATCGACAAGCTTTCCAGCTTCCAGTTTTGGTCTTGATTGCAGGGTTTTTGTGGATGTCTAGAGTTCCATCTTTAGTATGAATGTCACCATCTTCTGACATTGCAATGATCTTGAGTTATTGGTTTATTAATTCTTGTTTTTGGTGTTCACCTGCAATGAAATGATAGTTTTTGTTTATCTTAAGTTGTAAGAGTTTGACCAAGATTTTGAACATTATTATAATTCCTGTTTTGAATCCATAATTATTCGCAAAATGATGAGTAGGGCTTTAAGAATTGTATAAGATCTATAAAGATTATCATTGGTTCTCATAATTAAACCACTCAATCAGTCAGCAAAGTAAAATAAATGAAAAAATGTTCATTTGTTTTTACATAAATCACAACAAAAATATGCTATATATTCAAGCTATATTCTGAGAATTTCAGTTTTATATGGAAAACCAGCATGCAGATACACGACAAGCCCAACATTTCAAATGGCTACTTTTTTGCAAGAAAAAAATAATTATAAACAAAAGGAAAAAAGAAATATGAAAACGAAAGAAGAACATAAATTTCACGTAAAATATTGCATAGAATTAGAAGCTCATCATACACAAGTTTAATAACAACCAGGAATTAAAAGACCAAGAGAAGAGGAAAAACCTTCAAGAAAATACACGAAATTGCATGGGATGAAATCCAAAATATTGACAAGAGGATTTCAGAATTCAAAATGGGAATATTATTGCATATTTATGAAAATCATTTAAACGTATCTAGACATAATTCTAGCAAAAATTACTCGTTTTATTTATGGACATTAGTTATTTTCGGTATAGTACCAGGCTGTATAGCGTGGGCGTTATTAATAAAATCTTTTCAACGGCGCCTGTTGACTGGACGTAAATAATTTTTTCAAAAAAGGAATGTATATAATAGTTTTCAAAATTAATTTTGACATCATACAAATGAGGAAATTACGTGGGACAAATCCAGTACTTTATTTTTATTTCTTTAAATAATTTGTGTATACCTCAAAATGTGGTATTATGCATTGGGAAATTGTTCAAAATGTGGTATTATCTAAAAGAATTCAATCCATAACATTTCTTAATTTAAAGTGAATAATAAATGGTGGTATATAATACTTGTCTTTGTGGGTTTTCTCCACTTTTATATTTTAGTTTTCCTATTTTCAATGCAAACATTTAGGAGAAATATTTTTGGTGTATTGGTAATTTTGTATGATATCTAATCCGCTTTAAATTTTTTTAATATACTTGTCTTTTCTACCCTTTTGATGTATTCCTTTCTATTTTGCCCTGTGACGTTATGAGTAGTATTTAGAAGCTCTTGCTTATATGATGAGATTAATATGAAAGAAAAAAACTAGAAATTGTAATGAGTATTCCTTGTTTATTTGTAAGTTCAAAACAAAGAACATTAGGCTTTTTTTTTCCCTCCGAAAATATAAACTAGACGTACGTTAACATTTTCAGACCATTTCAGATTTTCTATTCTAAAATAGTTAAAAATATCATGGCGTTACATCATTGTGACACGAATCTATCGCCTTCTTATAAGTATACCACTTGGCCACAACCAAATAAAACCCTAAATTCATCACACTTAACACCGCCAAAAGCCAGAAAAAATAATCCAATTTCCCATAATTCAGATTATCAGGAATCCAACCTTTTCCACCACCCCTCGTACTAAAATCCGTCACCATATTAACCAACAAAGTGCTCAAATAATTCCCAAACGCCGCCGTTGTGAGCGAAAGTGCCGAACATAAACTCCTCATCGAATCAGGCGCCTGTTCGTAAAAAAATTCGAGCTGCCCAATAAACGTAAAAACCTCAGCAAACCCGCATATAAAATACTGTGGCACTTGCCAGAATATCGAAACTGGGACATGCTTAACCTCGTAATAATCATTCTTTCTCACTATTTCCAGCCTGATCATTTCCAGGGTTCCAGCTACAAGCATGGCGAAAATCGAAATAACGAGCCCTATTGCCATTCTTTGGAGCTGAGTGAACCCGTTTTTGTGGCCCGTGAATTTACGGGCAAAAGGGACGATGATTTGGTCGTAAACGGGTACCCAGAAAATGACGCTTATGGTGTCGAAAAGAGATAGAGAGGCTGATGGGATTTCGAAGGATTTTGTTACGTGAAGATCCATGGTGTTGCCCTGGAGAACAAATAGGGTGCCCATTTGGCTGTAAACTGTGCTGAAAATGATCCCGGTTGCCCATATGGGAAGAAGGCGGATTATGGATTTGAGTTCTTCGACTTGAGTTACTGTGCAGAGTTTCCAGGGATTGACGGCGCCGTTTGTGGTGTCTGATTGTTTTTCTACGGCTGCCTTGTCGAAGAAACTGAATGTGAAATGGATTAACGGCGTCGTTATATATACGTTTGACGGGGATAATCTCATGTTTAGAAATGTGAGAAAAATAGAAAAGATAGAAGACAAATTTAAAAAAATAAGATATATCTTGTTATTGATATAGATATAGATGACTGTGTGATCATTAGGATATGGAGATGTAAAGAATTTTCAATCTTTTGTAAAACATGAAGTTGAAACGTAAGAAAAATCTGAAATTTTTTTAGTCAAAATACTAATGACCATGAATACACTCAACTATAATTGTCATGTATCTACACGTGTGCATGAAGTGTTAGATTTACATGGTTTTGTTAACAGAAGATTTATTGGTTTTATCCATAATTTTATGTTTGAATTTCCCGTTTTAGTGTAAGAATTTTTTTAAAAAAAGTTAAAAAAATTAAAATTATAGTATTAGCCTCATAAGATCAATTGTATTATGATTTTAGGCTCACTCGTCGATAAATTTGCAAACTCAATCATATGATGCATTTTATTGCATTTTCAATCCCAATCATTAAGAAACTATTTAGAAATTGTTATCTTGGTTATCTATCTTGACTATTACTTAAGTTGCCCAAATTTTACAAAACTCTTTAGTATTATTTAATTTGCCTAAATTTTACAAAAACTTTAGCATCAGAATAATGCCACAAATGGGTTTTCGTTATATTTTAATGAATGAGATTAAATTATATATATATAATACCATATTCAATTATTTTGATAAATAAAATTAAGAGAAAGAATAAAGTTACCTCAACTGTTTAGTATGATCGAGTTTCCGAGTCCCCTTCCCACCATAGTTATCTCCTTCACCACTCTTCTCATAAAGCTCACACTTATCCTTAGGCACATCGATCCCAACTTTCCTAAACGACGCCACAACAACCTGACAAATACGAGTCAATGGGCTCCCACCAGGCCGCTGGTTCCTGTACAACCTCGTACCGGAGAAGAAGCTGACGACGGCGACGGCCATGGCCACCGCCGGAATCCCGAAACCCCATCCCCAGCCGACGTTGGTTTGTATCCAGACGAGCACGGTGGACGCGACCAGGGCGCCTATGTTGATGGAGAAGTAGAACCAGTTGAAGAAAGAACTCTTGTTCTTCTTCTCCAGTTCATCGGAGTCGTCGAACTGGTCGGCGCCGAAGGAGGAAACGCACGGCTTGATCCCGCCGGTGCCGAGGGCGATGAGGTATAGGCCGGTGTAGAAAACTCCGGTCTGGAGGGCGGTGGGGTGGCATGTGTTGTTTTGGTCGCAGAGTGGTTTTAGGCCGTGGACGGCGGCTGATAGTGTCAGTATAGTCATTCCCTGGACATACATTTGAGTATAACTTCACTAGTTAATAAATTTCTTTACAAAAATGTGTATTATTTGGTGGTAATTAAATGATCCTCGTTTTTTGGTTTGGGACATTAAAACTGGGTAAAATAAGAATGTAAATAAATTGACAAGATATAAGAAAATTAGTGTGCAAGTAAATTTCAGGACAAATTGCAATATTAGTGTCATATTAAAAGTGCATGCATGTATAAGTTGAATAAATTAATTGAATAAACATCCTATTTTTACAAACCCTAATAGAAAAAAGAGAGTTTCCTGTTTTGCAAGTTTAATTCTACATAATAAAGAGATTATTTTTTTTAAAAATATCAAATTGATCACCGAAATTGACTAATTACTGGTGACCTGCAAGAAATGTGATAAAACTAATAATTTTCATCAGTTCTCTAAAAACTGAGACCAAAAGTGGAAAATAATAGACTAATTTAAACAGTGTTTAAACATAGATACCAAAATCAAGAACCGGACTAATTAAAATCAAAATTGCAATTTAATTTTCCTGAAAACAAATATCTTACAACTGATAAAAACAACTTTCAACCCATCTTTTTATCATACAAGATTTTGAGATTTCATATGATCAATCAAAAATCCTAATATATCAACCAAACTTGTATAATAAATGTTACATAAACACATGCAGAAGATTGACAAACAATAAAAACTTACAAAGACATAAATAGTGGAGAAAGTAGCAATAGTCCAATATCTTCCCATATATGCATCAGCCAGAAATGCTCCAAGCAATGGTGTAACATAACAAGTTCCAGACCAATTTGTGACATTATTAACAGCCACCACATTGCTCTCATTCATCTCAAATTTCAAATAATTCACCAGATTTGTGTTGATCCCATAATATGCCAGTCTTTCACAACATTCATTTCCTGCAGTTCAAAATAAAGAATAAACAACTTAATTTGATCCAAAGTTTAGATATAAAAATACTTATAAAATAAATGGTTAAATGAAGAAAAATAAGACATGCCAAGGATGTAAGGACAAGCTTTCCATGTTCCTGTTTCTTGTTTGTTTGCAGGATTATTGCGATAATCAGTCGTTCCATCTTTTGTATATTTATCTTCTTCAGCTGCCATCTTTTAATTCAAATATTGAATATATATATATATATATATATATATATATATATATATATATATATATGATAAACAAGGAAAATAAGCTAAATATTTTGAAGGTGAAAAATTGTTTTTGAATATAGTTTTTTTGGTTCTTGCATGCAAATATACAGGACCAGGGCACACAAACCAAGCCTATGTTAAATGCTTTGATTGAGATAAAATGGTGTTGGGATTATGGAATCATAAATTCAAGATGGAAAGAGACATTGAATGTCGATGACAGAAGAAGCAAATGCAAGAAATATTATTTACTATCATTCACTTTACAATACTTTTCACACAGACCCTTTCAAAAACTCACCTTGACTTGTACAAAATTACTTAAAATTCCCTTATGTAAGATATTTTTTATAATTCTTACAAACAGACCCCTTAAAGAGGTGTGTTGGTAATTTTCAAAAAGTGGGAGGGAATTTTAATAATTACTTAATAAATTAAGGGGGTTGAGTAATTTTCACTTTTGCTTATTGTTTTCTTGGAAAAGTTTTCTTAGGGTGTTGAAAAAACTGCTGTAATAAATAAAGTTCAATTGTGTCTGCCTTTTTCTTACATGTTAGATTTTTTTGGGGTAATTAAATTAATTTCCTTTTCTTTTTGATAGTGGTTTATTTGTTAGACGTAAAATATGTTTCCTTAAAGATAAACTCTTGGGCCTTGAGTATTGACTATTGAGATTTATACTTTTAGCCCAACTTATATTTAAACCATGGGCCAGTGTAGCTTGATAATTAAATTCATAAATATTATGTTGCTTATATTTATTCAAAATTTCTTACTCTAATTGTATCAGCTTTTAATTTATTTATTTTTTTGAAAGTTTTTGGTTTATTTTACTCCTTTTGTTGACTATCTTTCGTGTATAGTCTATATTTAAAAAATTAACAACTCAAATTTATCGAGTTAGAATATCCTTTCGTCTTTTAAAAGCAATAAAAGTTTCTGGTGGATTTCAAATTCAGGAAATTGAATTGATTATCCATATAAAAAGACAATGAGTTAGGATTTCAGGATGATGATGAAGAAGAATCATTCCGATTAAAGTAGTTATATAACTAGAGTCTAATTACTAATGTTTTTTTAGATAAAAGTAGTTTGTTACCTAAGGGTTGGCTAAACAATGATATATATCTTAATTTTCAAACAATTTCATTATGATGGATTATAGCAATTGATTTGTACGTGAAAGGCCTCTTGCAACTAAGATTACTATTCAAGTAGGTAACCTTGAGTATCATGCTCAACAAAGGTGACATATATACGTATATATATATATATATATAAAACACGATTTTAACTTTCACCTCTATAAAATATTTAAACTAATTTCTAACTTAATTATTAAGTGATTAACTTTGGTACCCAATGTTATTTATGAATGCTAAAATTCGAAAAAAAAATTCAGTGAACAACACTAAGTATATGTGTTTTAGTTTAATCATGCGTGCCATATAAATCTAGTAATATATATATATATATACTATGTTATGTTGATAATTCGTGTTTAATTAGAGAAACAATCAAATCAACCAACTATTATTTAATTTATCAATTGACTTTCCTGCACCAAACTTTTTCCTTTTCTTTTTGTTTTTCTTTCATATATAATTATATATGTATATATATATTATTAATATAACCACCGTTATTTTGTTATCAAACCTTTTTAATCATCATGAGGATTGACCAAATTTACTACTCTATGAATTACATGAAATCAAGTGCTTCTCATTCATTATGATCACCAAATCAAAAAATATTATATGAGTGGTAGTTATATATTATTCATTTTTTATTTTTTTTAGTTTTGACAAGAAATAATTTGAAATTAACTAATTTTGTAAATTTATTATATCAATACTTTGTAAATCAAGAGATGATAGAAAAATTGAAGAATCAGCAATGTTAAAACAATTATATATAATATTTTCGTAATATATATCCTACCATCATTTAATTCTTAATAACACTGTCTTATATATTTAACTATTTATTTCTACACAATTAAGCTAATTAATTAGAGCCCCTCCAAGAAGCTTACTCCATGTACTAATCACAAAACTAAATAAATAAATTAGACTATATAAATAAGATCAAATAAGACAATTTCATAGAGAAAATTAAAAGCAAACAAAACAAAATACACTTTATGTAACAAGTAAGAAATGTGATTGAAAACCCTAGCAATTTGACTAAGAATGCTTAGGATTAAAGAATCCAATGTTTCACCTAACAAAGAAAAACGACGTAATGGCAGAAATGTTGCACTTATTATCACCTATATAATGTTGCGTTACGTTGGGCAGTCATGGCTGAATGTAACAAGCTACAATTGAAGTACAAAACTTAATTTTCTCACACATATATATATATATATAAAAGAAAAATGGATTCTTGGGTTCGGGTTTTGATCCTCGTAGCATGCTTATATCCCGTTTTTGTCGAATGCAAAGTTCGTCGTTACCAGTTTAATGTGAGTTTTCGTGATTTTTTATTCATTTTTTCTCTACAATTTTGAATTGGAGTATCACGTATGAATATGATTCATTGTATTCATGCAATAAAAATGAGATATTGTAGAGTGTACAATCCACGGCTACTAACGTATTTAATTGAGTTTGGTCTTAAACTTTGATTTTCTAGTTGAATGGGCTCCTAAATGAATATAGTGTTAGGATTTATAAAGTGAATTTGTAAGAATTCTTATATACACGATTGTAAGAATACATTTACATGAGTGAGATTTTATGTAATTTCGAACGTCTTACATGGTTTTTGGTAATTATTTTACATTAAAATGAGGGTTTTTTTGATAATTTATCTAACTTTAAAGTATTTGAGAGAACTATTCTTGTGAATATACAGGTGGTGATGAAAAATACAACCCGACTTTGCTCATCCAAATCTATCGTCACCGTCAACGGGAAATTCCCGGGTCCCACCCTCTACGCAAGGGAAGATGATACAATACTTGTCAGGGTTATAAACCGGGTCAAGTACAACGTCTCAATCCACTGGTATGAACACAAATTTCCCGTTAATTTTTTTTTATTTTTTTGTTAGAAAATTTACTCTTTTAACGTTTAACAATGATTATAGGCATGGAGTTAGGCAACTCCGAACAGGGTGGTCAGATGGACCGGCTTATATCACGCAATGCCCCATCCGACCGGGACATAGCTATGTGTATAATTTTACAGTCACAGGCCAAAGGGGTACACTTTTGTGGCACGCACATATCCTATGGCTTAGAGCCACTGTTCATGGCGCCATCGTCATTTTACCTAAGCTAGGTGTCCCATATCCCTTTCCCAAACCCGACCATGAAGCGGTGGTCATCTTAGGTAAAGCCCATTAAATTACAATTTTATGTTAGACCAATTGTAACAATATTTGGTAATTTTTTTAAATATAACGAATAATATAGTAAAAAAATTTTAAATGATTCAGTTTTCATAATTTTGTAGGTGAATGGTGGAAATCCGACACTGAAGCTGTCATCAACGAGGCTCTAAAATCAGGTTTGGCGCCGAATGTATCCGATGCTCACACAATAAATGGTCATCCGGGACCTGCCACCAATTGTCCCTCCATAGGTAAAACTCTCCATAAATAATATTTCAAAATTAAAAGTAATGGCATAAAAGGTTGAATTATAAAAAAAAAGCGATGTGATCTCATTTATTCTGACATAATAATAATAATACAAATATTCGACGCTTAATCCATATCTTACATCTAATTGTTCTCGTTTCTCGAGAACACTAAAAATAATCCTGACCCGAGTGGAAAAATATATATTTTTTTTCTAAAAGGAGTGCAATACGAGGACTTTCCAGGGGTCACCCATCCTAGTACTACTCAATTCAACTCGAGAATAATATTTTCGATCAAATATTTTACGTGCTAAATTATCAAACACTTGATATTGATACACATTCTCTAGGTGGTGGTGGCTTCACATTGAATGTTGCCCCCGGAAAATCCTACATGCTCCGTCTTATCAATGCTGCACTCAACGAAGAACTGTTCTTCAAAATCGCCGGCCACAAGTTGACGGTGGTAGAAGTGGACGCCACATACGTAAAACCCTTCAAAACCGACACAATCCTAATCGCCCCGGGCCAAACCACCAACGTGGTGGTTGCCACCAACCAGGGCGGCGGCAAGTACATGGTGGCGGCGTCACCCTTCATGGACACTCCGGTGGTGGCGGTGGACAACATGACCGCCACCGCCACATTGCACTACTCCGGCACACAAGCCGCCACTCCGACGTCCTTCGCAAACCCACCTCCCCAAAACGCTACACCAGTTGCCAACAATTTCATAAACTCATTAAAAAGTCTAAATTCCAAATTATACCCAGCAAAAGTCCCACAAAAGATTGATCATTCTTTGCTTTTCACTGTCGGCCTGGGGATTAATCCATGCCCGTCCTGTAAAGCCGGAAATGGAAGCCGGGTTGTCGCGAATATAAACAACGTCACGTTTGTGATGCCTAAAATCGCACTTTTGCAAGCAAATGTGTTCAAGATAAAGAACGTTTTTACCACAGATTTTCCGGGCAACCCGCCGTTTGTTTATAACTATACAGGCACGCCGCCGGCGAATCTAGGGACGACGTTGGGGACAAAGTTGTATAGGTT
Organism: Verbascum thapsus; assembly: GCA_963669365.1. NCBI lineage: Eukaryota > Viridiplantae > Streptophyta > Magnoliopsida > Lamiales > Scrophulariaceae > Verbascum > Verbascum thapsus. The sequence goes on along the minus strand of OY770114.1, from coordinate 14,136,128 downwards.
GTCGTATAATGATACAGTCCAGGTCGTTTTGCAAGATACTGGGATTATTGCTCCTGAAAATCATCCTGTTCATTTGCATGGATTTAATTTCTTCGCAGTAGGAAGAGGATTAGGTAATTTTAATCCGAAAACAGATTCGAAAAACTTTAATCTGATTGATCCTGTGGAGAGGAACACGATCGGAGTGCCGTCTGGTGGGTGGGTTGCTATTAGGTTCCGAGCAGATAATCCAGGTAAATTTAAATATTTAGTGATATTAAATTTAAATATTTTGGAATAGAAAATCTGATTCCATATTAACTATTCTTTTTGCTTTTTTAAGGAAAAATTACACATAATCTCCCTCATTTATTGTGTAATTACCAAAAAAACCCTCAATTATTTAGAATTTACTTGTAAACTTTGCAAATAGACCCTTGAGGGTGGATATGTTGGTATTTTCCGACAAGGGTTTTTATGTAAATACATGATACATGAGGGGTCTATACGTAATTTTTCCTTTTTTTTTATTTTTGATACTTTTTTATACAACATTTTCAAATTTTAGTTGAATGAAATATGTGGAATTACAGGAGTGTGGTTCATGCATTGCCATTTGGAGGTGCACACAACATGGGGTTTAAAAATGGCATTTTTGGTGGATAATGGAAAGGGCCCAAATGAGTCTCTTTTGCCACCTCCTAAAGATTTGCCCAAGTGTTGATCAATCTCAACACATATTTCATTTTTTTCAATTTTTTTTTTTTTATTTTTGGATTTGAAAGGAAGAAAAAAAACAGAGCATAGTATGTCAGGTCAAATTAAAGCCAGGTTGTATTTGTTTCTTGAGTAAATGAAATTTTGCTCAAGTTGAATTTCAATAATTATACATTGTTTTTGTGATTAATGTTTGAATAAGAATTTTATTTTAGTTCAATTATAAGAGCACTCACAATGGTAAGTATTTATCTTTGGGCTTTTCACATTTTCTTATATGCCAAGTCATCTCCCTCCAAAATAAGAAGTCTCATAAATTTTTACCTACAATGGTAAAGCTCTTCTTTTTGACCCACAATGTCACGTCATATTCCATAATAAACATAATTATCTAAGTATTTATTACTGTTATTTAGACGAAATATAAAAAAATGCGATAATAAATGCTGAGTTATTTTGGAGGGGCTATTTAGGAACAGTCCCTTTAGATGGGCTGTTTAGAAACAACCCACCAAAATCTCCCCTAAATCCCTATTGTAACTAAAAATCCTTCAAAAAAGCCCAATGAAAAGCTCCCATTGTATTGTAGGTGCTCTAATGTTTAGATAGTAAACTGTTATTTGAAAAGAAAAAAAAATATTACTATATACCACTGATTTTGATAACCTTAAATTATATTTTCCATTCCTGCTAAAAAAACATCACTTCATTTAATCAATGTTATTGGTAACTTGTATAGTTCATACCACACTCTTTGGCTCTACCCATGAATTATCCAGTAAGAGGTCTTTCACGATAAGACCCACCTATACAGTAACGGTATTTAATTATGAAAGTTAGCTGGGTAGCTGACCCTCGTAGTCCGTTCTTGACCGAGTGAGCAGAATAAGTAATACCTTTCAAATTGGTTTCAAAAAATATTTACTCAAACAATGAAATCAAATCTTTGCTCAATTAAGTAATACACTTTACCAAATTGTTTTAAAACATAGATTTTTTGCGACCCCTCTCAAGTTCTTATAATTTTTCAACCTTTTGAAAAATTAAAACCTAAATTTCAATAGCGTTGAATAAATATTCGCTACATAAAATAATTTGGATACTCAATTATGTTTTTATATAATATACATGTGTGTAGAGCGTGAGCAAATTAATCGGGTTTATAAGCTAAGCACGTTATTGCTTGGCACGACATCAAACTTCATCATAAATTTTGTAATATAAACGATTGACTAAACTAAATTAATATTAACAAATATATATAACTAAAATAAATTAAATATTGAATTATTAATACCAAGCTGTACAAGAGCCCACATGAGCTTACCATACCAACTCAACCACATTATATTGCGTTTTTTGGAAAATGTTGTAAGCAAAGAATCTTTCCAATTATGGAAGGTTTTTACTTTATTTCATAATTATAATTATATTTGTACCAACTACTTTCATTTCCAACACATAGGAATGGGCAAATACATTTTTCTAAATTAAAAGATTTACTATTTTATTCTTAATAATCTAAATAAGAGAATTGAGGTCACATGTCATGTTACTATAGATTTCTTGCCCATTGGCTGAAAAAAATGAATTAAATTATTCAATACTCGACTTATTATCAATTGTTAAAATTTCGTTTGAGCTTGATTCAATAACTTTTTAAACCAAGCTTGAACAATTTTTTGTGTTCGATAAATTTTAAAACTTGGCTGGAGTTCGTGTCGATTAGTAAAAAATAATTAAAATGTGTACAAAATAGTCAAACCGTTCGAGCTCAATTTGTAATTAACTCGATAAAAAAATTTATTTAATCTCAATTTGATTAATACTCAAATCAATCTCAAGTACAATTTCGAAGTTCGATTAGAATAACTACTCATTTGATTCAACTCGACTCATGTATATCCCTACTCATCATTATAAAATATTATAATATATATAGAATAAAAAATAAAAATCAATTAATTATATGCTTTTGCCTTTGTATTCAAGGACCAGCCTATATATGGTCCCAAAGTGTTACAGTTGAAACTTGAAAATAAATATTCAAAAATATGCCAACCACTGTTGAGTTATATTTAATATTTACATCCAATAATGAAAGCCAACCTTTTCATTTGCCAATAATGTGTATACACGTATGCAAATAATTCAAACTACAAGATGTAGATTGCTTGTGACAAAAAATAAATTAAAATACATTAATTTAAAGCCCATAATTCATTTTATTCTGCTGACTTCTATTTCGTACAATAAGTACATTGAACTTACATAATATTTGAATAATTACATTTTTCTCTCTCTATGCTAGCTAATTAATTATCAGTTATCACCAAACCTAGTTCAGTAATTCAATTAATTATACTAATGATATTATACTTTGGCTAGGTATTTTCAATTAACCAAAATTTGGGTTCGATTTTATCGAATCACAAAGACATCATTAGAGTGAAATCGATAAAATCGTGAGAGGTGAGTTTGTTTATATTTATTTATTTTTGTGGGGATGATTATAAGCTATTTTAATCAATTGTTTAAGTATTATATTAGTCTTTTAAACCCTTAATAATCTTAGTATAACAATTGTTAATTATTTTAATCCTATGCATGTCAATCACAAGATAACTCCCTTTTCTTAATCATTTTGAAGAAAATGTCATTATAATGGACTTTTTCTTATTGAATTAAACAAGGTGATTAAGAGCTGACTAATTCAGTGGCGACACGTGCACTAATCCCACTACTCTATTCAAGTCAATTTGTACCTTGTGACTTTAACACTATTTCTTTTGCATTAAGAAATTCCTAATGTAATTATCTCTGTGGTTATTATCTTTATGATTCATAAGTATAATCGAAACATTTGTTTTAGTCAAACCATGATGTCTATTTTAATTATTTTGTTTCTTAACTAGGTTGTATTGATTGGACAAAACAAAAATCACCAAATGAAAAAGATTAAAAGATTAACATTAGCTTTAATCCCACTCTTCAATTAAAGGGCCCTTAAAAGAGCTAAATAAAAAACACTTTAATGGGGTAACTCCCAATCAGTTGGTTGGACAGATGAATCTTGTGACCTTAAGTTACGGATTTGATTTCCACTAAATTAATGCCTATTCAGATACCGATTTTATCCCTAGTAAACTGTATTATGTGCGATTTCTATACAATCTCGCATTTTTTTACCATTGAACTTGATTTAGCTTAGAAACAAAACGGACGAAAATAAGCCGTATTTATAGTGAAATGACATAAATGCCCCTAACAAGAAAATAAAACAGAAATGACATATTGTCCTTTTCTGGATTTTTGATGAAGCAGCTTTCTTTCTCTTTCTTTGTCCAAATTAAAAAAAAAAAAAAGTTATAGTCAGCTACAGACCACCATCCAACCAACCAATCATTCACATATTTTTCTAAGTCTCTTCTTCTTATTACAACCTTTTTCACTTTGTTTTCTCAAAATCAAACAAGTACACACATAATTTCACACATGGATTTGCTTTTCTTTTACCTATAACTCCACTCATAATCAATACAATTTCATCTATATGGTTAAATAATCCCAATATCTATCATTCCCAAGCAAGATCTACTTTTTCCCCTGTTTTTGAAATAAAATTTTAATTTTTCCTTGGGTTTAGGAAAGTTAATTAGCCTTTCCCAGATTCCTCAACCCCCCATGTGTGAAAAAGTAATTCAGATTCCCCTTCTGAAAATGCTTGATTCTCATCTCATCATATTCATATAACACACACCAATCATCTCTTCACATATACACCAAATTTTTTGACTCTGTTTTTTACCAGGAAATGAACAGAGAGATGGGTCTTTTATCCCCTGATTCAAACTGGCTGTTTGATGAAAATTATAAGGCCTCAAAATGGACTCATGAAGAGAACAAAAGATTCGAAAATGCTTTAGCATTATTCGATAAGGATACACCGGATCGATGGCACAATGTGGCGTCAATGATCCCTGGAAAAACAGTCAGTGATGTTATCAAACAGTACAAAGAACTGGTTGAAGATGTTAGTGATATCGAAGCTGGGCTTATCCCGATCCCGGGATATAGTAACAATTCCTTCACATTGGAGTGGATTAGTAATCAGGGCTATGAGGGATTAAGGCAGTTTTATGGCCCTTCTGGGAAAAGAAACCCTGGTAGTACTAGATGCTCTGATCATGAAAGGAAGAAAGGTGTACCCTGGACTGAAGAAGAACACAGGTTTAAAAAAAATATATATATATATTTTTACAAATTTGTATTTATACTTCAATTTTTTTATGGTGATGTTGAAATTTATATATAGGCAATTTCTATTGGGTCTAAAAAAGTATGGAAAAGGAGATTGGAGAAATATCTCGCGTAATTTTGTGACAACGAGGACGCCAACTCAGGTCGCGAGTCACGCTCAAAAGTATTTTATCAGACAGTTATCTGGCGGCAAAGACAAGAGAAGATCGAGTATACACGACATCACGACCGTTAATGTTAACGACGCCAAAACTTCATCATCGGAAAACGAACGGCCCAGATCACCGGACGATAAATCATCGAACTTGGATGCATTTATACGAGGATCGTACGATTCCGAGGCGATGAACAAAGGTAATATGATGGGGTTTAACGAATCGAATAGCGGTTTAATGGTAAATCATCATTTTCATCAAGGGACTTCGTCGTTTGGATTGAATCATATGCAGTTAGGACATCATGGTACAGTGTTTCAGATGCATCATCATCATTCGACAAGAGGAGATTAGTGTTTGTTATGTGAATATTAAATTTTTTTTCTTTTTTTTTTTGGGATTAAAAATTGTTCAAGTTGTTAAGGTGAAGAAGAATTGAATCAGTTTCAGAGACATAAATGGAGATTAATTAGAAATTAAGCTTTGATTTTGTGTCTGTAGATATTATTATTGTTATTGTTATTGTTGTTGTTCATTACAAATTTCTAATAATTTTGAACAATTATTTGTCTGGAATTTGTCAGTTTGTAGTTTAATCCCTTTTTGTAGCTCATTTTATGGTTGCAATTTGGTTGAGTAATCTTAATTAAGCATCTAATTACTTAGATCCATTTTTTTTTTTACTTACTATGATCAGTTGACTGATTTTGCTCCTTTTTCCTCAATTATTACTTTTCTCATATTTTAATTTCATCTCTTTTTTGTTAGTATGAATAATAATTATTCCATGTATTCTCGTTTTATCGCATCTTTTATTTTCTGCTTATCATGAAATATTTGATTCTGAAAAAAATTTAATTTGGACTTGACTCGGCCAATTTCAAATATAATTCACAAAGTGATTGATCAAATATGAAACATATGAATTATGCCTCAGATACGAGGATAAATTACACTTAAGTGTCTTAAATTAGTGTTACAAAGAAAGTTTTCTAAGGTGTTATTAAGATAATATAGAATTGATCAGCCTTATAGATCTTTAAACAGTTTGCTAAGATTCTCTTTTCTGAGTGGGCATTTAGAATTATTGTATCCTCAAATTTTCCTAAAAGTGCATTTAAAAGTTAAATCCTGCCCCTAATCAAGTATAATGGGGAACTTAAATTAATTAATTAAATCAAAGATAATACTAAGTGATATGTTCCTCAGAATGTGAATCCAAAAAGAATCATTCTCAACTCATAACAAATATTTTTATCTCTTTGTATGTCTCCACAAGATTTATGGTTCAAGTTTTAACCAATAATCATGATTATAATTATTGTGTTCATTATTTAACCAATTTGAACAAAATTTGATTAAGGGCCCCACCCACTAGACAAAGAATTTAGAGTAGCACCACAATTTCCACAAGCACTTTTGGTAAATGACAAAATAACCCCACTATTATTTTTTCTTTCTTTTTTGCAAGTTGCACCACTAAAATACTTTACTTACTTTATTCTGATGTGATATTCCCCCCCTTATAAAGTGTACCTAATCTCATTAACTCAAATAAATAAATAAATAAATAATAAAATAAATAATGGTTTATTTGTTTTTTTTTTCTCATTAGATTATGATAGTTTGCTACATAATGATGTTGAAATTGATTCAACATTACTGATTCTGAAAAAGGGTAAAGAAATCAGAGATGACAGATCCTTGTGGCATAAAGTCACAATTTTATTATATGATGCTTCATTATGTGTCCCTACCAAAGATGCACAAAAACAAATATAGTTACACATTTAAAGGGTCCTTAGTGGTTTTTATATGTGATCGGAAATAAAAATTACTATCTATTTCATAAATATGTGGTGAAAAATACATCGAAAACAGCAGCCCTAATGCACCATCGTCTTATTCGAGCTTTTTTTTAACAGAGGAAAGAAGCAATTCAATTCAGAGTATGGTTAATTCTATTCTTAATATCTTCATAAAAATAATATTCTTAACATTACATCTTTAGTATTTGGGAATATTTTTATTAATATGTAACACGTTGACAAAGTTGATAGATTTTGCTGGAGTGTAAAGTGAGTCAAGCCAGTTTAGGTCACGAACCAACTCGTAAACTTTTTATCATTTTTATTTTTATTTTTTTTATGTATGATTGTAAATACGCAAATTCATGAAACTAATAGTTAAACTTTTATTTGCAAAATATTATGGTGAATGGTGATAATTAAGTTATATTTTGCTTTTGTATTTAAGTCATACAAAAATATACGATTACAATAAATTTAGTTTATATTTGTAATATACGTTTCTACAAATTAGTCAATCAAATCATATTTTTTTATGATATTAAAAAAATTCTATCAAGCACGACTTATTTACAACTCTAAATTTTACATGCAATCAAATTGGAATAGTATCTAAAATGGGCTGTTTCTGGTCCATTATTATGGGCCGTTGTCCTACAATTAATAGCCAGCCCATTAAACGATTTGATAATAAACATGGATCTTGGATCATACGTCAATGTCAATAATGGGTCCTACTTTGACTAATATTAGATCAAAAATATAAAATGTGCTAAAAGTTCATCAAATCAACATCATCTGAATTCGAATAGAAATTCAAAGTATGTGTACATGATTTAGCCCAAAACAATTATTGATAATTCATTCACATAAAATTATCAAGTAATTATCTTCATAACAGGATTACTTTATAAATGATGATCCACAGGTGTTAAAAAATACTCGAGTTCATGACAAATATACACTTAATAATAAAAAATTGAAGCATATATTATAAGATGAATATATATATGTATATATATGTAAAAAATCAATCGTAAAAATTCAACGAAAAATCGTGTTTTGGGAATTTATGAAGTAAAAACCAATTTCGTAACAAATACCCGATTAATTTTCCGCTTATATATGTGCATATATATATATATATATATAATTATATATGAACTCTTTCTTTCTTTGTTTTGTGGATTAAATTAGTCAAATTCCATATAACAAAATACATTGACTTGTACGAAAGAAGACCATATCCAAAATAAATTTGTCTAATATTCTTGGCCTTTTACCAACCAAAATAAAGAAATGCCATATATGAATGAACTGTTCTAATATCTGTTATCCACCTCAAATTGTCGGAATTATAAGGTAATATATATATATATATATATATATATATATATATATAATTATTTGTTTTTCTATGGATTTTTCCACATATTGGACAAAAGCAAGTGAGTACGGGACCATCTATGCTTGTTCTTGCAACCAAATAATTATATGATGACCATAAATGTTTGACAGTTTTGCTAGCAAGAGATGGCCCCTAAGCCATGACACACGATTTAAGTTAAAATAGATCAAACAAATAATATAATTAATTGAATTATAGCCTGGCCATTTTGAATTAATCATGATGATTATTGAATCAATAATAATATAATAATTATTATTATTATATAATCAAAAGCCAATATAATGATTGAAATTCTCTTACCCTATGGCACCACAACAAGCCCATGCCCGAATGACATGATAATCGTTTTGTAAAGTATACATAATTTTGTCCTTCTTTATTGCAACCTCTACATGTTGTGAAAGGACATATTATGTTCAACTAATATCTCAATCATTTTCTCATTTTTTTTTTTTCATTTTAGGCTTTTTTAAATTATTATATACTTCTTGCCATTTAGTTGGGAATACAATAGAATATAACTAAAATTTGGTAATAGTAGGCCGGTCTAACTTTGATCATAACTAATGAGTTTTTGGAGCTAAACTAGTCTAATCACATCAAATTAGCATTATTGATTGTTCAAGTGGGTCTTGATTGAATATTTTTTATATAATAAAGTAGTATAAAGTCGTTATATCTAATACAGAATAAATTGTCCAACCTAATATCTAAAAAAAGTAAATAAGAGTAACTTTTTTAGGTTACTATAGTAAAAGTCATATAGAATAGGAGCTCATGTCATTAGCTAGTAGATCATGTTAGAGTTAATGATAACTATTAGGCTCCGTTTGTTTAACAGGGAATGGAATTTAAAATGGGAATAAGATTTCTGGTAATTTGATTACTAGAAATCTGATTACATTAATAGTGTTTGGTTTCTACGAAAAAATTGGGTAAGGATATATAGATTTTTTCCTTTTTTATGTTTGGTTCAAACACATGTAATAAAGAATGGAATTTAAAATTAAAGTCTTTGACATAAATACCCTTATTTTAAACCATATTTGTATAATCTAGTTATAAATTTTCAACCATAGTAGAATATTTGATATTATATATATACATAAGTGTATATACACATATATATTTAATTTGGTTAAATAATAAAAAATAAATAAGATATCAATTTGGTTCAATTGCATTATCCTCTTTTAGAAAAATGATAATTAAATTGAACATGCTTCTTTTTATATTGTTTGACTTTTAAAAAATTTGATACATATATGAATTTTTCATATACCAATGCATTGATAATTATTTTAAGTCGGAAACATAATATTGTTAATAGATAAAATATTTTAATCATATGTGACCAACAACCATTTCAAAAGTACTATCACAAAAATAACATAACAATTTTTCAATTTTATTTAATAAATAAATATAAAATAAAATAAAATCCGATATATTTTAACAATAAAAATATTCAAATAAATTAAAAATACAAAACTATTTCTTAATAAATAATAACTTAAATGAAATGCATAATAAATAACTATTTTTGTTGATTTTATATTTATTATATTTGATATAGGGGTAGTAAAGTCACTAAAATATTTTATTTATGATTACCTTGAATATGGGAATCACATTACCTCAATAAATAAGGTATTGTGATTCCCTTATTTGAGGGGATAATTCTCACATTTTGGGAATTAGATAGCATTCCATTGTATTGAATAAAAAATACCAAACAAGGTTATTTGATTTTTGGGAATCATATTCCCCATTTTGATTCCATTCCCTTGACAAACAAACGGAGCCTTAGTGTATTAGATAAGTTAGCTTTGGCTCATATTACGTATAGCCAAGGGCTCTATTATACGTCTGTATACGTATATTTGTAAGAATTTACTGTATTATTGTGTGTAAAGGTATATTTATAGACGTATAGTAGAATTCTAAGTGATCTAATAAATAATATGAGTCAAAACTAACGTATCTAATACACTTACAATAACATCAATATTAGTGCTTATATATAATTATTTATATGTGAATATTTGTAATTATACTAGAATTCTCTAATTTTACAAATTACACCATATCTAGTTAACATAAATCAATTCTAAAACACTATTACCAAATCTCAACACCTAGGACGCATTAAAAAAATTATAGACAATATCATATACTGTTTCCTTAATCTTTATGGTGTTTATTAATTAATAGTGACCTATATTAATTAAAAAATTAAATAATTGATACCCCATCTCACACATATCCACCTCACACGATTTTAAATAAACATTTATCTCTTAAGGTGCATGAACAAAGACACATTTATTGACCATTGTCGTCATTACAAGTCCAGCACAGAAAAAAACACATTTTTGCTGACTATTGGTTATACAGAATTTTTATAATAAGGTAATGATTGCATAGATTCAGGTGCAAGATTAAGTTTGGATAATTATTAAGGAATTAATGTCAGGTAACTATATATAATCATTTTTCAACCAATGGGATAGTGACAGCTGTGCTACGCCAAAATTAATTGCACTCACAATAATTAGGCTGCCACTATATGAGTAGAAAAATCAAATATCGAGGTTGCTACTTGCTAAATGAAAGGATGTAAATATATGTCCATCAATCTATATATATATAATATATATATATATAACCGGCCAAGTACATTGTAATAAATAATTATCAAAATGGATTTGTCAAATATGGTGGTTACCTCTTGTTTTCCACATGTTATAGATAGGTAGTGCAATTACAAATCATGACTTAGGGATATCATTTTTTACATGTGATTTGTTTTACCATTACTAGATATGAACTTGAATAAAGGTGTTATAGTAATAAGATATGGTGTATGATAGACAGTGGCGGAGCCAGAAACGAAAAAAAATCAAAAATGGGTGGGGCGAGAGTTATAAAAATATATATAATTAAATAAAAATTTAATAAAATACATATAAATTATTTTTTTTTAATTTTTTTGGGTGGGGCGGCGGCCCACCCGCGCCCCACCCTGTCTCCGCCTCTGATGATAGATGGAGTTAATTACTATCGATAAATTATCTATTGCAATATGAAGCAAGGTTACTGATAGAGGAATATATATAAGCGATTATTGAGACAAAAAAATTGGTATCTTTGATTGGGAGACTAGTGTGAAAATGATCCTAGTAAAAGTGCGTAACATTATAAGAAATTTCAAATTATTATTGGTGTGTTTATCTTATTTACAAGATAAGTTGTATTTCATTCCGTTCATATATGTATTAAGAGTGTTGTTTCTGTTAGTGGATAGACTCGTAAATGAACATTTTTTTAATTCTTTGAATGATAATCGTGATATATTTAATTGAAATCCAACATATATATTTAATTATAAAATAAAGGGAAAAAATTTAAGAACTTATAAAATTGTTTACATACACTTAGCCAAAACAGTAGCCTCTACCCACTCATAAATTGGACAGTATATGAAGCAAGCAAATATTGACCCAAGAAGAACAATATTTCTTATTTTGATATACATCAGTCTATATCTGATTAACCGTCCTACTACATTTTCTATTAATAAATAATAAGTTTATATAATATTTTTACTTTGTAATAATCCATATAACCTATTTTCATAGGCCATGAATGATTATTTCATAGAAAAGACCAATCAAGGAATAATAAATTCCAAAGTGCTTCCCATTCTTTCCTCTTAGTGCTACATTATTTCGCATCACCTAATTTGACGGCCAAGAAAATATCTTCATTGATTGAAATCCAATTGATTGTTACAGATTTTGGCATTCATTGCATAACAAGTCCACATGCAGTACAATTGCGCACTGCCACTTTGGTATCATTGAGCAAAGGTACAATAACTTTGGCAAGTTTGCACTAACTCGATATCAAGAGAGAAAAATCAAGTGCAAATGTTATAGTTGCGTTTATGGGTGGCAAAATGGGTTCAAAATCATAGTTTTAACCTATTTAAACTAGTTTGGGTTATATTGTTTTTAAGGAATTTTATTTGGTTAGTAATTGGTTCCAATTTGGTTCTAAATTGAGCCAAACTAAATTTTAAGTTAGACCCAAATTACTTGCTAATAATCTTAATTATAAGGACCAACATACAAGATCTTTAGTTGGGTTGAACTTGGTTTCTTATAGGCTGAGTTTGGTTTCCTTTTGGTTTGATCTTGGTTCCAACATTAAAACCAGAATAACCATCACATTGGAACCAACTCAAATCCGACTCAACCCTCTCAGTTGCCGGGATAATATTGTCTATTCCAAATTGGTGTTCCATTTCCTATTCCATATGTTTAGATGACACACTTATTAAGGGTTGTTTCACACTTGTAAATATTTTTACACTTCAACTTCTAAACATATGAAATAGGAAATGGAACACCAATTTGAAATAGATAATCTTATCCGTCAGTTGCCACCCCTAGTTGCCTTTAAATCACTCAAACAAAACTTATAGACTCACCAAAGGGAGTCGTTAATTAGACGTACGAGTTTAAATCCAAAACATATCAGTTTAACTAGATAGTTAACACAAACAAAAACTTATTGAAACAAATTATTCACCGCTGATATATGGACGATCTCCCTTCTCCAGCATCCCCACAAGTATGTTCATACGACGCTCCACATACATATAATATTTTTAAGTTGCGGAGATGGGATCTGAAGTCTCGAAACTCATCAAGTATTATCGAACATTTATAAACCAATGGGCATTCGACAAGTGTCCAAAATGATTACATATGATATGATGAGATGGGACCCAATTGATGGGTGGTCCAAACAATTCAAAGTACATAAAAACACTAACGACTAGACCACCTTCATTTAACTACCAAAGTGCATGAACCCATACAATATCTATCTCTATATATATATAACCCCTTCAAACCATTTCCATTATCAATACACTTCACTCCTACTAAACAATTTTACTATACAAAATGCCTTCATCTTCTGTAGTTATCGTCTCAAAATGCACCATATACCCAGAACACAAATCCGCCATTAAATCCCTCAGGCTCTCTGTATCTGATCTCCCCATGCTCTCTTGCCAGTACATCCAAAAGGGAGTTTTACTCCCTCAACCTCCAATCTCCACCGTCGATCTCCTCTCTCTCCTCAAACTATCTCTCTCTAAAACCCTCTCTCACTTCCCCGCGCTCGCCGGAAGGCTGATCACCGACGAGTCGGGTCACGTTCACATCACGTGCAACGACGCCGGCGTTGAGTTTTTCCACGCCAAGGCGCCGCATATCCCCGTTGGGACTCTAATTCCGCCGCTGGACCAAGATATCCCTGCCGTGTATAGGAGATTCTTCCAGTTCGACAACACGCTCAGCTACGCCGGACATAACAAGCCGCTGATGGCGGTGCAGGTGACCGAGCTGAACGACGCCGTTTTCGTCGGCTGTACCGTTAATCACGCCGTCGTCGACGGGACGTCGTTCTGGAATTTCTTTAACACTTACGCGGAAATGGCACGAGGCGCGAAAAAAATCTCGAAATCGCCGGTCTTTTGCCGTGATACGGTTTTCGATTCGGAGGCAGTGCTACCGTTACCCGACGGGGGACCGTCGGCGACTTTTTCCGGCGACGAGCCTTTGCGCGAGAAGATTTTTCATTTTAGCAGGGAAGCAATACTGAAGCTGAAAATCAGGGCTAATAACAACAACCAGATCAGTAACGACGGTTGGGCAGTTAACGGTAAAAGTAACGGAAAGATAACATCCCTTTTCGAGGTGAAGAAAGATCCAGCGGCTGAGATTTCCTCATTCCAGTCGCTCTGTGCTTTGCTGTGGAGATCCGTGACACGTGCCAGGAATCTAGAAGCAAACAAAACGACGACGTTCAGAATGGCTGTGAACTGCAGGCACCGGCTCGAGCCGCGGCTTGAGCCGCTCTACTTTGGGAACGCAATTCAAAGCATTCCAACTATTGCTACAGTTGGGGATCTATTGTCAAACGGCTTGAGCTGGGGCGGCGATCGGCTCCACCGGAATGTAGTGGCTCATGACGATGCTACAGTGCGCCATGGTGTGAAGGATTGGGAAAACAACCCTAGATTGTTCCCACTTGGGAATTTCGATGGTGCAATGATTACCATGGGAAGTTCCCCTAGGTTCCCTATGTATGACAATGATTTTGGATGGGGTAGACCATTGGCTGTGAGGAGTGGTAGGGCCAACAAATTCGACGGTAAGATCTCCGCCTTTCCGGGCCCCGAAGAAAATCGGAGCGTTGATCTTGAAGTCGTCCTATCCCCCGAGACGATGGCTCGTCTCGAGATTGATTCAGAGTTCATGCAATACGTTTCTTGAACGAACATATGAATAATTTAATGTATTGATGTATCATGGAAATGGGATTTGATCGAAAACTTTATGTACTATATTATTAGATTCAATAATTTCAACGTGCGCCCTGTGTTTACTTATTACATGTAAATATAATTCTATTATGGCGTGTTTCTTGATTATTATGATTTCAGGATTTCGATTTTTTTTAATATGATGAAAGAAGAAAAAAAAAACGATAAAAATAAAACATATTAGGTGACGAGATAAGATGGCGGTTAAATGTCGAAATCCAGTGTATCCAACATTAATGTTTGGTGATGGGGTCATGTTTGTGGCAGCTTGCTAGATTTTTGTGATTAAGATTGGTATACTATATCATATATAGTGACGTTTTTGACCTTTTTCTTACAATTATTATTTCCCACGTGACATAATATTGGATATTCTTAGGAGTTTTATTACAAGTGCCCAACCCACTCTTGTCCACAACTTTTATTCTTAACAATTGAATCTTATCTTTGCTTACTTGGTCCAAATCAAAAGCTAATATCAAATCATACCTCAAGTCTATATTATCACAAGAATTTGTGTAAATGCATAAATCCAATTGTTCCTTTTATATTTACTTAAATCAAAATTTTGGAAACATATCACATGAATGGTAGGGCAAAAAAGGCTATATGAGGAAAGTTTGGAGTGTGACAGCCCACAAGTAGAAAAACACCACTCGATCATGATCATGATATTATTTTCACTTCTCAAGTTGCGTAAATGAACTTAATTGTGGACTGTAGACTTCAAATAAAATCTTCATAAGATGTATCAAATATTCCAATAAATCCTAAGTCGTTAGATTTCACTCGAAAACTATATAAATTATGATCGTATGGCCCAAATTGATCCAGATATATATGTACTGAAGGATTAGTCATATTTTACGTATTGAATTGCAAGGGCCTGACCGGGCCTAGAATATACTGAAGAATTTGTTCTGACCGTTGGCACTGGGCAGCCAACTATCATAATTCCTTTTTTGTGTGTGAGTTGCAATTCAATATTTTTACCCTTATTGAGATGAAATTTTGAGTTAAAAACTAAATCGGGTGCAATTTGCCAAAACTTAATCAATTTCAGGGTGCGTTGTGCTATTTTTTCTTTTTTAGGGTGCAAAATGCCTATTAGCCCTTTTTTTAGGGTGCAAAGTGCAAATTACCCAATTCAAAATACTGATATCGAAATAAAGGGTTATGGGCTGGGCTCGGGTTGAAATTTATGAACTCGAGCCGGGCCAATCCCTGAGTTGGGCTGGGCCACCAATTTCATAGACTGGTGGGCCGGTCTGGCCCAAGAAGACCCATGGGTTGTAGGCCCGTGTCCGTTGAATTCTATATTTTATTATTATAGATATTCAATTTTGTTTGTATTATTTTTTAATTCTTGACACTAAAATGTATAATTACATCCAAATTTTAGGCACGTCAAAAATTTCAAGTGAAAATCATATAGAGATTTCACAGAATAGATACACAAGTACTGTGAGCATCAAGTTGATTTTGACAGTGGCTAAGAAGAAGAACTAACATATACACAGAATAAAATCCAACCAAATATATGGCACATTTCTTTTTGGTTCTTGAATTACACTGGTTTAAAACCCACACCTAAATCAATACAAGGAATATCAATATCTTAATTCAGATATACAATTTCCAACAAATAAAACCCCATCACCATCCAATCGCACGAGGCTGGTTCGAAAACCTACGCTTAAACAACCATTGAAACGGTCTCAAGAACTCAGCCCTCTTCTTCCTCCAGAACCAAATAGCAGCACTATATTGCTCGTTTCGTATTTTCTTAGTAGCAGCTTTCCAATCATACTTCTCCATTTCGACACGTGCAGATTTGCCAATAGTTTCTCTTAGTTTCGCATCGTTTAAAAGGGGTTTCAGTTTGCTCAAGCAATCATCGAGGTCACCAGGGTTGAACAGATACCCCGTTTTCCCCTGTTGATCGTCAGGGATAATATCCGGGATCCCACCTGCACGTGCAGCCACGACAGGGAGCCCAGATGACATGGCCTCCAAAACTACGAGCCCGAGTGTTTCAGATTCTGATGGCATGATGAAGATATCTCCACTGGCGTATGCCTGTGAAAGCTCTTCGCCTTGTAATGTGCCTGTGAATACTGCTGGCATGCCAGAGAATAGCTGCTCTAGCTCGTCTCTACGAAAAAAACCCCGAAGAATTAGTATAGTGGCAAATGGGTTGAACGGGTCGGGTTTGGGTTGGGCTTAAAGTGGGTTGGGTACAATTGGGTCTAATGTCAAAAAATATGCAGTATAGTTGGACTCAAAGTGGACCCAATAAGGACCCAAAATGGACCCGATAAGGACCCATTATGAATCATAGTGGTGTAAGAGGTTGTTGTAGAGTGTAAAATGTAGATTATTGACTTAAAGTGGAGAATAGGTTGGATCCAATTTAGACCCAAATTGAACCCAAATTGAGCCAAATTTAAGACCCAATTGGACCTAAATATTATTAAAAGTCAACCCAGGAACTAAAATCCTAAAATGTTAGGACTCAACCCATTGAAAACTTAGTTTAGTTTGGGTCCAAATATATGCATGGACCCAAATTGCCACTCTTAGTGGCAACTATTATTTAAATAGAATAGGAAGATATGCATGTTGGGATTTCATATTTTTGGGGTAAATTACAATAACATGGCCTGTTAATAAGAACATATTACAATCTCACCCCTGTTACTAAACGGGGATCACAATTCCACCGCTTGACAAGGGTGTGTTGGTATTTAGCGAAATCTCGGGGGACGAGTTGTAATTACACGATAAGTGAGAGGGTGTGTATGTAATTATCCCTATTTATTGTTGTTTATCGATGAAAAATGTGGGAGGGATTCAATAGTAAATCCGTTATTGAACGCCAAATGATGTAGATTAAGCCATCAACACATAGTGCGTAATCTTGCTAACTACTTATTAAGACAGATTGAATACAATTTGAAGACAATTTATTGGAAAGTAAAGGAAATAAGATTTTGGTTTCGTATTTTACCTGTATGGACCATCGCCAATGAAAGCTATTCGAGCCTCTGGAATCTTATCCATCACACTGTTACAAGTTACAAACACGCATCTCATTAATCACTACCGAATAATATATCAACGAGTTATAAGCAACTCCAAAAACAAATCTTTTTTTGAAGAGTAATAATACCTTTTGAGAAAATCCAAACTCTTTTCAACTCCAATTCGTCCTACATGAACTATCAATGGTCTGTCCGGTTCTCCATTGCTAATGTTAGAATAAACGTTGTTTAGCAATAGTTTTTATATTCAAGTTAATCAAAATTACAGTGATTTACAACAGTTTTACACTTTTACTACCTTAATCTTAATCTCATCTCATGTGAGCGAAAACGGGGATGAAAGCTCTCAGAATCAACACCCTTATTCCACAGGCGTATCTTGTTGGCTACAATTTGCAAAGGAATATTCAACACTTCTTATTAACATGAAAATCTTGATATGAAATTGAATGAATAAATAGGTTAAAGATGTTAAAATTTCACCTGCTGTAACTCGAGCTGCTTCTAGATCCTTTGCAATGGCAGCAGAAGGCACAAGTGTGAGGTCAGCAGCTCTATGTAGAAATTCTGGGGAACGAGCATTCAATCTTTATCATTATCAACAAATTTAAGAACCCAATTTTGGAATTATTACATGAGCGAAATCTGACTTACTTAGAACTAACCACATAGGTTTGACCAGCCAACTAAAGGTATATCTTGGTATATATCTGCAAAAATAGATACTTATAATCACCAAAAACCCCATTTATGCCTTCCATATTGTAACACTTTCCTTTGATGTTTATGTAGTAAATTATTCATGATGTAATGGGAAAGTACACCAAAAATGGTTACTTTTATGATCAAATTAGTACATATTGATGTAAAGAAACAAGAAGAAATTAATACAAAAGGCATATAAAGTGTAAGCATACACAGGAACATGAGTGTGATAAGACATCACTATAGGCACGGAGAGCATTTTTGCAATGGCGAGAGCGCCAAATACCTACACCACATGTAGATACAAACCATTCAACAACACAAGACAAGTCGATACTCTGAAGATATTTGTTCTCTTTTATTACAACATTAAAAGAAAAAACATTCTAAGAATATACCATAATGCCCGGAGATGATGCATGTATAATATCAGGCTTGAATTGGGCGACGGCTGAGATTATTCTCGGGCTGAGTGCTAGTGAAAGGGGTACCTTTTGGTACCATGGACAAGGAAAGCTACAAAGAGAAATTCAATTATAAATAGCCAAAAAATTGGTTTTTAAAAGATTAAAAAATGAATGTGTGATATAATTCTTCATCAGATAAGAAATCGAGGGCTAACCTTCTTGAGCCGATCAATTGAGCCCCATAAAACTCTTGTGGTACACCTTCATGTGTTGTCACAACCATGACCTTAAACCAACAGCCAAAAAGTTTAGTTACTTAATGTTTAGGACAAGAGTTTTGAAGTGGATTAAGAATATGTTAATCTCTAATTAATGAGTAAAACAAATAGGACAATGAGAAGATACCTCGTCCCCCATTTCACGTAAGTATTTAATGAAATTCTGGAACCGATTCTTATATCCAGAGACATAACTGCATACGATTTCAATATATGTTGTTACCAAAAACATTTACTGGAATTAAAATGTTCAATAAATCAAACATTGAGATCATGAAATAGGAAATTACTATTAGCAACTAATTAAAAATACTACCAAAATAATCATCTTTGAGTAAAAATGATTGATGTAGTTGCAAAAGTAGCTTGAAGGAAGAACAAATAGAACATAGGGAGGTAACATATATTTTATGAGCTTATATATATTTCAATCCAGCATATTTAAAGGACAAAACATGTAAAACTAGATATTATGTTCAATATGATGAAGAACTAATGTAAAACTTCAAGTGCAATTGGTTTTATGTACAAAGCTGGATCCGAAAATAAACAACTAAGAATCAACCTAAAATTGTGGTCAATGTATAGTCTAACTAAAACACAGAAAAAACAACAAGCTGCTGGAAAAAAGGTTATAAGAGATCTATCAATCTTCAGTTTATCAGATTAGATCTAAATTGGAATGTCAAACTATTACTCTAGAAAGTTGAAATTAACAAATGTCTTTATCAACAAAAAGTCATTATATCTAAAAAATGGGAAAATTCTATGACAGTCCCACCCCAATGCAGCCGGTTATTCTGGACCACACATTTGGGGTGGGTTGGGTGGTTTTTGTATGGGTGGTGGAGTAAAAAACCACCCAGCCCCGCCCCAAATGTATGGTCCAGAATGACCGGCTGCATTGGGGTGGGACTGTCATAGAATTACCCTAAAAAATGACACCATAACAATGGATCACTTAGCCTAATATTGCAAATTATGCATTTTTCATCAAATTGCTCCAAGAGCAGAAAGATGACAAGATCCATACTTTAACACCTCCATTCACCTTCAAAGTCATTTAATCAAACACAAGTAGCATTAACTATCAAGAAACTCAAAAGTCAACGAGATCAAAATACTTGCAAACAAAAAACATCACAAATGGCCTAAAACATGAAATGCACAACATGAAACACTAACGAGTAGCAAAAATTAACAACACTCACGCAAATGGAGATGGCTCAACAAATAGTGCAATACGTCTAGGCTTAGAATTAATCTCATCAGAGTCAAGCATAACAGGAGGGTTCTCATCATCTTCCCCATTATGCTCTGTATTAGTCATGTTGTCACTAGTACTAGCTGCAATAAAGGGTTTTTTACTAAAATGTCTAAATTTCAAGCTTTTCAACTCTTTTGACCTCAAAGATTGAGACTTCACACAATTTAGATTAATGGGTTTTGTTATACTGGATGAACAAACACAAGAAACAGGGGAATTTCTATGTGAGCTAGAAGATGAAGAAAGATTAAAAGTAAACAGGGTAGGAGGAGAGAGATGAGGATTTATAGAGAGTGATGAACAAGTGGACATGATGCTGGATTTGGTTTGATTATATATATATATATATATATATTAAATACAATGTCTAAAACTGTTTGGTGACTTGTAAGAAAGAAATTGCGATTTTTTGGGGGGAGAAATGGTTTTTTTTTTTCTTGATTCTTTTGGGATTTTAGAATTTGGATTTGTTTAATATGAAAAATTTAAAGTGGTGAAGATAGAGAAAGGGGGCCATGAGAGGAGACTCTTGGAATGGATATTCTTTTACAGGAAGTGGAATTGGGGAATAATCTGATGATGAAACAGTATATGCTCTGCCTCCAATCAATGGAGGATGAATAAACATTAATCTATTTTTCACATTCATTTTTATAAGATAATACAAAAGATATTTGTTTTATATTCTATTATTTACTGTTACAATGAAACAAATGAATCATGTGATTAGATCCATCATATTCAATCTCAAATCAAAATATTTAAGCAAAAAAGAAAATACCTTGCATTTTCTTTTGACCTATTATAAAATCATTATCATAAGGAAAATAATTGCTTATGACACTATATATATATATATATATAGCATGTGCCAAGTTTTAATAATAATAATTTGATTTTATGCCACAAGATATTCTTTTGAATATCCCATAATTTCTTGTTCTATAATCATACACATTAATATAAGTATTATTTTATATTGAATGAGATGTCTTGTGCACCAGAAAAGCCATGCTTATTTATCTATTTTTTTCAGTTCTTTCTTTTTCTATTTAGTTGTTGATCTATGATACTTGTTAATATAATAATATTTGATTGTTAATTTAATAGTTGATGAATATTTGAGATAAATATTATATTTTCAGCATGGAGTTTAGTTAATTATTGAAGTTTGCATTTTTGTAATTTATAGGGATTAGTTGGTTATAATTGGGTGGTTGGTGAAATTAATAATGGTCTTAACTCTTAATTTTGATTCCCTTGTTTGCTTATATTAGGACAGTTGGACCCTCTCTACCCAGGTTGTTGATAACTAATCATCTAATAAATAATTTGAGATTAGTAGTGGGGTACTTATATTATTTAAGTAATAAGCCTAAAAGTTTCAACATATTACAACTTAATTTTTTATTGGAAAAATAACAACTTAAAATCTTCTTTGAAATGCTTTGCATCACAAATACATATATTTGAAGAAACAATCATGATTAAAAGGGAAACAAATAGTTTAATGTATTTTGCAGTTATTATAAGTGTTAACATGACAAAAGGGAATATAATGTTGGGATTTTTTCACTTTATTCATACATTTTTCATTTATTTATTATTTCAAAGAAATTTATGCGACAAAGAAAGCTAAATTTAATTAATCATTAATGGGAATTAATTTCTCGGAACTTGTCCAAATTCTTGTTTCAATTAACTTATTATTATCAAAATAAAAGTGACATTTGACCGTAATAATATTTTAATAAACATCGCAAATGTTGATTGTGCTAGGACATACACATGTTTATGATTCGTGAATTTGGGCCCAATATTTCATGTGAAGGGCCTATCGTTATATTTTTTCATAGGCTATGTAAAGACCCAATAGATCATGGGCTGCCCCGAGTTGGACTAATATAGGGCATGATTTTCATATTTTTTACTTTTAATAATATGTTTATTTGACATTTATATCCTCTTGGATCTTTTATCCGTGTATCAAAATAATGTCACATCATTATGAGATTGACAAGTGTTTTTTTATTTGAATTATTATTTATACTTTATTTTTAAATGAACACTTATTAATCTCATAATAATGTGTCATTATTTTAGTATGGGATAGAAACTAGATAGTGTTATTTCATCTAAAAGCAGTAATGCACACATATTTTCTAATATATTTAAAAATAAAATAAAATGGGGATTCAGGGGCAATTGGATGTCCTCCTCATCCCTAAAAAAAATATTTTGGAGAAAAAAATTACAAGAAATACATTTGTTTGCCATTTACTAAAAAATTTCTTCCAAAAAAATCTCTCAAAATTACATATAATTTGAATTTTTTTTTCAACAAATTAATTTTACTATTCATGATTTGACAGTTAATACAATTAATTAAAATAGTTTTTCCGACTATCTTTCAATGCAAAAAATTATTTTAATTACATATTCTAATACAAAATAATGCAACGTTTAAAATAAGATCCATTGTGACTATTTTTGGACGTCTAAATCAACGAGTTTGACTAACCACATTTAATAAAAATTATATTTAAATACTAACTCAAACAAATTTCTCACAATAAAAAATATATCACATCAAACACAATCATTACTTATTTTTTCTCTTAAAAATCTCATCTTCCAAATCACATTTCTCATTTTTATCATGGAAAAAAATTCTTGAAGATGGATATGCCATCCAATTGGGCCCTCAGAACTTTTTTTTTTGGGAATTTATAACTTTTATTTCCCGTAAAAACCAGAAGAGAATAAAGAAAAGAAAAACATTAAAAAAATAAGAAAGAAAAAGAAAAACATTAAAAACTTAAAGAGGATAGAAGGAAGGAAGAACATGAGGATGACGATGACGAAGACATTGAGTCCTTGTCAGCCCAATATGCTATCAAGATCTTCTCTAAAACCCACTTCATCTAATTTCACAATCTTTGCTACAGCCAATGGCACACAAATCAATGCCACTGTTACTCATCAGATTAAGGACAGTAAAAAAAATGGAGTCTTACACTTTGATTTCCAGGTAATTTTGAGTGTTTTGAAACAGATTTTGCTTAAATTTTGTTGGGTGAATTGTGTTATTTTATATTTTACCATTTTTATTGGAATGCTGAGAGCATACATTAATTCTCGAATTGTTTAATGGGTTGCAATTTTTTCATGTGTTTTTTTGGACCTACTGTTGAAATGATTCGATAATGTTTTTTCTTAGATTCTGTAAATTATTTGTGCAGAAATAAGTTTAGTAATATCTGAATTGTGCCTTTGCTTTTGGCTGGAGATGAATTAATCTATTGAGCTACTCTCATTCTTACAAGAAACTAAGAAAATAAACTTGTTATGGCATTCATAATGTGATATTATTCGAATCCTCTATTCCAATACATACAATGTTTCGCTAAATGTATACTCGGGCATGAATTATGTACACTCGATTCACATTTATGATACTAAATATGAGATGAAAAATCGAGTGTCATAGAGGATTCAAAGTGATTCTATTTTTCGAAAAAAAATTTGATGCAGAGAAGTTTACATTGACAACATAAGGTTGCACTTATACTGCCTTTCACTATTATTGTCCTAATAAATCCCTTCTTCACAATGATCTAAACTGATAAACATAGATGGACTTAAAGTATTTGTGGGCTCTTTTCTATACATTTTCTTTTTAACTTAAGATGCAGAAATTAATTCATTGTGATTGCTGAAAATTACATTTCTGCAATTCGATTTGTTTATCCACTAACTTAGGATGATTTATGTCGAAATATAATCTTGTTAATCTCTTTCTGGCAGGAAATATTGCTCTCGAGACTTCCAGCCACAGCTATTGTAATCACCAATGCCTTAACATTTGCTCAACCACTCAGAGCACTTGCAGAAACATGTGAAGCTGATAATTCAATCATCGATATGAATATGCCAGTTTTGCTTTTTGTCGCCCTTGTAGGCGCCACTGTTGGAGGTAAATACCAAATTCAAACGAGTTGTTTTTCATGTTTATCTTGTATATTTTGCGAAATTTCTAATCACATATTATTCATATTCATCTATATATCAATCTTGTTCGTCTAATGTTTGTAAATGCAGGATTACTTGCACGGCAGAGGAAAGGCGAAATGCAGAGGCTAAACGAGCAGCTTCGACAGATTAACACGGCCCTGAAAAGGCAAGCTAAGATTGAATCTTATGCGCCCGCTTTGAGTTATGCTCCTGTTAGTGGGCGAATTTTAGAGAACGAAGTGATAATTGATCCAAGGAAACAAGATTTAATATCTCGTCTTAGAAATGGAAAAGTTTACTTGCGAAGTCAAGATCCCGAGAAGGCGTTTTTCGAGTTCAAAACAGCACTTGACATTGCACATGATCTAAAAGATCCCATTGAGGAAAAGAAGGCTGCAAGAGGCTTAGGTATTATTCTTTTCATCATTCAATATTCACTACAAAAAGGATTATTACACGAACGCTCCCTCACTTATTGGGTAATTACCACGAGACCCTTTAGTTTTTTCAAATTACCAAAACGACAGTCGAATTGCAATAATGTTTTGACTGATGGGGAAGTTTTGATAATTTCTCAAACTTCACGGGCATAATTAGGCTCTCTCACAAGGGTTGTCTATGTAATTTACCTTAGAATCCGTTTGTTTGACATGGAATGAAATCTAAAATGGGAATAAAATTTCTGGTAATTTGATTACTAGAAATCTAAATCAAAAAACAACACCAAACAATGTTATAGTTTTTGGTAATCACATGCCCTATTTAGATTCCATTTCCTGACAAACAAACAGAGTCTGAATATAATTGTATTCTGTTTTCTAGGGGCGTCATTGCAAAGACAGGGGAAATTTCGGGATGCCATTAAGTATCACTCAACGGTTCTCGAAATTTCACAAAGGGAAAAAGAGGATTCTGGAAATACAGAAGCATATGGAGCTATAGCTGATTGTTATACTGAACTTGGAGATTTGGAACGAGCTGCGAAATATTATGACCAGTATATCGAGAGGTTACAGTCTGATTGATATTTTTTCGTTTTATGAATTTGCATATTGTGTTCAATTGAGATTGCAATATGTAGTTGAGTTTGTTACGTTGCATGGCGGGTAAACATTTTTTTGTAGAGCTTTATAATGTATTAATATTACTTTCGAGTAAATTCAAGTTTTTTTTATTTGGATTTCAATAGTTTATGTAACGTTTTTAGTACTTTAATCTTGCTTCATATGCTCATGTAAATTCAAGCTCGAATTCTCAATAATAGATTCAAAATTGAATGAACACAAATAAAACCCTGATTATAACATTTTATAATCTTGATTCATATGTTCATGTGCAACTTTCTTAAAAAGAAACAAATCGAATAAACAAATGAACAGATAAGGGCACTTTTACAGAACATATATTAAGGTTGTCGTAAAACTGGAATCTAAACATAAAAAATATAAACCTTTGCCGGATGCACGTTTTGTCCTAAAATACGGCCAACTGCTTCTGATCAAGTTATTAACATTAAACTTTGTTAATTTTTGTCTTGTCAAATATTTTATTTCAAAATTTGAATCATCTTGTATGCTACAGGAATATAGTTTTTATATCAAAAGGCTATTAACATAACATTGACAAACAGAATATCACCTTATTACATCTGCTAATTTCAATATCCAAAATATATCACACAATAACAAGGACAATGAATTGATTAAAAAAAGCATAAAATCAAATGAAAAAAAAAAAAAAAAAAGAATAAAATCAAGATCAACCTTGATCATTTTCTTCTTGTTGAGGAAAAGCTTCAGCTTCAGCATCAACCAGTTCTCTATCTACCGTTGCTCGGTTCTTATACCTATAAAACGAAGCCACGAAAACGAATACAATCAGATTCACAGCACTTAACGTCGCCAAAAACCAATAATACCTATCCAAACGGCTCCTATTCAACGTATACTGAAACCAGTTTCTTCTTCCTCCTCTTTCACTCACTTTACCCACAACATATACCGATAACACACTGCACATAAACCCGAGACCCGAAACCCCCTTACTGAAATAAGTTAGATAATCTTTCATAGACTCAGGAGCCTGATCAGCATAAAACGCGGCCACACTCTTGTGAAAGAACGAATCCACACCCCCGAGTAAGAAAAACTGGAAAAGCAGCCAAAACATGCTCATGGGGATTTCGTCATCTGGTTTATCGAGCAATCCATGGCTTATAATGACGTTTATTCTTCGAGTCTCGAGTTTTGCAGCAGTTATACAACATAGAACTGAGAATATCATGGCTAGTGCAAGGCCGATTGATGGTGCTCGAGGTTTGTTGGGCTTCAAAATGGCACCTGCTACAGAGTTGAAGAACTGTTTTGCGTAGTCGAAGAGCATTTTGAATATGGGGATAGGGACTTTCCATTTTCCTATGTTTCGGTTCATGTGACTGGCTTGTTCTAAGAAGTAAGTGTTTCCGATTGATGATACAATCCCGATTACTATGAATGTGAGCCACATTGGTACCATTCGAACAGCTATTTTGGCTTCTTCGACTTCGCCTATTGAGCAGAGTCTCCATCTATTGTAGTCTCGATTTTCTTCTTTTATGGCAGCTTTCTCTAAGCACCTGAAAGACACAAGGAAAAATGATGGAAATATAACCAAATATAACAGTCTTGTTGTTTTAAACGTGTAAAATTAGTCTCATATGACGTACTATTTTTGTATTTTTAATCCCAACCGTTCAAAAATGGACGAAAAATTCACAAAACCCGCAAGTAAAAGAATCAAATGAGGACCATTTTTGCAACTTTGGAAATAATGAGATTCAAATTAGAACTGATACCTGAGAAAACGAGTACGTGTACGTGTTTCTCGATCATCGATCCTGTGAAGCTGTCGATTATCATCTGGAAATGATTTGTTTATGTTGAAAGCACAGGCAACAAATACTCTGAATACATTAGTTATCGGGCTACCTGTTCTTCGTTCCGAATGATATTTACCCCAACAACAACCCGTAAAAAACAAAATCGTTACAAAAACAGTACAAATTGCTGGAATTCCAAAACGTATATCCCATGGTTTTATGTATGGAAGTGCAATAGCTCCAGTTACAGGCACAATAACCACAATCATAAACGCGAATATTATAGCTAATACTTGTGACCCTTCATCAGGCCTATCTTCCTGTTCCTCAAGAAAAGGCTTTAGAGACACATTGTGGCCAGATATTCCCACAGTTAGCAATCCCATGCCTGTGTAGAACAAAGCTTTTTGTGTATGGCTAATACATTCTGGCTTGTAATCTTTGCACGGGCCAAGAAACGTCGGTGTTGACAAAGTAACCAAGGTTATACCCTGGAAAAAAAAACCCATCAAAATCTCTTGAAAACACATGGTTCTAATTTTTCATTGTTTAACAACCCGAAACTTATGTTAGAAACAAAACTTTGAACCTTGAAACATACACATATTTTTCAATGGATTATTCGAAAAGGAGTTATAAACTCACCAGGCTGTAGGCTATGCTAGAAATCACGAGCATCGTGAAATTTCCGAGAAATGCATCTACCAGGAAGAGAAAAAAACCTGGCAAAATTAGATAAATTCCACTCCAGACGTTTAAAAATCCAGCAGCATGAGTAAAGCTTAGATTCCAAACATCTGTTAAATACTTTTGCAGCACGAATAACGCATATGCAACCAATATGTCTGCCCATAGCAATGCTGCAAACAATAGAACGAAGAATAGAATAAACACATAAGTCTTATAATATGTGAAAAACTAAAGATATGAACTTGAAAATGTAAATTATTTTACCAGAAAT
Organism: Verbascum thapsus; assembly: GCA_963669365.1. NCBI lineage: Eukaryota > Viridiplantae > Streptophyta > Magnoliopsida > Lamiales > Scrophulariaceae > Verbascum > Verbascum thapsus. The sequence goes on along the minus strand of OY770114.1, from coordinate 14,107,862 downwards.
TCGGACAAAGCTCTTCATTACTACCTTTGTTGTTCTCTGCAAAAGTATGGTAACTGGAAAACAACAAAATAAGCACTTTAATAAAGATGAATGAATCTATGATTAGTCTAAAAAATGAAATTAAATATAAACAATGACACATCAGAAAGCTTAAATGAGGATTTAATCACCGTAGATTTTCCCTCCCACTGGGAAATCCAACTTTTGAAATTCTCACCAACTCTGTTTCATCGTTCATACTATAAGTATCATTACATTGACTTTGCAACGACCAGACAAAAACAAATGAAATTCTTGGGAAATGGGAAAAAAAAAATCCCACCATTTTCCAGTCCAGATCAAGCTATATTTCGTCCATTCTGATTTATAAAAATAGTTTCTTTTTAAATGTAAAGTTAGTTATGAAAAATAATCGAGGACCATAATTAGTGACAGCTAATGTGAATATAAAAAGAAGTAGAAGAATAGAAAATATGTGGACCGTACAAGACTATAAAACTATGCGCCAAATTATTATACAAAAAATTGAATGAACCAATAGTCCAATTACTCCAATACAAGAAATTCATATTTAATTCATGATATATAGAATTTAAAGAAATATAATTTTAAGAGATACCCTTTTGTTCTATATTAGTATTAGTTATATCTTTTTTTAAAAAATATTACATAAAGTTTTCATCAAATTAAGGTATTTTAATAATTATGGCTCCTCGTATTTAAAAATTCTTGTAATTATGTCATAGACCCTAAAGGGGTCTTATAGTAATTTATCAGAAAGTTTAGAATGAATAATTGAAATGAAAACATGAAATGATTTCTAGCCAGAGAGCATCTATTTGCTAAATTATCTTCCAAAAAAGATATTGATGTGTATTATTATCATATCGATAAGTCACAAAATAAAATTGAATAGTAAATATTCGAAGGCAAATAATAAAGTAGATGCAAATTCTTTGAAACTTCGTGTTACGCAATGGTTAAGTTTGCTCATTGAGGCCTACCACCACGATATTGCAGTATTTTCCCAGGAATAACATGAACCACATCTTCGACATCACCGCAAACTGCTTTTTTGTTTGAGAATATTATACCTTTTTTATATCTTTTTCTTACTCGTGTTATTTAAGATTTCTTTATATTTTCTAGTTTGAACTGATTTATAAATGAGGCTTCAAGTGTGTATTATATCCCTCTCACAAAAAAAAAAAAACAATTATAAAAGTGAGGAAATATATTTTTAAGGATAGAAAATGTGTTTAGATGAGTTATTTAGAGAAAAATATGTAATGATCATTGTTGATGTATGTTTTTTTTCTAGAAATTTGTTTGAGCAGTAAATATTTTTAATCAAATTCTTCGATTTATACGTTAAAATAATTGTGGTATTTTACATTAGAATATGTATTAATTTAATTTTTTGTATTGAAAGATAATAAAAAAAATATTTTTAAATGATGTTAATTGTCAAATAATAAATAGTAAAAATTATATTTTTTCTTTTTTTTGCAAAAAAAAATATCTTCAAAATTATCAAGATTTTTGAGAGATTTTTAATTTTTTGTTAGACATACCAAATAAATAATATTTTTTAAAATTTATATTTTAAAATACTTTTGTTTTTGGAGCAAAGGTTCTAATCAATTTGGGCTCACCGGTGCATGAGATAATGAAGGCCCCAACTATACATAATTATGGGCCAAAGTATATATAACTAACTATACACTAACAATTTTTTTTTTCTATATTTGTGTCTCATTCCAAACAAGGAAAGTATGTAATGAATTAAACGATAAAGACAGTTACAAATAGGATTAATATGATTGAATCCACTACTTCAACGTCAAGTTGAATCAATTTTAAATTGGAAATTCAAATTCATGCTTTATATGACGCAATGAAATTTCATCACCTTAGCTAGACGTGTTGCAGACTTGCAGATATGGCTAATGGCAAGGAAGTTCAAGTAGCTGACTTCAAAAATATGTTCTTAATTTTCACGTCTTAAATACCTTTTCAAGATCCCAAAGGTGGGTTTTGACATTTCACATGAAAAAAAAAAAGATATATACATATACAGAATGCATCATCAATACTCAAATGATCAAAACTAAGTTTCTCATATTCTGCAGGCAGAAATGGCAGTGATTGCAAGAACTATAGGTAAAATTCAGGCCAATGATTACGATAATAAGTGATAATTAGCCGTTTTCTAAATCTCATTATTACGAAGGTTGTCTGAATTTTGCTCATATTATGTTATGCAGTTCTGTTATGGGCTGACTTTATGGCAATGTACACATTATTCATAATGATCGCGTATTTAACGGACGTATGGAAGATCAGCCCGGCTCATTCGGCTGCAATTCTCAACGTGTTTTGGGGTTTATCTCTTACACTCCCGTTATTCCTTAAATTCATAACCGACACAATCTCCGGAAACTTCTGGATGCTTCTTATCTCGAGCCTGGCTTATTGCGCCGTAAATATCCATACTAATCTATTTTACCGTTTTTAGTACATAGATGTGTGATAAGTGTATATATATCTGTTTATTTGGATTGTTTTTCTTGTTTACAGGGAATGGGATTTTTGACAATGTCAACTCCACCAGTTTTATCAAACATAATGGGCAATTGCAGTGAATACAAACCCGAATGCATTGGCCAAGGCCAAAAACTACTTTTCTACACATCATTAGCTTTGATATCTATCGGTTTCTCAGGCCATTTAGCTAGTTGGAATTTGTTCATGTCTGAGCAAGTTTCTACTGAAATCCCCAATATATTTGTCGAACAAACGGAAACTTCTGATGATGAAGTCGATAGTAATGCTGATGCTGATGAAGATGATGATAAGAAGGTCATTTGCAGGATTATTTACGCGGTTTTTAGGGTATTTACAGGCATCTATTTTGCTGTCATTATGCTAATTACTGTAATTGCAGTTGTCACATACATAAAACCATGGTCTATTCGGTTTGGAATACCAGCAATATGCACTATATTCGCGACTACATTGTTTCTCACCGGTATTTTTTCTTACAATTATGTCGAGCCCAAAGGGAGCCCTATTACTACATTTTTTCGGGTTTTTGTTGCCTCGATTTTCAAGTTGCTTCATTCGTCTCCTAAAGACGTTAAAGAGCTTTACGAGAAACAGGGCCCTGGAGAAAAACTGGTGCCCCATACGAAAACCCTGAGGTCCATCTCCTCACCCCATTATTCTAAGAGTGTGTTTGGATTGAAGAATTTGAAATCTATGAATTTCAAATTTATCGACAAATCCATTCAATTTCGTTTGGATGAATTCATGTGACGATGGATTTCAAATCCATTGTCATTCATTTTGACCTATTTTCTCCACGACTACGGTGAATTTCAAATAACTCCATTATAGGTGTCATTTGAAATCCTTCCTCCAAATCCCCTCCCCAAATCCAAATCAATCGATCCAAACACACCCTAATAGTAAATTTTACCACTCGATCGACTAATTTTTTTTTCAAATACAGGTGTTTGGACAAGGCAGCAATTGTACTATCCAGACAACCTTTGGAGGAACAAAAGAACAACAGATGGAGACTTTGTACTGTGACAGAAGTCGAAAAGACTAAAATCGTTATACGAATGATCCCCATCACAATGACGTTGATCATGTGTGGTGTGGTGATGTCAAATGGATACACATTTTTCGTCGAGCAAACAAATCACTTGAACCCAAAGTTCATCTTTTTCAAAGTCCCCATACCGATTTTCTTGTCTGTCTATCAGACAGCAAAGGAAGCTGGTTCTTCGTGTTATAGTCTCGTTAAGTCGATAGAAAAACGGTTTACAAAAACACGACCCAAAAATTGTGCTCCTTCGATTGGGATCGGGATATCAATGGTTTTTGCTATACTCTGCTGTATAACTGCTGCTAAAGTTGAGAATCGAAGATTAAACGTTGTTCAAAAACACGGGTTGTTAAACGAACCCGACGAAAGGATACCAATGTCGATGTTTTGGATGATGCCACAGTTTATTCTTCTTGGGATGACTAATGGGCTCTTAGAGATTAGTACAATAAGCTTCTTCGTTAATCAATACACTATTTCCAGAGAAAATTTCAACTTTCCAATCTCCCCTGACTCAACAGATAACGGTTATTTGCCTTTCGTTGGTGGTGCTGTGCTTGGCGTGGGGACTCTTGGTGGGATTCTGGCGGTGTATGTTGTGGGGAAAGTGAGCGAAAGGGGCGGGAAAATGAACTGGTTTCAGCATAGTTTGAATAGAAGTAGACTTGATAAGTATTATTGGACACTTTGTTGGTTAATGGCTATTAATCTTGTGGTGTTTATAGTTGTGTCGATATTTTATATGTATAAGGAATCGGAGTTTGAAGACGAGGAAGTTGGAGAAACAGGCGAAATCGGTGAGCTAAATGGTGATGAAAATGTTGATAATTTTTGCTGCTGCTGTGGTTAGATTATGTACCGATATAAGATTGAATCGTTAAGTTTGGATTAATCGATTTGGATGTAACGTTTTACTAAATGTCGATCATTATAAGAGCCAAACATTTTGTAACGATTTATATGTACAAATCAATTATCTTGACCAAGTTTTTTTTTTTTTTTTTTTTTTTTTTTTTTTTTTGTGTATAGTAAGTGCAAGATGGGCTGATTTCATAAGATACTTAGATAGGATTGTTGATGAAAATATCGGGGAAAAAGTCAAATATTATTATAATATATGATTATTAAAGAGGAATTAAATAAGGAAAGACAGATAAATGAGGAATCTAGTTGACTTGACTTTTGACATCTTAAATGTCAACTTGAAGGATTTACTACGAACATGTATTTGTCCTTCCTCATCATTTTCATGACGTAACAGAATTGTAATATTATTGATTTCAGTATCTGCTAATCTAAATTATTCTGATTATCAAACTCAAAGACTAAAGTTACCAAATCAGTTATATTTCTCGTCTTGAGGAATTTCCCCATAATAAGTAAGTCGAGTTCGGTCAAACTTGAGCTGACTGCATGACAAAGTTAAATTAAATTAAATTACGTACAATTCAATAAATTTACGATTTTTTTTGTAGTTTCATCAATTAATTTAGCAAATCTAAAACGTAAATAAGATCCAAAACATGATATTCAACATCTTAAATATAAATATTCACATTAACGTGTTGTGATTGTGGAATGGGGATAACAGCGTGTAAATGTCTGTCTAGGCACTAAAAAAAGGCACGACTGATGAAAGTCCAAAGACAGGCTTGAGTTTTAATAGACAATCGTAATTGTTTATATAATATTGTAATTTAACACCCTCTTGTTACAAAACTAATATTTTTTTAGCTTCTGTTTTCTATATATTATCACAGGTTTCACATATATGTAAGGCCCCAGAAAAAACTAAACCAGGCAATGAATCACCCATAATCAAGATCAAATTTTCTCTTTTACTTATAAATTCTTGTTTTTTCCCCGAAAAGGGTCGATAAAACATTCAGAAATGGCAATTGGGAGAACTATAGGTTAGTCTTATTGTAATACATATGTAATATATTTGATCATTATTTTCCTCATTATATGTATATGTATATATACATATATTAACTCTAATTTTGTGCTCATGATATGTAGTGCTAATATGGGCCGACATAATGGCATTGTATACGTTGTTCATATTGATGGTATACTTAACCGATGTGTGGAAGCTTGGTTTTACTCATGCAGCTGGAATTATCAATGTGTTTTGGGGTGTATCTCTTACATTGCCATTACTTCTCAAATTCATAGTCGACACAATCTCCGGAAACTTCTGGATGCTTCTATTCACCACCATGGCCTATTGCGCGGTAAATTTTCGATCCACTTTAGTTTTTATCTTGCACCAAGATCTTCTACATAGTCAAAAACATACATTTTCATCTGTCCAGTTCCAATATCAATGTGAAATGTATTAAAAATTGGTGTAAATTGCAAAACGTAAGATGGGTTTTATGCAAAACGTGCGTTATTCGTACAGTTCAATATATAAAGATGTGTGATAAGTGTATATATATATATCTGTTTATTTGAAGAAAATGGATTTTTTTTTTCTTGTTTACAGGGAATGGGATTTTTGACAATGTCAACTCCACCAGTTCTAGCAAACATAACGAACACCTGCAGCGAATACAAACCCGAATGCATTGGCCAAGGCCAAAAAATACTCTTCTACACATCTTTGCCGTTGATATCTCTAGGTTTATCTGGCCATTTGACTAGTTTCACCTCATTCACGGCCGAGCAAGTCATAATAGAAATCGAAAACGTGTTCGAAGAAATGGGCAATATGATGAACGAAATGAGCAATATTACGCGCAGTGATAACATGTTTCGTGGCTTTTGCTGCATGTGGTGCAAAGCATTTTGTAGCTTTTATTTTGTGATCATTATAGTGATTGGTGCATTAATAACTGTAACGTATATAAACCCTTGGTCACTTCGGTTTGGAATCCCAGCAATATGCACTGTGGCTGCTACTGTAATTTTTCTTACAGGTTTATGTTCTTACAAGTATAGCAAGCCACGAGGAAGCCCTATTACAACCATTTTTCGGGTTTTTGTCGCCTCGATTACTAAGTTGTTTTGTAAGTCTCCGAAAGATGCTAATGAACTCTATGGGGGTCCTCAAGCAAACCTGTTTCCCCATACTAGGACCTTAAGGTCAATCCTCTCTCTCTCTCTCTCTCTCTCTCTCTCTCTCTCTCTCTCTCTATATATATATATATATATATATATATATATATATATATATATAATTCGTCTTTGAAACGCAGGTGCTTTGACAAAGCTGCAATTGTGAAACCCACACAGCCATTAGAGGAGCAGAAAAAGAACAGATGGAGCCTTTGCACAGTGACAGAAATCGAACACACGAAAATCATCATACGCATGATCCCAATCAGCATGACTTTGATCATGTGTGGTGTAGTGATATCCATTGGATTCACCTACTTTGTAGAGCAAATAAGTCACCTAAATCCAAAGTTCATCTTCTTCAAAGTTCCATTACCAGCTTTCTTGGGTGTTTATCAGCTAGCCCAAGGGATGGGTCGATGGTTCTACCCGTCAAGTCGAGGAAAATACGCCCCTTCAATTGGGATCGCAATATCAATGGTTTTTGCTATACTCTGCTGCATAACTGCTGCTAAAGTCGAGGATCGAAGGCTAAACGTGGTTCAAAAACACGGGTTAGTCGAAAAACCAGACGATAGAATCCCAATGTCGATGTTTTGGATGTTACCACAGTTCATTCTACTTGGGATGTTTTATGGGCTGTTAGAACATAGTACAATTTGCTTCTTTGTTGATCAACACCCTACATCTGCAAATAGTATGTACTTACCGTTTGTGGTTATCGGTTTGGTAGGGCTCGGGATTTTTGGGAATGTTGTTTCGGTGTTTGTTGTGGGGAAAGTGAGTGAAAGAGGAGGAAAAATGAACTGGTTTCAGCATGATTTGAATGGAAGTAGACTTGATAAGTATTATTGGACATTGGCTTGGTTGATGGCTATTAATCTTGTGGTGTTTATAGTTGTGGCCATAATTTATCGGTATAAGGAATCGAATAAGGTAGATAAAGAAGAAGGTGAAGAAGATGAAGAAGAAGGTGGGCTTGAAGAGCCATATAATGGTGAGGTTGCAATGTGTTGCTGCTGTGGTTAGATGGTTCCATATATCATATACAGTAAGGAAATATTTTGGCATTTTTAGGGTTTTTTTCCTAATATTTCTTTTTGAAGGGCTATTAATTAAATTGAATTTATTTTTAAAAGAATGAAGGGTTATTAATTAAATTTTGTTTTGTGTATGTCTAGCATTTCATGAATCGCGACTGATTCGGTCTGATTATCTATTGATTGTGACTCAATTTATACGTACAATATATGTCGAGAATTATCATTACGTATTTCAAAATTGTGCTACACTACATATATGCATATACAACACACACATATTATCACATGCCGACATTGATGAAGAAGAAGAAGAAAAATAATAATTTTCTTAAATTTAAGTACTTAATTAAGTTTTTAAGAGACAAATAAATATACTAATCTTGTGCTACTTAAAAGTGTTATTTAAAGAAGAAAAAAAAAAGATAATGATCATTTTGAGGGTAAAAGAGTAATTCCCACAAATCAATATTTATTGCCTTATTGGGGCACTTTATGCCTTGCGATTTGGCTAAATCAAAAAGAAAATCGAATTAAAATCCTATTGAATATGAAATCTACTGTTTCCGTTTGATAATAATTCGTTAGGCCGAAAAAATATAATATTTTATTTTTTTAAAGAAGATGAATGAAAATCTACTCGTATATGATCTACGTGAAGTTTATTGTTTTATTTTAATCATGATTGACTTGCTTTATTTGTAATTCATTGAAAATTAACATGTATGCATGGGATTGTTGTTTTGTTTCTAATGTAAAGTCCTAAAATATTTCTACATCTTTTATCTATACAAATGATTTTATTATTTATTATTGTCATAGATATATATGGTTTATTTTAATAATTATATTATTTAACTATTTGCCATTAAAAATTTGATTACATAAAGATATATTAGTTACAACTTACATCAAATTCTATAATAAACACTCGCACTATATAAAACATAACTGCCAGACTAATTTGAATGTGCCATATTATGCTCAACATTTTAACAGCAGCAGCATACACCTTTTGCATTATCATCATACCCCTCCTCAATCCCACCAAACTCGTCACCTTCATCCTCCCCAAGCTCCGATTCAACATACCGATACAATATCGCCACAATTATAAACACCACAAGATTTATAGCCATCAACCAAGCCAATGTCCAATAGTACTTATCAAGTCTACTTCCATTCAAATGCTTTTGAAACCAATTCATTTTCCCTCCTCTTTCACTCACTTTCCCCACAACAAACACCGATAAAACGCTCCCAAGAATCCCGACCCCAAACACGCCGTTAATGAAAAACGGCAAGTACGTTCGTGTCGAAACAGGGGATTGATCGATAAAGAAGCAAATCGAACTGTACTTAAACACCCCATTAAACGCCCCGAGTAGAAGGAACTGAGGGAGCAACCAGAACATGGTCATTGGCACTGTTTCATCGGGCTTGTCGACTAAGCCATGCCTTTGAACCACCCCGAGCCTTCGGTCCTCGACTTTAGCCGCGGTTATGCAACAAAGAATCGCGAGTATCATTGATACCATGATCCCGATTGGTGGGGCCAATTTTTTTGAACCCGATTCGCCTAATAAATTGGCAAACGTGGCGTAGAGTTTAACGCATTGGTTTTGTGCTTGCTCGAAGAACCAGAGGAGGACTACGGTTGGGACCGTGAGGCGCCCAACTCGGTGGTTCATGTGATCTAGTTGCTCGATGAAGTAGGTGAATCCAATGGCTGATACGACGCCACATAAGATGAAAGTTAGCCATACTGGAATCATGCGAATGATGGTTTTCGTCTCTTCGACTTCGGTCACCGAGCAAAGTCTCCATAAGTTCTTTTCTTGCTCCTCTAGAGGCTTTGTGGGTATTACAATTGCAGCCCTGTCTAAGCACCTACATATCAAGAACATAGAATATAAACATAAGCAAATTATTGAACCTAACTTAATACCAAATGGCGTAGATCATGTCACATCAGCATAAAACTGGAGAGTTGGTGTACCTCAGGCTCTTTGTATGGGGAACAGTATAAACTTCCGTATTTTGGATCTCATACAATTCCTTAGCATCTCTCGGGATTCGATAAAACAACTTGGAAACAGCAGCCACAAACACTCGGAAGAACATTGTCAAAGGGCTTCCTAGTGGCTTATAATACTTATACGAACACGACCCGCTGATAAACATGAGGGTGGCGACTAGAGTACAAATGGCTGGAATCCCAAACCGAAGAGACCACGGCCTTATGTAAGGAAGCGCTATAACCGCCACAAAAGTGAAGATAATAACGGCAAAAATACTGCAAAAAAATCGCCAAAATGTGCTTTTATCAAGATTATCTTGTTCTTCATACAATTGCTCAGCCAGGAACGAATTCCATGAAGTCATATGGCCAGACATCCCAAAAGCTATCAAAGGCATCGCCGTGTAGAAAAGTATCCTTTGGCCTTCGCCAATGCATTCGGGCCTGTACTCGCTGCACGTGCCCATAGCATTCGCTAGCACCGGTGGAGTGGACATAGTCAATAATCCCAGCCCCTGAACACAAACAAGTTCGATCAATGTATATAATAACGAAATTTTTTTTTTTTTCTTAATGACGGGAAAAACCCGCAGCCGCTACCCTTAGGTGCACACTGGGTAAATTTCGTTCTTGTCCAATAAACTGCAAACCAGATAAGAGAGTTCAACCAAATTAGGTTGTTCAGAGCTGATAGGATGACAGTAAAGGACGTAGAGGAGGTCAATAAGCATTCTTTTAAGGGAAATCGAATCTGTTAGTCACAAGATTCAGTTGTCTGACCAACTCTATAATGAAGTTGCCTCAATAAGGAAAAATTGTTGATTATACAAATGAGTTGAAAGGAATTTAGAATTTTTACGATGCTATACGCAATGCTGGAGAGCAATAGCATCCAATAACTGCCCATAACGGTGTCGACTATGAACGCCAGAAGTAGGGGCGAGACTGTAACGATGCCCCAAAAGATGTTGATTATTGCAGCTGCATGAGTAAACCCGAGATCCCAAACGTTGGTTAAGTACGCCATCATTACGTACATGGCATATATTGCTAGTATGTCAACCCATAGCAGGCCTGATAATGGTAGAAACTGGCAACATTAGATCAATATATATATATATATATATAATTACTTATAAATTAAGTATATATGATCATTAGAGTCCATCTGTGTTTAATTACCTATTACTCTCCCAACTGTTGCCATTTCAGCTTCTTAGCGTTTTTTTCTATCTCTGCAACAAGAAATGAAAATTAGGGCCTTCAAATTTTACGAAATTCAGGCAGTTTATTCGAGTTAAATATGAATGTGTTAATGAAATGAAAGCAAAAAATTTATAACTTGTTATTTCAATTAAGTTTCAGAGGGAATATATAAGGACAATGGCTAGTGGACATTTTTTTTGTAGTTTCTTTGATCTTTCCGCGTAAAAGAGAGACTAATAAATTGTTAAGAAGGAAAAAAGAAGATGTTGAGGTTGAATTTCGTATATAAATTTTGAGGACTATTTTAATTGGTGAAAGTCAACTCGATGTGCAAAAATCCGATTTTAGTTCTTTTCATACTTGATAAGGAAACTAATTAACGTACTATTATTATATTACACTACACAAGGGATTGTTTTTTTTTTTGGAAAATGATAAATATGTTAGAAAAATATAAATCAATATATTTTTTAGCTAGGATGAATGGTTGTATGACGTCATGAATATTATGTAGTAATAAGTTACAATATACTGATAACTAGCACGTTTGGTGCATAAATTGTTCATATTATTGATCATCCCCTATAGAAAGTTCAGTACACAGATTTATGTGTCGTATTTTTGAGATGAAGATAATGTATAATTAAGAGACCTTTGGAGGGATTTATGGGCTTAGATGGGAATTAATTTATAGTTATAATTCTTATTTAATTTCAGTTAAGTTTCCTCGTCTAATAAGAAGGATTGAGTTTTTCCACTTTAAATGGGAATAAGGTCTCATAAGACAAAACATGTTAATAAATCCCACTTACAGGAGTAACTATTCATATATAGTATATATATATATAGGTTACCAAAAAAAAAAAAATATATATATATATATATACTAACTAAATAATCATGATTGATAAGCATCTTTTCCACACGTCTAGATTATAGAGTGGAGGCTGAGACAAGAGTGCAATAAAATCAACAAATCCTTCTGTATGTGAATATATTTTTCAGATTTTATTAGTGAAATAAATAAATAAATAAATAAATATGATCAAGATTCTTTTAATTACGCGTTGACAATGTCTTCCTAATCAAACAAAAGTAACGCGGATGTATGTATCTGGTTTTATTAATCTCACTAGTCATATTTCCTCTCTTGTCATTTCATTGTTATATCCATTGTACTGTAAAGAGATGTTGACAATTGACAAACAAGTCTTTGTTAAGACATATCAAAACTTGTATATTTTTTTCTTATATAATAAATTTATGATAAATATTATATATAATATTTTCTTGTACATATATAATATTATTAGATATTGTACTGTATTTATTAATACATATATAATAAATAGAATACTTGTATATACTAATAAAACAATAAAATATATATTTATTATTTTTATTTTCAGCTTGAGCTCGTAAAAAAAAAAAAACTCAAATTTTTAGATTCAAATTGACTCACCAAGGTCATGAACCAATTCGATTCGTTGTAAAACCCTAGCTGCCTATATTATCTATTTCCCATGGTTTAACTATAGTCGAATTTAATTATTTTATCATTCACTTTAATGAATTTGAATCATATCAGGTGTAAATTTGATGGACTCACAATACTCAATTGTAAATATTTTTTATTTCCAGTGATTAATGGCTAAGCTAAAATGGATTGCTCAAGGCCCAATCCAAATTGAAAATTTTGATTTTAGGCCTTCACATTCACAAGACTTTGGAGAACATGGAAATACATATAGGGTTTGGGTTGAATTTTGGGCCTATTATTTATTGGATCATCAACTTAATAGAGAAAATTCAATAAATATTTTGGTCTAGTTTGTCATAAAGAATGAAAATCTTTTATAACATATATATAAGAAAAATAAAATATTCTTGCATGTTGTACGTACATATTACTTCCAGCTTTGCAAATATATATATATATATATATATATATATATATATATATATATATATATATATGTCAACGGAATTAGGCATTAAATGATTAATAGGCCCTAATCCAAATAAACATTTATACTTAATTCCTCATTGTATTAGTAATATTATCAAATGCTAATTGAACTTCATATGTGATTTATTAGTATTAAATCATTTTTTCATATTTTCCATTTTGCTTGATTTTGTATTTCGTTTTGATTTAGAATTTTTGGGTTTGTTTATTTTATTAATCAAATACAAGCACTTAATCAAATAATAATGATAATAATAATACTTTATACTAAAATAGCGAATCTATCTAACATGAAGAAAAAAAAGACCTAAATGACTTAATCCCAACCACATATAAGTTGGAATACACTCTCTACAACTTCTATTTAATTATGGAAAATTTGTTATATATTTCATTTTTAGAGGATCATACCACAAAAATAAAAAAAAATATATATACCCGATAAAAGAAAATTAGATATAAGAAGAAAATTGGATGGTTGGAAATCAAATAATTAATATGACAACGAATTGACATAGGAGATGCAGCTGGCATTGGCATCCCACGTGGGCTTCATTAATAACCTCTAAATTACAATTAATCTTGATTGAGAAATCTCTAATTAAACATTATGGTCCCCCAAAGCCCAAACCAAGTATGGTGCACTGTGAATTGTCAACTTCGAATCTCATGAATAGTATTACATGGTGATATTGGGATAGATTTTTTTATTTTATAACGGTATATCAAAATATAATCATATCAGATTGATAAATATTCATTTTTAAATATATATATATATAACAATTCGCAATTGTCAATTCAACGTAACATTACTATAATATATCATTGTGAAATAAATTATTTGATTTGTGGTGACAAAGCTGTGAGAGCTCCCAAGTCACTTTCAGACGTCTAATAAATTTTTTCCCAATTTGGAAGGCCGCACTTATGATCATGGTCTAGTGTGAATATTCTAATCAAGATTGAAATTGATCAATTTCAAATGTAATTTATAAAGTAAAGTGGTTAATTGTGTCACATATTTAATTCATTCACTTTATTAATTTATACTTCAAATTAGTGAAATTCAATTCGAACTATAGTTTCCCTTATTTAACTACTTAGTTGAAATTTAATGGTCAATGTCTGAGATTCGCAGCATCGTTTAACTCCAAATCTGATTGAGTTAAATTTGAAATCAAGTTGGTATAAGTTCGAAAAGTGCAACAAATTAGTATTTATAAGTTTTCGATCTACGGTCTAATACTGGGTAAGTTCACGATTTATGTTTCGAAGTCAATGGATGGTCAATGAATTTGTCGGGTTTATCTCATGTGGACCTCAGTCCTAAATCGACTGTCATGAGTAATGTCAGAGTCTCACGAAATTGATTTATAACATTTTACTATAAGTGTTTCAAACGTCTAACATTTTTACTGTGTCGAAACTTATAACATGCTCGAGAATAACTTTTAAACAACTTTTAAAGTTATAATAAGAAGAAGAAGAAAATTAGGGACAGGGCCCTAATTGTTTGATCTTAAATAGTAATGGAACTATGAACATGATGAAGTCATTAGTCACTAGTCTCCCCAACCATATGATGTGATAGAATTTCCAAAGAAGAAGTCTAAACCAAACATTTAAAGTACTCATAATGTCGTTGGTTGAGACTTAGTACAATTATGCTTCTAAATTCTAATGACATCTATTTACAACTCATAAATTTTGTGACCACAATTATTTGGGTAAAAGGGATATTTTTGTCCCCAACAAAAGGGGTAAATTAACCTTTGGTGTTGTTAAAAAGAGGCAAAATACACCCAAACTCATGAAAGTGCCAATTATACCCTTGTGGATATAGTGATGAAATTTAAATGAATTGCTTTACAAAATCAATAAGCCTTATTATTATAAAATAAACATAAGTAGCTTATAAATAAGGGTAATTTTGTCTTTTCAAATTGAATAAATGAGTTTGGGTATTGTTTGCCTCTTTTTTAACAACACAATGCTAAGGGGGGGTAATTAACCATATTTTATAATACAAGGGGTAATGTGCTTCTTTTAAGAATAGGAGTAATATGTCTTTTACCCCTATAGTGTATATGGCCTCTAATAGAAATGAATACATTGAAAAGTACATGTAAACACCATTTGAATTAAATAAAGAAAGCCAACTAACTCCATACTTGTATTACAAAGAAGTACAAAAACAATAAAAGCACAATTTGCCTAGTGCTTAAAATTTATTTGATCCTTAATTAATTTCATAATTTACCAAAACACAACACATAACATTTATCAAAGAACAATATACATTATATTATTATCTATTATTATTATGAAGCCATCAAGCCCTAACAATCATTATCATCACAACCCCACAAAATTCAATCTCTTGGGCTCTTCCTATTGAATCCATCTTTTTTTCTCCCCATTTTTATGAATAAAATATTTAAAATTTGACCCACAAAAACATCTAAAATCCAAATTTAAATCACTTATTTTCTTCACAACCCTTCTCTTTGTTCTTTTGAACAATACCATCTGTCCCAGCCATCATAACATACTTGTCCTTTCTAGTCAAATTTGTGCACTCAAAACCTAAGGTCCCTGCAATAACCTTTTGAATGTAATTAGCAACTTCAATAGATGATTTTCCACCCTTAACTGTGAACTCAGGAGGCAATTGGTTCAAAAATGTGATTTCATAAGTTGGCCTAGGGTTCATGAACACAAAGTATGGGTCCAATAACTTGTACCCTCGTGCCGTCGTCCCGTAAAACACGCTTTGTTTAGTATTAATCGCCACTGGCACGATTCTATCGCTCAGTTCAGCAAAAAGCGCGCTAAATCTCAGCAAAAACGGCTCCCTACAAGTCGTCCCCTCGGAACAAATGACCAAATCGCCCTCCTCGAGCAAGCGTTTTATATTCGCCGCATCTTTTTCTCTCTCCCTCGATAATGCAACGGCTTTGATCGGAGAAATTAACTCGGAGAACTTACTTATGCTATAAGTGACGCAACTAATTTTCCGGCCAAGTGCCACCGCGGTGACAACCGGGTCGAGGACAGTGCGGTGGTTGCAGACGAAGAGGACACCACCGTGGCCCGCCCTAGGCGGTGGTGGTGGGGTGCCCTTGACGATTAATTTAATCCCGAGCAGCATGTAGGTGTAACGTACAATTTTTTCGGGTAAAGGGATATTGAGATAAACTCGAATTAGTGACAAAATAATTCCAATTGGCATCCATAAAAATGTGACCAATGCCACAAGTGGTGTGGGTCTTTGGACCAAACGACCCTCGTGAAATATAATTGGCGATAGAAGCTTGTCTCTTGGAAGTGGTTCAGTTCTTGTTCTAGGCACCATGTACCCTTCCTATATTGAAATTAAGAAATTAGTCCATAAAAATTTATATGAAAAAAATCATGTAAGTTAATTTCTAAACTATAAATGAGAAATTATATGTCACATCAGATCTAATAGATTTGGTATAGCATACACTACACATTTGAAGTTGAGTCCGTTTTCACTATCACAATACACCACTAATATGTGGTGTATAATACACTGACAATATTATTTAATTTTGAATAATAATTAATGATGGGACACATAACTTTCAATAAATATGTGGATTTTTTTAATTTTTACAGGCTGGTTTGAACTTTCTTATTCAAGAAATTTGAATGAGACAGCTAGTGAAGATGTGACTTGTATTATTTCCTACATCTCTTTTAGGCAATTAATCGACTACACATATGATCGAATAAGTATTGGTATTAAAAATTGCAACGGGGATGCCTATTAACTAAAGTATTATTTTGGCAAAAGTTGTCTTTGTCCATCACATGCAACCTTTCCTAATATTATTTTGATATTCATTCAATATTTCTAGTTCAATCATTGCTATTGGTTTTATATGGGTGGCCATTAATTCAAAATCAATGCACTATTATTTAATCAATTTTAATATATACTATCGAATTTTTCACTCTCTTAATTTTGATAAAAAAATAACTTATAATTAATTGATTCTAATTAATTTATTATATTCATACTTTTTAATTAGTGGACTGAATTTTGATCAAAGGACAGTGAAAATAAAAAAGAGAGAATCATGAACAAAGTGTTGCGTGGATAAAAGCCCTCAACCACTAGCATGAAATATGCATGGCATGGGCCATGCAATATTTATACTTCCCTTTATTTATGAAATACCTTAAAAGGGGCATGAAAAAATGTTAAAATCCCACCAAACCTAACCTAAATTATCACTAGATTACAAAACTTTTATGCATCTTTTAATTAATCACCACATCAAATCAACAAGTCAAACTCATAATAATATTAATTTATCATCACCTTAATATTTAGAGAGAAAAAAATAGATTTTTCACTAAATTTTATGTACCTTGCATATAGACATGAAATCATGATCAGTCTCTCTATCTCCGAGACCTAAATCAGGCACATTAGTGCCAAATTCCTTCACAATCGCCATTTTCTTATGGTCCCCAACAAGAACACCGGGTTTCTTCACGAACCCTGTGGCCCGACCCGATTTAGTAACCTCGAGTTCGGTCCCAATAACCTTATCGGCCCCCAAATAGTTCTTAACAAAATGTTCCACCATAATTCTAGGGTTTGCAGTGACTATGTATCTCTTCCCAAAGGAATTGAACACTTTCCACGTGTCGGGGTGCACGTCTTCCGCATAGAACTTGGGCAACACGGACCGAGCAACGAGCTCAATATCTCGGATTTTAAGACCCGAAAAGGCTATGAAAATGAACGTTTTGATGGCCAACGACTCCGAGACGAATAAGTAGACAAAGTACACGAATGGGACGGATGATAATAGAAATAGTGCACGAATAAGGCTACCGGCTTCCAATGCAACGAGCATGAAGTAAGGAAAAGCACTTCTAGACACTAAGAGTGTGCCGTCTAGATCGGTGGCCACGGTTTGATCTGATCGACCCTCGATGCTGCATTTTGTGATCGGCTCAAAATGCCGATGAGATCCCATTTTTGTTAAGGGGGATTGAGAGAGAAGAGAGTGTTGTGGTATGGGTGGTTGATTGTTTGTGGGATAGTTATGTTAATTGGAAGAAAGAAGGGTTTAAAAAGAAATGAGCAACATGGTCATGAAGTTGTTGGTGGTGTTGCAAAATGAAAATGTTATGTGGTTGAGATAGAGAGGTTATTAATTGTTATTCATTATTGTAATAAGATGGTCTATATTGAAGCATAAAATGAAGACGACTAGTTGTCAGTATTGCGAAATGAATCTTCTATTCTGTAATAGTGTATTGTAATTGTGTAATCAGGTCACATTATTGTAAAACTGACAAGATTTTATTCATTTAAATTATTATTTGTATTTTATTTTTAAATTGATACTTGTTTATCTAGCAATAATATAATTTAATTATGGCACACCATTGTAAATAGAAAATCTATTCAGACGGAGAGCATCCAAGTAGTTGAATGCCTACATTAACATTAAATTAGCCTACTTATTAGCTTTTGGATGCCAACCCAACCACGCCATTATGGATATAGAGTAGCATGAATTAAACTTGTATAAAAGGTAAAATTAATACATAATATATATATATATATATATTTATATGTTTTTGTGCCAAAAAGCAAAAACTTAAAAGCATCTGTATTATTAGCTATTAAATACTTCTCCACATACTAATCTTATTTTTAATAATTTTACGAATATAATAATTGGATCCGGAAGTTAATCCAAATCTTCCCGGATAGGAAAATATTAAAATAATTGATTATCATATATGTTATATTAATAGTAATCGAGAATGTAAAGTATGTTGATTTGAGGCGTGATCCCACTTTCCTTAAAGTGATAATTGCCCCCACTATAAACTTGCTACCGGGTAAATGGCAATTCACTTCTAGGATACAACAAACCACTCGAAGTCTGCGAATAGCAATTTCGAAGACTTCCCTCACGAACTAAGAAGAGAACTGAAATATGTTATGTAGAATATGTATGAATTCGAATGATTGATTTTCTTGGCTCTCAACATATTTATAGACACTTCGCAACTATTCGAATCATTGCATAGTTTGATCAATAGTTATCTCCAAACAATGCAAAGTTTCAATCTGAAAAAACACAAGTTTTCACTGCGAAAAGTCACAACTTTTCAGAATTAATTATTTAATTAAATTAAATAATTAATTTCGAAAATAAATAAAATAATTATTTTATTTATTCGAATTAAAATAATAAATAATTATTTTATTTTCCACGTGCGCGTGCCACGTGTCCAAGTTCCAAGTGCCATCTTTGATATTTAAATATATATATATATATAAATATATATAACATTTGAATATTTTGGCTTCCCTCCATTTAAACTTTATGTTGGATTTATCCTTATAAAGTATATCAAGCTTGTTTATTCTTCCTATGTGGGATAGGAGAATTATATATTACAAGCTATTTCCAACAATATATATGTTGTAAAGGACTCAATGTGTCCATCTTTAACATACCATATTGTAATAAATATAATAGAACAAACTGGTAATAAATAATAGAACTAAACGGTGAAAGAAGAAATATTTATGGTGTTTAATGAAAATTAAGTTCGTTACTAAATGCATGTCAGGAATTAATTTGCAGCCCCCATATTATGGTCCTATTCTTCCAAGCTGATATTCTTTATTACATAATAAATACTGCAAAGAATTATTGGAGGAGAACTTGAAAGCATTTGTTGTACGAATATTTTATGCCAAATAACACGATATAATAAAATATATCCTTATTGTTTCTCCTAGAAATTCCAATATTACAAATATAAAAAAAGAATATGTAAAACCCTTTAAAATTAAATTATAATCATAAAGATCATAATTGTTTTCTATCACATTGATAGTTATTTATTATTAGCAAAGTATAGTTTTTACATGGCCACAAAATAAAAACTTTGACGTTCCATAACTTCGTAAGCTTACTATTATTACTCACCCAATTAAAACTTTGTATTAGAACTCGATCTATCGTATAATTATTTACACATTTAATAAGTCTTTTTGGATATTTTTTTTTGTCAATTTGTGATGGTGGGACCCTATTAATTAGTCATATATAAAATGTCTCGTTTGCATGTAATTCAAGTTTCAAAGGGTTAGATATGTCGAAATCAACTACCATCACAAATCCAGGATAATTTCACTTCTTAATTAATTATTTAAAATGATTAACTTGGAAGAAATAATTAAACCCAAAAACATGGGTAATTGAAATTCTTGTGTAGGTTGTGAATTTGTACTTTCACGCAAAATATATGATCCAAAATTTTCAACAATCTTCATATCACATGTTGATATTTCTTTGACTATGTAATATTATGGCTTTATTCAATTGATCAGTCCTTTGTTCTCACTCTCACACTTTCAACTTATATATGAATTAAAAAAAAGTTTTAAGACCCCTTTAATCCCATAAGAATCAAAAAGTGGAATATATATATATATATGTACACTAGTAAAAGATTTAGGTTATTTCAAATCGACCTAATTAGAGTAAAATTCATATTCGGTTTACAATCACAGTCATAACCAACAGGATTCATTTTTTTATGTTGTTTGTGTCAATTTATGTATTAAATAGAGTCCAAAAGTTGTTCAAATATCACATGAAGAATTTCAATAATTCGATTTAGTCAAGCCTAATAAAACGGTTTGATTATCACCAAACAATTCCGTCTTACCAAACCCTAATAACAAGCCTGAATTTGTTGAAATAAGACCAAAATATGTATACCTAATTTAATCAAATTTAATTCCTATCTTTGTCAACAACCCTTATAATTTATTCAGACATGACATGTAATCAAGATGATTGTTTAGCAAGGGCATGGGATGGGGAGTAAGGGGTGTGGGGGCAATTATTCCAACTACTTCTTAATCTTTTGTTTTTAGTGATTTTTATGGGTTTTCGGGACTAAGTTATAATATAATCATGTGTATAATTTATGGGACAAGATATTCTATTTCATGAAATGTTTCATTTTTTATTTTTTATATTAAATATTTGACATGTGTCAAAATATTTACACATGTTAAACATTCCTAAATAACTGCATTTGTAAATTGCACATGTCAAAAAACTGAATATGTGAAATAGACGATGAAATAGGAATTTGGAATAGAAAATTTCATCCCATAATTTATCATATGAATTATTGTAATTTATCAATTACTTAGATAGTAACTAAATAGGATGTACTTATTAAGTAGAATTATAAAATAAAACTCTCGCCCGCATGGGCAGCCCAGTTGGTCACAGAAGGGTGAAATTTGGACAATGATCAAGGATCGAGTCCCACCAGCGGCAGTATGGGAGCAACCTCTCAAGTGAGGGGGGCTCCTTGTGCGCAGTGGGCACTGGTCTAGCCCCTGTGATTGGCTGGGTTACCATGATTTATTCCTCACATAGCTCTGTCGGGCCGGGGCATGGGGGGCCCTTGGGGTTGGGGATTCAACGTTTTGACAATAAAATAAAACTCTCAATCTGACTCAATCTCAAACCCAATGAAGCCCAACAAAATAGTATGGCCCATTACTACTAGCCCAATCTCAAGTAACACAAAACTATTCAGATTAATTCATAGTGCTAAAGCCCACTCATAAGGCCCAACTCGGAAGTCTGGGAAAATTCCATTGGGCCCGTGTGAATTTCGAGGTCCAACTTCATTGAACTGAAGCCCATAATAAGAGAATAAGAGCATTTTCGTGCGAATAAAAACAGAAACAAGTATTTTAAGAACAAATTATCCTCGAGATTGTTTCGAAATATTGTTTTTCCACGTGGAATATTTGGAAGGAACTATAATAATTGTTCAAAAAAAATAAGTTCATAATATAATATCACATTATCACTCATTGACCTTCAATTTAAGGTCTTTTACTTGACCTTCAATTTTTAAATTATTTTGCTCACTATTGTGATTAGATTAATAATGTTAGTGTAATTTCACAATCTTTTCAGGAAAAAGAAAAGAAAGTGCATAGAATATTCCAATCAATATACATTTTGTACGTATTTTTCAATGTCTGCCACAATATCTATACCACCTCAAAAAGGGGATTTATACAGACAACAACATTTCAAGGAAAAATACAAAATCAAATCCTATTTCAAACCCCCACTTTCAGAATGAATTTCATTTTCATTATCCTTCTTTTTTTTCTAAATAAACAGTCACATAATTATTTATGCCTACCAAATATCAATTATAAGTATTTCATTTATAATATAAAGTAGTAATCAATAAATAACAAAAGTAAACTATTTCTTTCTTTGTATACAAAATTGTATATCATTAATTATTAATTTTTTAAAAATATATATATATATATATATTAATTTTTTAAATTATTTTTTTGGTGGGTTTCTGGGCAGTCATTCGTCAACCAAGCAAACAAAACGCATGTAGCTGCTCGGCCGGTTCTTTAGGGTTTCGCCTTTTTCAGCAATCAAACCAAATTCAAATGTAATTTTCAAATTCGACGAGCAGCTAAATAAATTTATATATCATTTATTTTGACTCAAATGGACTCGATTACACTAGAAAAAATAAAAATAGAATCTAATATTCTTCAAAATAATTATGTCCCACAAAATCCTAAAAAATCTTGAAACTTATATGAGTGGTGGCAAGTATCTTTCATCAAGTGCCTACTATGACACATGACTAGGCTCCAACCAGATTTACAAGATTAGATTCAATAGTGGAGGCCAAATTTGTTGGGCATCTATCTTGTATCTTAGGAAGGAGAGCACGTGACTTGCACGGGTCCCTCCTCTGCATGTCTGTTATTTAATCACAACTAATGTTTGTGAATTTTTTGTTATTATTCAAATTTCTCTTATTTTAGGAAGAAAGTGAATTAAATGTTTAAGAGAAAGAGATGAACATGGGCCGTTGGATTAGAGATTTGGTGGGCCGGATGGCCCATTACAGCTAATAGTATAAAAAACAAGATTTTGGGCTTACGTTGAAGGCAATGGGATGCAAATCGTAATGGGTCCCATTTTTCTTATCTGAACTACGTTTTGTGGGCCATAGGTTGCAGGCCTTGTTTTGTTAGAGGGCCCTCCATAGGTTGAAAAGATTGATTGGATATGGATTTGGGCATTTTCTCAGTATAGCTGGACTCTACAGTATCAACATTTATCACTAGTGAGAATCAATACTAATTTTAATAGACTCAGATTTATAATTTATTTTCAAAATATTTTGAAAAAATTCACCAATTGACTCAATTAATATCGATTCATAATAAGATTTTCAACGATATTAAATACCAAATACAATTGTCTATAATAAATATCAAATTTTTATGTTTATTTTTCTATATATTTAAGAGTCACATCACACAGCTCTTCGAGTTATACAGTTCGTCACCCAGTGAGAACACTACATTGAGAATAAAATTTAGAATCTAGTATTCACCACGTATTTTGGGTGTGATGGTGGTTTATTTCGCCCAACCAAATGGGAAAAGAAACACCACTTATCTTTATTTAATTCAGAGCAAAATTATCAGTCTATTGTAATTAATTAAGGATATATCTGGATCAAATCTCAAATAACTCAAGGCATTTCATTTTCAAGATCATCCATTTCAATATTTTTAAACCAAATTGGAATTTTTTAAATTTTATATTCTCAAGAATGATTTGCAAGTCATGTGTTCATAATGGTTATGACAACTCAATTGAAGTATAAATTCAAATGTAGATCACAATAGTACTGCCTAAATAAACTAATTAAGATACCCCATGTTAGCCTCATCATTATCTATCACAGGAAAAAAAATACCAATTGTGATACAAAAAAATATAAAATTAACAGTAAACAAGAGTATTAATTAGTATACATAAATTAATGTCAAATGCCAGCTTTTCGATAAGTAGCCCATCATCAGTCTATAAAGTTGTCATTTGGCTTAAATGTCTAGCTTGTACATTATATAATATATATATATATATTGTAACTTTGTCATATTATCTCCAACATTACTCTAATAATAAAATGATGATCTTTAGTACAATTTGGTTATTGTAACATTAAATTTACTTTAATTTACCTTTTTATACTCTTATAATATTTCACAAATAAAGTTTAAATTTATAAAATTTTATGCTTTTTCATCCAACTTTTTATTTTATATTATTATTATATAATAAAATTCACAATTGATTATTATTGTATAATTAAAAATTTATAAATCTATATTGGTATCAATGTTTTCAATCTTGAAATATTTATTTTATATAAGTTTTAATATATATTTTTATTTACAATAAAATCTTTAAGTGAAATTCATAAGTGAATAAGCAATAACATTCATATGATATAGTTGTAAATTTTAAATTCTTTAAGGACTAAATTGCACATAATTGAAAATCTTTAATCATTCAGGGGCTAAATTAAAAAACAATATATAGAAATAGACTATACAAATAAAAAAGAATTTGCATCAAATTGCACCAAATCTAGTGCGACAATGTAAATAGATGCCATTAGAGCTTATGTTAGATTAATGGTTTATATATGTTAGCCGTTAAGAGTATTTCTACTTAGTGTTAAACATTATATATATAATCATATATCAATGACATTATAAAATATAAAAAATTGACCACCAATAATTATTTATAATCCAGGAGTAAGGTGCGATTTCCAAGTTGATCACGATTTACGAATTAAGGAACATGATGAAATCCATGCATGGCAGGTTCCAGCAAATAAGAGACAAAGTTAAAAAGTCAAAAGTTATTATTTTGATTTTACTCCAACTTATTAGATTCTTACATAATAAATGTAATAATTTATATAAGTACAATGTACATTGAAATAATAATATATTTTGCATGAGAAAATGAGCTTTGCTTCGAATTGGTGCCGCCGTTGGTGGTTTTGAAACGTGGGTTCCGGCTATATTCACTGTTTAGTAATTACCAAATTTACGTTTTAGATTATTTAGTTATTATTTTTTTATTTGAAGGGTACTTTAGGAGAGTTGACTTATTAACCTTACTAATTTTATAAGTAAATGTCAAATACTCAAATCTTAATTTAATTTAACCAAAATAGTTAAGAAAAGTTGACTCTCACTTAAGACCTTGATTTGAAGATCATATTTATATTAGAACTCGGGCTATAAGCGAATCGAGCTCGATCATTAGGAATATTCAATGTTCGAATCGAGCCCGAGCCTTATATATAGATCATATCTCAAGGTAGGTGGAAAATTAATTTTAAAACTACCAAGAATATTTTATACCAAAATATAAGAAAAGATACAAAATAAAACATATACCAAAAAGAAATAAATTAATAGAGTGGATATCTTCACTCCAAAAAAGAAAGCTTTTAATCATTATTCCTTTTGTTTGTTTTTCTTTATAAAGTAACTAAGCATCATATGGGGCCAAATACTAATAAAATCTCAAGTTTCTTAAGAGTTCTTCATATTCGACATCAATCAATGGGATTCCAAAAAGTAGCCAAAGTTGAGAAGATTAGCATAAGAACAGTGGAATATTTGATGGGGAAGATAAGCTTGCATATATATATATATATATATATATATATATTATTACATAATATAATATGCTTCATTACTTATACCAACCATTAATTATTCAGATAATTTGTTTTAGTTTTGATTTATGCAACTTAAATATAATTCAGATAATTATAATACAGTCCATTCTAATAATATGTTATAGATTTTTTGAAGGCATAAAAATAATTATAATACTTTATACTTGTATAATTGATCATCAATATACAGTTTGAGTTAAAACCACTTTTTTCTTAATTTTGTTTATTCTCTTTGGCTTAAGGTCATGCTGATGTCATTATGATGAGTACTTAATGGATAATTTATTGTAATTATATCAAAAGGGGAACACATAATTAAAAGTTTCCTACCAATCAATGATCGACTTTGAATCCTCGTATTAAGCATTAGAGTTTGTCTCACATCAATTGGATCAAGTTCAATCATTCTTTGTCATTTCAAAGAATTCCATTTAAATTCATTTTTTTGATTGATTAAATAAAGGAAATTTTATTTTATTAGTTTAGATTTTTTTCATTAACAAGTTAAAGTGAATGTTCTTATTTATTGGCAACAGTGCAAAATCTCCTGGTTACAACAACTTTAATTGTGTTAGTGATTGATTAAATTTATAGTATAATTCTAAATTTATAATTTTGATCATAAATTTAAATCTGTTATTTCGATCGTTCTAAAAATAATATAATATGTTCTTCATCAGTTAAAAAATATCATTGTATTTTATAGTCACGCTGTCGAAATTTATATATATATATATATATATATTGCTCTCAATTTAATATTTTTTAAATGAGAATTAATTTAAACTCTAACGCTGCGAAAACGAGTATATTACAATAAATCAAATAAGACTAAGATGAAACGACAGCCCTATCTTAAATGAACATCTCAACCCTAATTCAATTCAATAATTAATATGGAATAATACTGATAATCACAATCAATGTCAAAATTTCCCCATCAAAGTATGAAAAATTAGTGCCACCAAGTTGGTATATTGCAATTTATAGCTTGATGGTATGGGTCGTAAATGGGTAGGGTACAAATATATTCGGACTCTCATGGAAGGTCCATTTCATTGGCGGGCCCCAATTCCATAACTGCTTATCCGAATTCACTTTACCCGGCTAGTCATTTGTTAATTGTTACCACTCACCAATAATCGAACTATGTATTCTGTCCTAAAATTCAAAACAAATTTTTTGCTGCAATATTATTAGATTCCTCATGTTTGAAATTCGTTTAATTGAGCACAAGTCTTAGAGTCAAAAGAAAAAAATCAAAGGAAAAAAAAGGGCTGATTATAACAAAAATTTCTCTCTTTCTAATGGAATTTTTTTACGAAATATTTTTTTTCCTAATTTCAAATGTTTTTTAATTAAATTTTCACTAAGATTTACTCAATTATATAAGTTATTAACTCGTAATCAAGTTAGGTTGACTGACACAATAAATTTTAATGTAACGGAATATGTAAATTTAATATTGTGAAAATTGAATTTGTTGCATATCATGCTTTAGGTTTAGGATACTAAAATCACAAACGGGGTAGGATACGAAAAATTGTATAATTCATACAGTAACTGAATATCTATATATATATGTATATTTTATTGCTAATGTCAAAATAAAATATATTATATTATAATATATAAAAAGTACATAAAGGAACATGCATGGACCATTATGTGTATTAGATAAAACGTTAGCATCATGTTCATTTTCGATATTTAATAGAATTTATGCTTAACTTTTCAACGATCAAAAGACATAGGATTCTGCAGGTGGTTGGCTTATAAGAATAATTATAGTCACATAATAGTTGTTATCAATATATGTAAAGAAATAAAAAAAACCACTATAAAGAATGCAAAATTAAAAGGATTAGAAAATTGTTATTATAGGGCGAGATACAATGAGAATATACTACATGTATAGGGATAATAAGTTCTCAATCAAGATTAAAAGAAAAAAAAATAAAGGACCATTTAATCTAAATTAATTAACAAGAATTACACTACACATCCACATAAAACCCGACAAATAGTCTATTGTAACAATATATGTTAGAAAGCCTTCACGTGAAAATTGAATAAGAATCTAATACCTTTGGACTAATCTCTAGTTATTTTTAAAAAAATCTTGTGATGTATTAAATCTAAAGTCATTTGGTTAATAATAGTCAAATTATTCTACAATTTCATTAAAAAAAGATGCATTGTAGTTATTCACAATGAGATGTCTATTTCATCTTATATTTAATCTTATATATATGTACATGCATATGATGTATATTTAATTTATATATATCATTAAATAATTAGAAACTTTTTTATGCACATGTTGCATATATTATAAATAAAATATTATTTTAAGATATAAAACTCGAAGTAATATTTGTCTAATTATGAATTATTTAGAGAAGTAGAGTATTGGCATCACTTCGTCATCTATATTGTTCTGAACTTATTATTATTTTAATTAAATCGTCCTATAGAGAGAAAATATTTTTATCGTCTCATCCTTTTTTTATTTTATCTAAATATAATTAAGCGATAAATACAGAGTACTAACTCGCTGACAATACAATAACTCGTACATGTAATGATCAATACATTAGTTAGTTATATAGGTGAAACACAAAATTAAATAGTAAATTCGAATAAAAACAATCATGTTATTAATTTGTGAATCAAATCTTAATATATATATATATATATATATAAACAAATAAGGGTTAAATAATTAATGAAAAATAAGTCACAATTGCATGTTTGGGCCCATGTGAGAAGCAATTGCGGAACACAATTCCGAATTTTGATCACTCTCGTGCCTTGAAAATCAATTTCCTTAATCATTAATTCCCCCACTAATCCCCCTTAAAAATCCCATTTAATATTTTCGTGGTTGACGAAATCTAATTAAATGTCTCTTTTTTCCATTGCCTTACAGCACTAATTCACTGGACCCGCTTTAAATACATATGTGGGGATCAAGCTATTAAAATATAATTATTTGGATTTTTCAAAATATTATTTTATTTATTTATTTCACTTTATCCATTTATGTCCTATACAAAATTTCTTCACATAATAAAAATATACATAATTTTTAAAATAGAAAATATAGATTCACTATAAAAGAAATATCAATCGATACAAATATTTGTTTTTATAGGATTTTATTTTCATTTAAATATTTGATTTAGGGTGAAAATATAGCGAACAATGAATATTTAGGACTTCCGGATCAAACAAAAGTAAAAAAGAAAAATTACACTAATAGTCTTTAGAGTCTCGAATTTGTTAACCTAATCGTTGAATGTCCATTTACCCTAATATGGACAAAATAACTTATCTAATAACTATTTATTATTTAAGTTCTGAATGAAGAAATTTCCAAACTTATTATAAATTTATGGTGTGTTACATCACTCACACTTACTAAAGTCTATTAAGTAAACATTTATATTCCACTTTCAATGCAACTTTTACCACTTTCTTTATATATTTTTTATTTAAAAAAAAAGTTATATTATATACTCTAACCCCGTTTTTATTATGTAATTATCAAACTTAATCCACTCTTAATATAGTATAATATCTCCAATACAGATTATAATTTCATCCCTATTATAAGAGATGTGTTAGTAGTCTAGTCTACTAAAAGTGACGGAGATATTAGCAAAAAAATAGAGAATGTGAATGTAATTATCCTAAAAAAATAAATAAAGATAGGATGAGAAAAATTAGAGGATATGGACGAATAAATCCTCAAAAATGAAAAAGAAAATAGGTGGAGCCCATTTTTCTCTTTAATATGGCTTCTTTTTTAGCCCTAAAAATCATAATATGCCCCAACAATTGCTGGTGGATATGTCATCTCATAACACATTTTCATAGTGCTTTCGCATTTATGACGTCATAATGTAGAAAAGTTCCAATTGGGTAAATAGTAGCTTGTTACTTGGGGGTAAATTTGTAGTTACCCTTTTTTTGTTAATAAATAAATACTAGTTGCTATATAATATTTATTGATGATTCATATTCACAATACAATTGTATAGGAACTTGATTCTTATAAAAAATAAAAAATAAAGCATGTTAGTCAAGTCTAAAGACTATAATTAAATAATTAAGATGAAATGTTAGAGTAGTTAATATCACGTTTAGATTTGGTCCAACTTTATACTATAGTAAACTCCCACGCCTTTTTCCCTTTTCTTATTTAGTCACATTTTCCAACTCACAAATATACTAAACTCCAAAGTATGCTTCTTTTTTTTTTTCATTATTTTTTTTAGCTTTTAATTCTATTGTGTGATTTGCAATTTATTAAACACAATAAGACTTACACAGTATACATCTTTTCTTGATGAGTACATTTAGTTTATAATAAATCTAGTTTCATTACAAAAGAAGTTTAGTTGAAATTATATATACAAAAGAAAAAAAACATTCATCTGAACTATATGTGTTGTCTAAATATAAATTTTAACTTTTTAAATCGTGATCGTAAGTTGACTGTAAAATAAAAAAGAGTAAACTAAATAATCAATATGGGTTGCTTTTTAGTGAATAAAAATGACAAATCAATGTACAATATGACTATATGAGAAATTAAAAATTTGAGAGGTTATTGATGCATGTTTTTCTAATTTAAGTTGTATAGAAGGACAAAGGGGTCTTATTTGCGTGAGGTATATTTTTACAATAGTTTTTGCATGTTTGAACAAATGTGAAAATGTGTCAAGCGTGTGTTTTATTTTTTATTTTTAGGTATATTAACTACCAACGTTAGACGAATGTGATTGAAAGTATTGTGGTATTTGAAATTTTTGAGAATTTTTTGATAAAATATAAAACATAAAATAAATTTTACAAAGACTAAAAAAAGTTTTATGATTATTTAATTTAATTTAACTTGTTGTGATGGATTTATCAGAGCAATCAAAGAAAGAACAGAAAACGTAAATAAGAGACACAGAATTTACGTGGTTCACCAACGTTGTGTTGGCTACGTCCACGGGCAGAGGAAGAACGATTTTCAACGTTGTGTTGGCTACGTCCACGGGCAGAGGAAGAACGATTTTATTAGAGGTTAGGTTTTCAGATTTTAGAATTACAGAATAACCTACGAACAGGTCTATTTATAATACTAACAGACTAATCTAACTTGGGCTCAGCCCATCACGTATCTGCAGGCCCAAATCCGAGTTCCATTAGTAATCCATGTATAACGTCGGGCAGCGAGACCCCCGACTAACTCTGCGAAGCGCACTATAGTCGATTCAAGGCACTTCTTTAACCTAACTCATCATTAAAAAAAGCACATGCTTATCTTGTGTGTTACACATAATTTTATCTAATAAATTAAATGTGCACTTATAATGTATTTGATCACCTAATATATATATATATATATCCATAGATAGATACAAGGACCATTTTACTTGGTCTTGTATATATTTTTCCTAGGTAACATGTAGAGGAGGAAAAATTAAATTCACATAGCATTTTTCTCTAGGTTTTTCATCTACAAATAGAACTATTGGCCTCCCTCTACCACGTATCAATTAATGAACTTGATAAATCATAATTATTACTTAAACTTAATCATAATTAATTAAGCATGTATGTTCCTCATGAGGAATTAATTAAATGAGAAGAAAATCTTTGACCATTAATGACCTCCCAATGTGGACTTTTACATGTATCTTCCTTTCTATTTTTATTTTTCAATTATTCTCTATGCCAAATATTTAAAGTATTTTTTTTTTTTGTAAAAGACAATTATAAAAAAACAGAAGAAAAAGGAAGAAATTCAATAGATAGTAACTAATATATTTTGATAAAAAAAAATTAGGGCAACGTCGATTTATGTCTCCGATATGAATCGACGTGATTTTAGAATCAAAAGTCGCTTATAATGATACTTATGTATTATTTATAAATTTGAATTCACGATCTCCAGATCGAAAAATGAAAATAATAGTAACCAATTTATTTAGGTAAAAAAAAAATTAGGGCAACGTTGATTTTTGTCTCTGATTATGGATCGACGTAATTTTAGAATAGAAAGTCGCTTATAAAGATACATATGTATTATTTATAGACTTGAATTCACGATCTCAAGATCGAAAATGAAAATGATAGTAGAGCAACGTCGATTTTTGTCTGCGATTATGGATCGGCGTGATTTTAGAATCGAAAGTCGCTTATACAGATACTTACGTATTATTTACAGACTTGAATTCACGATCTCAATATCGAAAATGAAAATGATAGTAGAGCAACGTCGATTTTTGTCTTCGATTATGGATCGACGTGATTTTATAATTGAAAGTCGCTTATAAAGATACGTATTATTTACAGACTTAAATTCACGATCTCAAGATCGAAAATGAAAATGATAGTAGAGCAACGTCGATTTTTGTCTGCGATTATGGATCGGCGTGATTTTAGAATCGAAAGTTGCTTATACAGATACTTACGTATTATTTACAGAATTGAATTCACGATCTCAAGATCGAAAATGAAAATGATAGTAGGGCAACGTCGATTTTTGTCTTTGATTATGGATCGACGTGATTTTATAATTGAAAGTCGCTTATAAAGATACGTATTATTTACAGACTTGAATTCACGATCTCAAGATCGAAAATGAAAATGATAGTAGGGAAACGTCGATTTTTGTCTTCGATTATGGGTCGACGTGATTTTATAATTGAAAGTCGCTTATAAAGATACTTACGTATTACTTACAGACTTGAATTCACGATCTCAAGATCGAAAATGAAAATGATAGTGGGGCAACGTCGATTTTTGTTTGGGATTATGGATCGACGTGATTTTAGAATCAAAAGTCGTTTATAAAGATACTTACGAATTATTTACAGATTTGAATTCACGATCTCAAAATCAAAAATGAAAATGATAGTAGGGCAACATTGACTCCGATTATGGATCGACCTGATTTTAATATCAAAAATCGTTTATAAAGATACTTACGAATTATTTACAGATTTGAATTCACGATTTCAAGATCGAAAACGAAAATGATAACAGGGCAACGTCGATTTTTTTCTCCGATTATGAATCGACGTGATTTTAAAATCAAAATTAACTTATAATGGTACTTAGGTATTATTTACAAATTTGAATTCGGAATCTCAAGATCGAAACGAAAATGACTCGTTTTTTACCGATTAAACTATAGATTGAAAATCATGTGCAAATAAATATACACAGTTTCGAAGCACAAGTTACGTAAATGTTTATATATATATATATATATATATATATATATATATATATATATATATATATATGCAACTTTAATAGCAGCAGAAAGTCATCTTTTCCACTTTCACATTACTACACTGTAACAAGATCTCTCTCTCTCTCTCTCTCTCTCTCTCTCTTCTCTGCAAAAAATATTGCACTATAAAGAAAGGAAAAGAAGTTTCTACAGCTGAAATTTTGCTACTTTTGAGGTCTTTCTCTCTCTTACTCGCCGCCTTCAGCCGCTTCAGAAACAAAATTTAAGAGGCGCATTTATGTAGTTTGTGGCTACAGTCATCGACTTTTGCTACTACTATATAGCTACACTCCATTCGGTGCAGTAATTATTTCATCAAATATACTTTCGTTTTTGTCCAATTTTTCGATAAAATTGGTGAGAAGTGATCTATTTGGACTTGGTTTAAGCAAGATAAGGACTAGACTGATCATAAGGTACTTTAGAAAGTGAAGTTTCTGATTTTTTTTTTAATATTTCTTTGCTTACTTTTTGTTGTTTATTGGTTTGGATCTGAGGAATTTTATTCTCGGATTTCGTTTTCTCGGGGAGAATTAAAGGTGTTCTTATGTTAGTGCATTTCTGATTTTGTCTCATTGAGCGTCTTTTTGGTGTCTGTGTGTGTGTGTGTGTTTTCACAGATCTGCCGGAAAATTTTTAATTCATAGCAAAAATCGAAGACAATGTCGGTTGAGAAGGGAGCAGAGGAAGCTATTGTCGCTAGTTTCGATGAAACTGAACACGACGGCGGCGGTAAGGCGGAGGAGAACGACGACACGGCGGAGCAGCAAGCTTTTAGCGTCAAAAATTTCTTCTGGCACGGCGGTTCAGCCTATGATGCTTGGTTCAGTTGTGCTTCAAATCAAGTATGTATTACATTTATGAACAAAGTAAAATTTAAATAATTTATATTTTGGAAAATTGAATTTTAATTTTTGTATGTTTAGGTTGCACAAGTGTTATTGACACTGCCATACTCATTTTCTCAACTTGGAATGTTATCTGGAATTATATTCCAAGTGTTCTATGGTTTGGTTGGTAGCTGGACAGCTTATTTAATCAGTGTTCTTTACGTTGAATATCGTAGCCGAAAGGAGAAAGAAGGTGTTAGCTTCAAAAACCATGTTATTCAGGTAATTAGTTATAATCTCAAATTCTTAACAAATTAAACAAAATTGAGAACTAAAACTAAAATCCCATTTCAGAATATTAATTTTATTTTGTGATCATAACAGTGGTTCGAAGTGCTAGATGGGTTACTAGGCCCATACTGGAAAGCAGTTGGTTTGGCCTTCAACTGCACTTTCCTTTTATTTGGATCTGTCATCCAACTCATAGCCTGTGCAAGGTAATTATTATTTAAAATTCATAATTAAATTTTTCTTTTTGATTTATAGATATATTCCATTTGTAAGAAAAGATTGATTCATGATGAAGAAATTAAAATTTTTATTGTATTTTTGCAGTAATATATACTACATAAATGATCATCTGGACAAGAGGACATGGACATATATATTTGGAGCTTGCTGTGCCACCACTGTATTCATTCCCTCTTTTCACAATTACCGAATTTGGTCCTTTTTAGGACTTGGGATGACCACTTATACGGCTTGGTACATGACTATTGCAGCTGTTGTTCATGGCCAGGTAAAAACAAAAAATTTATAATTTTATACTTTAATAAAAAGTACAATTATGTATCACTTATTACAACTCATTATTGAGTAATTAATTTATATATTTATTTTCATTTAACAGGTTGAAGATGTACAGCATTCGGGTCCAAAAAAGCTTGTTCTTTACTTCACCGGCGCCACCAACATACTGTACACATTTGGTGGACATGCTGTTACTGTGTAAGCTTTTTATTTAAATAAACATTTTCGTGCTCAATTATTTATATGGGCAGAAATGGTTTCATCTTCTTCTTCTACTACATCACGGCTTCTCTTTGCAGCTTTTGCCGGTAATTTTTGGGGACTGTGAAAACAGACAAGAATAATAAAAAAAACTACTTTTTTTCCCTTTGTTTGTTAGGGAAAATGACAGGACAAATTTAGAACATATAACATTATCCCCAACTGGACTGACCCTTTTGAGCTAAAACAACAAGTTTTCTTTCACCTGATCTTTGAGTTCTTCATCTGGTTTCTTTCTGACCTTTTTGTAATTTCTGAGGGTAGTTTGGACATTACACAACTTCGAAATCCACACTGCCCATCATCTGAACAGTAGTACAATAATTGCACAATGTTTATTTCCAGTTGTGAAGGGAATAAATACATTAATTAACAGTTTTATTCTTGTCTTTATGAGTTATTACTTTTACTTTTATCTCTTCTGATCATTTTTTACTGGTGGTGAAAATTTTTTAACAGGGAAATTATGCATGCAATGTGGAAACCCCAAAAGTTCAAGTATATTTACTTGTTGGCCACATTATATGTTTTTACCCTAACCTTACCGTCAGCAACAGCCGTTTATTGGGCGTTCGGTGATCAGCTCCTTAACCACTCCAATGCTTTTTCACTTCTGCCCAAGACGGCCTGGCGTGATGCTGCTGTTATCCTTATGCTCATCCATCAGGTTCTACTAATTACTTGAAAATGTGAAATAATATTATTGTTGACATATTATTTGCTAAGTGTGATTTAATTAGATTGAAGTTGAATAAGCTAGTTATAATTGCATCGTTGAAATTAATCTAGTTGACTTATGAACAACGGTGCTATTGTTTTTGGACTGACGGAGTAATAAAGATAAATACCGTATGCAAAATAGGAGTATAGGACTATTAGTGTTGGTAATTGGTATAGCACATAAAACATAATTAGTAAAATACTAAATACCACCGTTTTTCACCTCTGATTTAGAAAGTATGAATATGTAAATGATTTGTGATAAATAATTGCCAAAAGAAGTGATAAAAAAACAGTGTTATATAACATTTCTTACGTACAAAATTTCCTATATATGTATATACGTTAACATATATGCATTAATATGAGTTCTATTATGTAGTAGTGATACTAACTCGTGGTAATTATGTACATATACACAGTTCATCACGTTCGGGTTTGCATGTACACCGCTATACTTTGTGTGGGAGAAGGTTATAGGAATGCACGACACTAAAAGCATATGTTTAAGGGCACTAGCAAGGCTACCAGTGGTCATACCAATATGGTTCTTGGCTATCATTTTCCCGTTCTTCGGCCCTATTAACTCAGCCGTTGGGGCCCTTTTAGTCAGTTTTACCGTCTACATTATCCCAGCCCTTGCTCATATGCTCACCTACAGAAAAGCCTCGGCCCGCCAGGTAACTTCACTTTACTTTATTCCACATGTCTCGTTATTTGTTTAATATGTAAAAAAAATGTTGATTAGCGTTTAATTTCCTTATATGGTAACTTAGCGAGACGAGAAAGGCTCTGACAAGGAATAATTTTTATATATATACAGATAATTAATTAAAGTAATGATGTATATTAGAAGAAACAAGTCACTTTACCAATGGCTGGGATAGAGTAGAGATTAAGGCAATGGCTAGATTAAACAAAGAAGAATAAATATATGCATGATCTAGTTAGGGAAGGAGAATTATTAAATAAATTCTATAATAATGAAGAAAAATAAATTAAATTTACTACTATTATTAATAGATTTCAGAAAGAGACTGCAGTGGCATTTAATGCATGGATTTTGATATCTTGCTAAGATCAGAAAATTTAGGTAGAAGGTCATTTTCAATTTAGTTATTTGCTCCAGGCCAGTCCTGATGTTTTATTAGCTGGCTTCTTGTTGAACTATTATATATATTATATATATATATATGTATATATAAGTGAATATTTTTTGAGTTTTCTTATTGATTTATGACAGAATGCTGCTGAAAAACCACCATTCTTCGTGCCAAGCTGGACCGCCATGTATGCAATCAACACCTTCATAGTGATTTGGGTATTTGTCGTTGGGTTCGGGTTTGGTGGATGGGCAAGTATGACCAATTTTGTGAGACAAATCGATACATTTGGGCTATTTGCTAAGTGTTATCAGTGCAAACCACCACCACCCACCCATCCAACGGCTCTACCGCCCCATCATTGACTCGACCCAAGGTCAAAATCGAGATAATCGAATTAAAAAAGTGCATCGATTAACATACTGTCTTTTGTAATATAAATGAAGGGTTAGCTATGTTTTTTCCCTTTACATATATTGTGTGCTTTTTCTTTTGAAAAATGTTTTTATTTAAAGTATTAGTTGAGGTAATGTGTTGATTTGTGGACTTGTGGTGATGGTTCCTTTGCTTGCTCTAGGCTAATTAATTAAGGTCAAATGTAAGTTAGTTTTGTTTTTATTTTATTTTTCTATTTTTGGATTGCTACTTTTGTTGGAATAGAATATAAAAATATAGTTGTATTTAATATTATGTAACTCCCAAATTGCAAAAAATCATTATTACTTGGCATGTTTCCGATGTAGTATTTTACTCCAATTGTGGGCTTTATATTAAATGATGATTATTTTGACCAAAGATTCTCTTGTAATGGAGTGGGCCGTGGGCCAAGTCCACTCACATGGGCTGCACGTGTACTTCTTACATCGTCACGTGCCATCATTCTCTCTATCCTCTTTATATATATGTATATGATATTATGTACTTACAACCATGAACATGCATGAACCTATTTCTTGTCTGCCCCATTCTTATACAATTCAAATTAAATATACTTTGATAAAAATACATTTTTTTTATATTTATTGTAGAAATTGTATATGATGATTCACTATATGCTTCTAGCTAAATAGAAATTACCCGATTCGATTCGATTCAATTTAGGAAGTGGGCCACACATTTCCATACGCATTTTAATAATAAACTTCTTTTTCAAGACAAGGATCAGCAATAAATCTTGAATAAATGTACCAATTATTTCCAAAAATAATATATAACAAAAACTTCTGACTAATATATTTTTCCTTTTTATATAATATTTGTTTTGTTGACTAGAAAAAGAAAAAAAAATTGTGCCTTAATTTGCGGTAGAGACGGTGACTAGCTTTCAGTGTTCACACTCAAGCATTCAGGGATGCAATTAATTTAGGATTGCAACTAGATTGAATATTTCCTATATATATATATATGGTTTGATTAGTGATGAAGATTTATGTGGCCGGCCAAGATTTAAAGGTTACTTATATAAGAAAATTTTTCTATAAAAAAGTAATAATTCCAATGCTATTATCTCTTTCTTTCTGCTTAGTTTCCATTCTCACTTTGCTTAAGTTCGAAATTGAGAATTAATAAATAATAATATGAACATGATGGGAAATATTATTTATTTTGTGAATAAGTGCATGTGCCAAACCTCGAATTTAAACGAATTGCATGTTACTGAAATTAGATCCAAATCCTGTCCTGAGTGTAAGAATTATGTGTTGATTGACATTGTAGTAAGGTGAGTGGGAATCATGGTAATCATGATTGAAGATACCAATAATCCATAAATTATTGGCTATTTATCAGACTTATTAATTGTAGAATAAATTATTGGCTAGATCTTATGTCATATTTGAGAATATTATTTGTTTGACTATTGAAGCTTTGGACTTGTATTCAATGGTCATCAAGATTCAAGACTATGATATAATTTTGTTTGGACTTGTAGATTAGTGGATTGATTAGAAATTTAGAAGAGTCATATTGATTATATAATTCAATTCAGTTTTGTTTTATTTTGGTATTATTAAACTTAAAATCATGATATTCTCACAATTAAAACAACTTTTCTTTAACAAATATGTGAAGCCCAAACGCCATATACAATATTATTCGATTCTTAACAATTCTTGTTAAAATAAATTTTGATAAAAAATTAAAGATCGATGTCCCATAATACCTTCGTCTAGGAAAAAAGAATTAATGCATCGGGCCTTTGAATATTGTCCAATTATTGTACATTCTATGTTGTTAGAATAGCCCAACAAACAATAACATATGGTCAGTAATTGGGCTCTTATCTTAGCTAGTATAACAAATGGACTTAAAAACGGGCCTGATCCTGGAACTTGGTTTAGTGTGTCAAATCATACTTGGCCCATCGTTTTCTTTGTACTTTTCTATTTCAAAATTTAAGTATTTGGGCCTTATGGATACTGTATGGTCCAAGCCCAAAGGGCTTGCCTCCAAACGGTAACTTCTCATTTTACATTTTTTTTTCTTGTCGAGTCTTGATAAGCAGACGATAAATAAAATGATCGGCGCTGCTAATCTCACAGAATTCTGTGAGATTAGCAGTTGACAGCCATTAGCCAATAATTTATAATTTTATAAAAAATATATTTCCTAATTTCTATATTCACCAAAACACCACAAAGAAATAGAATCTCATTTTAGAAAAATTCTATTATATTAATCAGATTGAAATCAAGATTTTTATAACTCAATTTCTTGTTCAAGATTCTTGTGAATCTCGAGAACTTTATTATTATGATAATTTAATTCAATTTCTCAACTGTAATATTAAACAAATGAAAATGATATAATGAAGAATGAAGACGTAAATATATATAAATGATAGGGAGAAAAGTTAAATTTCACATTTTTTGACTTTAACAAATTGATATATCAATGTTCTGTATCCATTGGGACCACCTATTATTCATATGAATCACTCGTTAGGACTATGGACAATTTGATAAATTGTTAAAATTAATAGCTTTTAAATGTATAATATATCTTCAGTTAGTACTTATAGAAACTAATATAGTTTTCAAATATTAAATAAAAAATATGATTATATATTTGCCAAAATTATAGTATTATTAATTAAGTACAATGAGGGATAAATGAAGTACATTGATATTATGGTTTAATTCAAAAATATAAATATTATTCGATAGATCCAAATTTCATACGAGAATTTAAGTTTTTTTTCTGTAAATATATTAATTTTAATAACTATTATTTTAGGATAATATTTTAAATTATACATGCCCCAAAGAAATATTAAATGTTTGGATTATTGATTTTAAATAAAAGAGATAGCAACCTGCGTACAATCACAATCTGTGGCTCAAAATGGTCTGTAAGGTATTATTACCTTACAGACCTGTCATTTACTCTTTTTCCTAAAATAATACTTTGAAAATGAATGTTAATTTTTGGAAATTAAATTTACATAATCAGCATTTATTATTGCTTAAAATTTAACCTTTTGATATCTGAATTTATGGTCCTTAGAAAGTTACGGTAGTTCATTATATGATAATAGTATCTAGTATAGGGGTGGAAATGTAGATAAAAAGATAGTAAAAAACATTTATGGAGTAAGGCTAAATTTGTATTTACATAAATAATCAATAAAAATTCAGGACGTAAATCAATATTATATAATATCCAATAAGTAAATTACTTTTGAGGGAATAGGTTAGGTTATCCTAAGAATTTGGTACCAATGCCCCAAACTATAAATATAGGTAGCCCACATATTAAAGGGGATAATTGACGTTTTCGATTCGAAAATAATGTATATTTTGTCTCCTGAGTCGAGTCAGTAGCTGATATATAGACTATTTAACTATCTGATACAATTTATAAACTGTTACACAAAAGTAATTGCGATACTCAAATACAGTAATTGTGAATTTTCCTTAGTAAATGAGAATGTATAGCCCACATATTAAAACTCTCTTGATAACTTCAAAGTTCAAACTAACTCTCTTAATGCCTTAAAACTAGTCAAATTTTGTAATAATTGAGGGATAAAGATCAATATATATCATGGAAGGAATGCTCTATATGCCATAAGTGCTAGTTAGTATAAAATATGAATAAATTGGTAATTGTAGATCTCTAGTTGTGTAAAGTGTAAACTTGATAAATTTTATAAATAAAATGTACACATCTGTAGTCGAAAATTTTATAAATAAAATGTACACATCTTTTGTCACATTTATTTATGAGAACCATTTACACCAAAATTCAAGAATATCAATAGAAAAAACAAAGAATATTTGCCTTTTCAAACATTTGGAAATAAAAGTCAAAAGAACAAAAACTAAAAAAACAGCAAAGTAGAAATGTACCTATACCTTTTCTATCTTATTACATAAGTTATGAGCTTGAAATATACCTTTTGCTGCATATAACACAATGATCAGAAATCAATCTGCTCAAAATACTTCCTTCTTCAATCTTCAATCCACTACTTTGCCTATTCCACAAATGCACCCCAAAAGTCGACCCGTTTAGCTGACGGATCTTAGCTTCGACCCGTTTTGATCCTTTCCGATCATTTGGCCGGACAAAAAACCCGCCGACCCGTGTCCACGCCACCGGATAAAACGCCATCGGTGGCAAAACCGTAAAATTGAACTCTCCTCTTTTTGCCACTCTAGAGACCAAATATGGTCCATTATGACCCCATTTGTTACCATCAAAAGACGAAGCAAATTCCTCAATAAACTTATAAACTAATGTATGATTTTTGTCAAAAATAAGAACAGCATTGTTCAATCTTGTCCAATTTCCATTCACATCAATGCTTTGTGCTCCTATTGAATTCCTTAAACCCGAAAAATCTTTCAGTAATATGAAATCTGTATCTATATATATACCACCATATCTGTATAAAACCGAAAGCCTAATCAAATTTGATAGATTTTGTGCTAAGGGTATTTCACCTGGATCTTTATCTCCATTTTTGATATCATTATACCAATCTTCAGCAGGAGTGTTCTTGAATAAAGCCCTCAAATCAGGACTTATAGCTTGAACCGAAAAACCGATATTGATCAAAGGCTTTAAGATTTTGTAACCCTCTTTAGAGTCCATTGTGTTTGATAAGATAATCAAACAGCTTTTGGGATTTGTTTGGAATAAGCTTTCGAGCCCGAAAAACTCCCTTTCGCCAAACGAATCGACCGGTGAAATCCATGTCATAAAAACCTGAACTTTACACTTATTTCTGATGAAAAAGTTTTCAACTCTAGAATCAAACTTTCTGGCCAAAACTGAGTTTTCGAAAATTCGAAAATCTTCGGGTTTAAGCTTGTTTCTGGGCTGCATGATTGTTGAATATCCATTATCGTTCTCTTCTGTTGATTTGATTCGAAGAACTCGAGATGTCTTGTGAGTCTGCAAGTGATGATGATCATGATGAATTTCAAAAGCATCTAAATGGAGTGAAAAACTGGATATGATACTGTCTGCGTAAATGAACACTAAGATGATCAATCCAATAGTTATGGTAGAAAAGATGTTGAATTTCACAAAGGTGTACCTTAAGGAATCAAACATCTTTTTATTCAATGAAATGAATGTTTTTCAGTGCTAAGATAAGAAGTTATGTGAAGGCTTAAAGATTGTTATCCATGGCGGCTGTTGAGAAATAACAAGGAAAAAGAGAAGGATTAATATATTATTTGTGGGCTTTTTGTGATAGTGATTATAGACTTGAATATATATTGCATGAAGAGTTGAAATACTGTTTGAGTGTGATTTTTTTAATATTAAAATCAAGGAGTTAGTTTTAGAAAGACTTTATGCTTTTGCCAATGGAGACTTCCATTAACATGATTGAGTTTTGGTGGCCATAGGAGACTTTTCTATGTCTAAATATGTCATATTTGTTTTGCATGGGACATGGGAAAACTTGTATTTGTTATTTTTATTTTATTTTGGCTCAATAGAATAATGTATCGTGCTTGGTGGAATCTCTTCGATGATGATTCTAAATTGAAAGTTGATTGGAACTTTACAAAAAAAAAAGATAGGAAATGGAATCAATGCAAAGCAGATGTTGCAAAACACAAGAAAACGAGAGAATAATAAAATAAGGGTACATAGACACGAAAACAATGAATTAGAAGTTTCCCATCATCCCAATTGTGTCAACAATTGGAAATTTCATCCTTTTATTATACAAGAAAAATAGTAAATTGGACATAGTTTTTCTTAAATCTATTTATATGGGGACAGATCAAGTCATAATCACATCATATTAGTGTTATTTTCTTGTAGATTTCAATATTAGCAATATCTTTAATGAAATTTTGTTAATGCGACTCGAGCGATAAACTTGAAGTAGCATGGCCAAGAGGACATGTTTTTATGTTCCATAAAAAAAATTGGTGCTAATGTCATGTTGAAGATGAAAGCGAATTGTTGATTGTTAATTCATATTTTAGTATTTTTGATGTAAATTCCTATTCACTAAGTATAGGTATGATCCCCTGTTGAAATATAATCTCATCATTTTCAGTTTTTATAATATTTTCTCTTTGGTGGGGTCGAGAAATAGTGAAGAAAATGAGTTGAATTTGACAACATATAGATTGGCCCCAATTAATAATGTCAGCATCACTTTCCACGAAATTACTTTCTGGATATATCATTTTCCTGCTACTTGATTACATTTAAAACAATGATACAATTTTATATGCGTGTATTACTTATAATGTTCCCAAAAACTGTTTCTTGCTTCTCTCTTAATCAATCTTTTCACAATTGCTTTCTTTAGACAGTGGCCAATTATGCATTTCGATCCATAAAAGATTCCTTACTACATTATTTAATGGAACAATTTCCAGTATTTGATGTGAAAACATAAAAACTTACATTCTAACCCATAAATTTTCTGTATTTAATGAGTTTGACCAATTAGCAACTTTTTTACTCAGTAACATATACTAGGAAATTAATGGGACAAGCTCGTACGTGCCCAATAGTGGACCTTTACTCATTCTATAACAAATTTAAGTGGCAACTTACAAAAAATT
Organism: Verbascum thapsus; assembly: GCA_963669365.1. Classification (NCBI taxonomy): domain Eukaryota; kingdom Viridiplantae; phylum Streptophyta; class Magnoliopsida; order Lamiales; family Scrophulariaceae; genus Verbascum; species Verbascum thapsus. The sequence goes on along the minus strand of OY770114.1, from coordinate 14,064,227 downwards.
AAAAAGCTGCGATTGGAAGAAGACAATCTAACTCCGTAGTTCTTGGATCTCTAAACTCTTCGTGTCAATGTTTTTCTCCTTATTCAGCATATGGCACTATTTTAATTCTTAGAGAATCATGTGGGTGATCATGGAAAAGACGTGCCAAGTTTGATTAGTTAATTAACATGTTTATTATTTTGAGTTTTTCTAGAGATATTTTAAGTTCAAATCTGTGATACCAAATCACTAATAATATCAAGAATCAGTCACATTTCTTAATTTCTCAAGAAATCCCAGGTCAGACCCAAGACGAGTGCCTCGAGTTATTGTATAAAAATCTTTTCTAGAAAGTTATCTGCACAAGCAATGGCTATAACACGAGAATTTAAGTTGTAACACACACAAACTAAGGGTGTGTTTGGATTGAGTGATTTGGATTTGGGAAGGGGATTTGGAGGAAGGATTTGAAATGACACTTAAAATTGAGTCATTTGAAATCCGCCGTAGTTATGCAGAAAATAGCTCAAAGTAAATACCGGTAAAAGTTGATAGGTAACTAGTGAAGAAAAAATCAGCATCTAGATAAAAGGATGTCAAAATATACACAGAAGAGAAACTACCATGTAAATGATCGAGACCGGGTTAGAGTGAAAAAGTTACACGAGAAGAAAGAAGATCTAACTACACAAAATTCCTGTTAGGCATTCTTGGGGTTGACAAAAAATGGTTAATCTGGTTCAGTTAACAGTTTGATCATTCTCTGGATGTCTGCCAATATTATAGTCTTTTGAACTGACAAGTCATGTTTGGATCAAAATTTCGACAGCCTAAATACAAAGATGTGACAATTTTCGTATATTTTTTCGGTAGAACCGAAGGCCATTAGACTATAAGTAAATTGAAGGCAAGAATAAGGATCTTATACCTGGGAGAGTTGGGATGCTTTTTGTGCTTTGATGAATCACTTGTTTGGAGGAAGCACTGCTAGGTCCTAGCTCAGCCACCTGGTAATTCAGACAACGAGAATAATCATTACAAGAATATATGACGAGAACAACAGTAAGAGTATGTGCCAGATACATATACGAATAAGTTATATTTAACTAATACAATAGTGTACTATGGGAAATCAGACACCATTATAAGATAAGACTTACGAAAGACAAGTTTACAAGATAAACAATAAGTCATCCTATATCTATCGAATTTCTTGATTCTCACCTCCAAACAGGAATTCTGAAGCAAAAAGGAGACATTAGTTATACCAACTTTCCTTATTTTTGTTCCCAAATCTGGTACAAGCAAAATTCCAAGAAAGGAGTGGTTCATCCCAAGACAATCACTACCCCAAATCTTGAAACATCCACAAAACCTTATCCAAGCAACCCAAAATGTTTTCGAGCAAATAAAACAGATCAACCAAGAAAAGCATTGTCAAAAGTTCCCACTTGTGAAGTATTTTGTTTGGAAAAGCCATTTGTTGCTGGCTGTTCTTCTGATCCAGGCTTGACAGTGTCCCAGAGAAAGCCATTTTCTTTCTCTAGATAAAGTTTATCATTATCTTTATCTGCAGCTGTCGTGTGAGGTACTATATAAGATATGTAATTATCTGCAACAGCCAAAAGGGAAAAGAATTTAGTAGCAATATGTGTTGATTCACATATGAATATATTTCACTTTATGATAACAACTCATTCCCATTAGTTTCACCAATGAATAGCTTAAACATGAACGACCATTTCAAGGCTGTCACCAAGTACAGAAATTTCTTCTAAAAATGACCATCAATACTACTATTTATCTCGTCTATTCTTTATATGGACATTTGCAGAATCACCCCATTTACAGCAGTCATATAAGCTCATTTTTCATAAGCTACATTACATGATAAACAACAGAACTGAACCTACTGAATGTTACTACAGAATAACAGTTTAACACATTGCTTAGCAGAAATAACAGGACTCCCAAAAACAAAAAACTAAGAGGTCAAGGCATCAACAGAAAATAAAAGATTCTCAAAACCCAAAATAACTCTGAACTGGATGGCAGTTAGTGGACTGAATCAACGTTCAGCATCAGAAAATTTCCCTAATGGAAAAACTTTTTCAGAAGTCAAAACTTCAAGAAATACCCACAGAAAACAAAGTAGAAAATCAAGGTATACTACACAAACTATATATGAAACTATTTGGGATTTACGCAGTTCTCCTAACAAAGTCATGTGAAACAGCTCAAAACTGAATGCCACTGAGGTGCACATGGATTCCTTATTGCATATATACAAGGAAGATGTGCTTAAGGTCTTACCAGCCAAGCTACGAAGAGCGTTGTCTGCAGCCTGTTGCTGGGCATCTTTCCTAGTCTTGCCCATTCCAACACCTATTTTTTCGCCAGTGAAGAAAACCTACACATTGATTCACCATATTAAGCCTCTGAAAGTCCAAGTAACTCAACCAAACACCATTCAAAAATCGTGAAACATCAAATTTAGTCCAATTAATCAAGTGTTTTGGAAGAAAGCTTAGCAGCTTTGTGACTATCGCAAGAGTTTTATGAACAAACCAGTAGCCACTGCAACCTTTTAACAACAAAAAAAGAAAAAAAAAAGGAGTTTATGCAGCTTGATGACTATATTATAAACTAAAAATATAGTAGATTGATTCTTCCAATTGCCATTCACATAGAAAATCAACGTTACAAATGCTCTGACGTGCTAAAAAACTAGTAATGCCGCAGTACTCTGACGATTTTGATTAGAGAGATACTACAATAAAGTTTCTATTTCAGTCTACTTTGGCGTGTTCAATAATAAATCCAAAATGACACCTACAAGCTTAAAACTACTATGTGATATGAAGTATGTACTAACCTCTACCGAGAACTGCAAATCATTACTGGTACTCACGACAGGCCTAAATTCAACCTGAGCAGTAATGCTTATAAGATGAGATCCAAAGAGGGAAGAAAACAGGAAATATTAACGCTGAAAGACCAGGGTTTACGGTGTACCTTTGACCTGCATCTCCTTCCAATTTCCAGGAGCACGCTAATAGACAAAGATGGCAACAGATTCATTTTATCACCTTCAGTTTTAAGGTCTTTACCTACTAGACAAAGATTGCAACATACTTGTCACCAACTAGAGAAACTTGAGCAACAGGTGCATAGCTGTTTATTTTCTATGGGATTCAACCTTGACTATGGGCAATATTCCTATGGAACTATATATATTCCTTCACCAAAGAAGCACACAAAATAAACTTTGAATTTGATAAAGAATGTGATGCAGTGTTCCATTTTCCCCCACCTGCTCTGGGGTGATGGACATTATTTTTGCCAGTCTTTCCATTTTGACTGTCACAGAGAATTATCCAGATATACCCGTTTCCTCATACCAAACTACAAATTTCAACCAAAGTCTAGGATAGCCAGTAATAATAGAATTATCTGAACATGAATAATTCAATACCTGCAAACTGATTTGGTGGCACAAGGCTCTGTTTCCGCATGTCATATCCTGAATTAGCCTACATTATACAGAAAACTCACTCATGTAAAAATTGTTAAAAACAGAACAGACAACGTTAAGATAAACTACATATGACAAGTTTGCAACCTCTTCATTTTTTGCTTGATATACATGTGACACTTCTGCAGGAACTGAAGACGAGGTAGACTGACTGAATGAGTTCTGACGGCTTCGCAGTCTATCAGATGGATCACATTCTGGTACTATTCCTGGGGCTCGGTTGCTGAAATGTCCTCTACTTGTATCTTCATCCATTAACCAGCCTCCTTGTGGTTGCACGAGGGGTGCCTGCCAAGGCAATCTAGACAACAGAGGTGGTTCAGTAGAAGCTGAATACCTGCTATCTCTTCGGAATGGATCTCCAAGCAAACTAGGTTCTGCATAATTTGGAAAAAGAAAAAGGAGGAGATAACAGAATTGTTATATTGTAGTTTGAGAATCAAACATCTATAGAAGTAAGATCAGCAAAAACCATGGAAATATCATGGACTATCACACATGGTGCTCATCACCATGTGTTTAGTTCTCTGAATCAGTGGATTTACAGAACAATATACATACTTTCAGAAGGTAATACTGTTCTCGTGGATGCGGGGGCAGCAGCACTTGCAGCAGATATCGGGAGCTTGGAGCTTTCGGGTTTCAATTCAAGGTTATTAGTCATGGGATAAGAAACAGCATTTGCAACATTCTTCTCTTCCTAGATAGATAAGACAACAAAATGGGCAAAGATCATTAATAAGTCAATTGAATGGATGAAGACAAACTACAAAACCAATTGTTCTCCTTCATGTTTTGTCAAGTAGAGATGAAGAAAATATATTATTGGGACAATAATGAGCTGGTATAAGAAACTACCACGGACTGCAATCTTTGGGCAACTTCAGGTCCATTCATTCCCTCAGCGATTGGAATATTAGGGTTTCCATTTGGTGCAAAATGAGCATCCTGACAAAGTTTCATGTGACATTACTAACAAATTCTAGCAGAAAATCGACAGACGAAATTTTTAGTTACATACCTCTGATATCAAGAAGCTGCTTACATCTGGTGAACAAGGTAAGTTCACAATTTCATCTTCGTAGAAAATGTCAGATATCCTTCTTAGTAGGTTTTCATCAAACTCTCTGATTATTCAAAAAAATAAATATCTCATAGATGACATGAAGTATCAACCAGAAGAAACACTATTAAGGAAAAAATATTACACATCTACTGACCAAGAAATTTAACAGAATAACAATAACCTAACTCACTTGAAAAAACCACCTCTGACGTTGCATGCAACATTTCTCGCTACACAGAGAACAGGAACAGCATTTGCAGTCTACATGACAAAATACTTACATCATTATAAACCCAGCCAAGTGCTGAGCCAACAAAAACCATCTTAAAAAAACAGAAACGGTTGTACCTCAGCTTGTGGAGCATAATATGGAGTGAATGCAGGCACTACATGCACACGAGGCTGATCCTTATCTTCCCACACCTTCAAACGATCATCTATTACCATGGCCATTTTTGGATGGCAATTGCCATTTTGGAACACACTGAGCAATGATTTCTTAGCCCCTGTGATAAGGTTTCTCTAAATAGTTAAATCAAATGGAGCGGGAAAAATGCTAAAGAATTAGTGGTCACCAAGACCAAAATGGACCGCCGATAAGGAGAAACATCAAAAGGAGTTAAAGCTCAGTAAGAAAACTAGAAATTACTACTCTTAAAAGTATAAATTAAGTTATCATGCAAAAACCAGCTTAAGCATAGGAGTGAAGTACTTGATGGAATAATATTTTCCACCTCCAAGATAAGTACTAAACAAACTAACTTTAGGACTCTAGCCTACCTACAGTAGATAAATATTAAGAAATTCTGGCTGCAAACACATGGGGCAAACCTGATTTGACGCAGACAACGCGATCCAGTAATTGCTTTGAGCTAATCAAACGTGCTTCTGGGTCAAGAAGCCTCCACATTTCCAATGCATAATCTCTTTCGGCCATAGTACAAACATAAACTTCAAATCTTTTCCGGCCTTTTGCAGTTAAATAATTTTTCAGATCTTCCCAAGCAGGCCGTAACTTCACTAACACACTGGTATCACGATTCTGTCCAAGAGACAGCCAGAATTAGAATACAAGCAAATGAATCAAACTAAAGCTTATATGATACATGTAATTATAAGCCAATCTTAGGTGATTCTTAGTGTGTTGAATGACAAATAGATTATAGTCTACATCAATTGGCAACATAAACTCTGCATTATCATCTTATTGGAGATTATTCAACTTCCATAAGTAAGAAATCATAGCAACAAATAACACAAGAAGAAGAAGTGAATATACCACCTCCAAGAGTGGTTCTAACCTCAGGATTAATACGAGTAAGAACGATATTTTTCTCAGGCAACCTTACTACTGGCCGAACAACACGATGATTTCCATCAGATAACAGAGGAACTTCCTCATGCTGAATCTTGAATACTTTTCCGCTATCTATCACAGAATCATTTTCTGCATACTGCTTTAGTAATGCCCGGTCTTCTACATATCTCTTCATCTCAGCCGTCATCCCAGATTCTCGAATAGGGTCAGTCTCACGTGCAATCCAACCCATCAAAATGTCAATTCTATCTTCAAATGACTTCATTGTGTTGGCAACAATGAGAGTTTCATCAAGATCAAACACAATTGATAAACAGCGAGTATTCAACATCCATAAACATGCATTGTATAAACCACATGGCACTGAGTAGCACCAAAAACATGGAAATTTCTTCTGCTTGCTAGGCATCGCCACTAAATGAACTTCCTCATTACCAAGCAACACCACTGCCGTCTATACAAAACAAATGAAAATTATATCAATATCATTCAGAAAGACATCAATTATTATCACAGCATACATATTCAACAATACAATTTTAAGCGTAAAACTACAGGGAAACACCTGGTTTGGCAATGGACAAGCCACTAATTTCCAAGCATTTGTCAAACATCACTACTAATACTACTAAAAATTCATAACCAACTAATTTACACGGAACATAAAGTATCTAGACAAAAACTACTAAATCACCACTCTCAGTACCATTCCCAAATGTAATTGCAAGAAATAAAAACACAAATACATATACGCACAGATATATATACAGATCAAACAACCGGCATTCTTTCATCTATCCACTAGAATGACAACTAATGCATTGTCCACTGACAAAAAATACGAGGACTGAAACGCAGACCTTAAGCTCATAGAAGCACGAAGCATGAAGATTGATCAACGGAGATTGCTCAGGATTCGAATTCACAATGCTGCTAGAGATAGGCTCAAGCTTGCAACGAACAGGACCATAAGAAATTGTCTGAAGAACAGATAAAGGATGACATCTCTCACTATTCTGCGAGATATGGTGAATCCGAATTTCATTGTTAGGGAATTGAAAATTCCCATCCTTCACTGGAACAGTTTCCAGTTCCCCTAAATACACATCGCCATGATAAACCACGGATTTAAACCCTAATCTGCTCATAATTTCTCCAAAAAAACAGAACAAATTACGCCTCAAGAACAAGAAATTAGGGAAAATTAATTTGACATGAAAATTCACTCAAATTTATCTGCACTCACTTTCTCTCACTACCAAAAATCTGCTTTTATTTTTCTTCTCTCTATAAGAGACTCTATTACTCCCTCCTCAGGCAGCGGTTTCAAATGGAGGGGCGTGGGGGCTTTATATAGAGTGTTCGGAGGGGTAGTTTTATAAACTACCCTGGATTTTGATATTAATTACGGATATGCCACGGCTTTCGTTGTGTAGTATTTCAGGTAAAAAAGGGTAAAGTGGAGAAGATCATGCGTTTAGCAAGGGGCCATGGGAGATGCTAACGTACGCGTGGCCTCAGGTGAGTTATTGTGGTTTTGTGCTATATGATTATTTTTAACCGTTGACTCATATAATTAATCTATTTGATAAATCGAAATCTTGTATCCCAAATAGATTGGTTGCACTTATTAATTACATGTCCATAAAAATGATGAATTAAACTCAATATTTGCCTTCAATTGTATGTATGCAAATTTATTTGATAAGAATTTTCCAATCAAAAGTTTTTAGTTTAAGTAAAAGCGAGAATAGAAAAGAAAAATAAATTAAAAAGGAAATTTGAAAGGAAATTTGAAAGGAAATTATTAGAGAATATAAGGAAATATATTACATCAGATTTTGTGGATCATGTAATCGTGGTTAAATTAGATCACCATACATTAATGAGAATTGGCACCAAATAAGTCATGCGGTGCATTAATGTTTCAAAAATTGGATTCGTTATTAGATACCAGTGATCACTAGGACATGATTGGTATGAATGAATGAAATTATGTGGAAATGGAATGGTATAATGAATGGAATAATATTAATTTCATAAATCCTATGATTGGTATAGTACAGAAATGAGAAAGGAAATGAATTCGAGATATGAGATTTTTTTTCTTAATTCTATATATTCGTATATATGAGTTATTTATTAAACCCGAATACAAATTTGAATCCAATCTAATTCTATGAAATTTAAATGATTTGAGACTTTGAACTTTTTATTTAAAGAAAAATAACACGGGACATGATGAAAAAATGAAAAAAAAAATGAAAATGGCAAAAATATAATTATTATATAATGATTGAAAGAGTTATATAGATAATATTGTCTATATAATAATTCACCTTTTCTAATACTTTTTATTGATGAACTAGTTTAAGGATAAGATATTATTTGTTAAACGCAATATTATTTTATATTTTTTCAATTCATGTTTGTATTTTTTTCGTATTTTTGTTACATTTTAAATTATATTTATTATAATTAAGTAATTCTTATTGACGAAAATATTTCTACTAAGTACGTACGAAAAATAATATGTATTTTTTAGTTATTTCAATGCATTTAAATAATTTTTTGGAATTTTAATAATTTATATTATTTTAAAAATAATTTGTGATTATTAATCATAAATCCAAAAAATATATATATTGCATTCATCAAATTTTCAAAACTTTTATATTGGTGTGAATGAAATAATATCATAAGAAAAAAGATATGATTGATTCCTGATAGGCAATGAATAGCCAAACCCAATGGGTATGGAAGGAATCACTATTCCCATACTTTTGGTAATATGGATTCCAATAGGAATGAGCATTCCCAACAAAAAAACATACCAATCATTATAATATGAATGAACACATGAATGCTCATTCCATTCCCACCTCATTCCAGTATACCAATCACGTCCTAGGAATTGGAACTGGTTGGTTTTGATGGGTCGGGTTAGTATTGTTCATTGCATTGAACTGTAACTTTCAAGTGATTTTGATTGGTTTTTGATATAAGCAGTTTTAAGGTCAAATCAACTCAACTAAAGCCCCCGATCATTGGTTCGATTAGTCTGGGTTTAATTTTAAAACCTTATCTTACATAGCAACACTTGATTCATAAAATTAAATCAGTTTTATCTTCACCAAAATATTTCAACAATCCAAACTAGTTTCTATAGGCTCTATAATAGTACAATAATATACACTAGAGATGGCCATGAAATGGATTTGTGACAAGTAATGGACCATCTCGGACCCAAAGGGCACTCGGCGAGTCCGAGTCATGCCTAGTGGTCCCAATAGAATTCTAATTTTAAGTTTTGTATCTACAATGTTCTCACACAAAGACATTTCAAACAAATAAAACAACATTAAATCAATATAAGCACTAAAAATATATCTACAAAATAATTATCCAGTACTCAACTGTTAATTCATTCACAATTAATACAAATTTAAATAGATAAAATAATTTCTAAATTTTAAAACAATTATAAATATTAACTAAACCATCAACCATAAATCGCTACTAGCAACTTTTATAATATTTTCAGCAATAGATTAGTTTTTTTTTTTTGGATGATGGGGGAAACTCGCAGCCGCTACCGTTAGGTGTGTACTGGGTAAACCTCGCTCTTGTGATTAGTTATTAATTATATATAAAAATTAGTTATTGATTATATATAGAGAGTAGAATATATCATAAGTGGTGAGAACGAATTTGGAATGGATATCTGGACTCAAACTTAGCCGAGTCTTGAATTTTTCGAACTCACCGATCCAGCTTTTGGACTCATTCCCAATACCATCAAGAAGGATTCGAGACGGATTCTCACTTTACTCAATCTCATTGACATCCCTAATATATAAAATTTAATTATTCACCTAAAATAAAATTAGATTATCCAAATGATGAACCTAAATTTGAGTGAAACGTATCCATTTATCAAATAATAATTAGCCTAATAAACAAAACATAACTACTAGCCAAACAAATATATTTGTGAATTATATATTAATAATTTTGTTTCTTATATCACTATACCCATATATACTAGATTCTATTTAAAGGCTGTAATACATATGAATACTTTTTCTTGTCTTTTTTACTTTAAATCCGAATATAGAAGATTCAAATTTAGGTTGCTACTTTAGCTTTAGCATGTCAAAAAAGCTAGATAATTAGGGTCTGTTTGGATTGTTTTTGTTTTTGAAGTTTTGCAAAATAGTTTTGTAGAACAGTTTTATCAAAACAATTTTGCAGTATAAATCATGTTGAAATACTGTTTAGATGACTATTCTGAAAAAAAAATAAAAAATCGGGAACACTTTGCAAGGGGAGTGTTTTGATGCGAAGAAGAGCGAAATCAGTAGAGAGAATATATATATATTTTTTAATGAGGGTTTAAGTGCTGTGTTTTTTTAGTTTGGAGTATAAAAGTGTTTTGTAAAACTTAAAAACAGGTAAAACCTGTTTTGCAAAATAGCAGCTTTTGGAGTTCTGTTTTTGAAAAACAGAAAGTGAGAACAAGCCTAACCAAACGTGTTTTTCATATTTTTGTTTTGCAAAAACAAAAACACACTTTAAAAACAGTCATCCAAACTTTAATTTTGTCGTGCCATAATAAGTTATTTACCAATTTTTAATTTTGAAACAAAACAGAAAATATTGAAGATAGACTTGATCTTAAAAATTTAAAAACGTGTGTACTTTGTATTTATTTTTTCAATAATGGTCCCCAAATATTTGCATTTAATTGTTTGGACTTTGAAGTTTGAATATTTAATTACATATAAACACACAATCAACATGTAAAGCCCATAATTATTGCTACTTCAATGCCAAATCTTCTTTTTTGCTAAAATTTCAATCCAAATTTAATTCAATCTCATGTTGGGATTTTCAAAAATAAAGCTCCTAGAAATGATTTTCCCCTCAAAATATAAACCTTTCAAGAAGTTCTTGATAGAGTACTTATCTGAATGTAAATGGAATATGAAATTAAATCTGGTAAATAATAATAAGATGGTTTAATTTGTTGGTTAATCATGCACATATCATGAAAATCATTATAATAGACACTGCTTAATCACAATTAATTTATATATACCCAATAAGTTTTAAAACTTATGAAAACTGCCTTATTTATTTATTTATTTATTTGCAATAACTCCTTAAATTATATTTATATAATGGACCCTATATGCATTCATAATGAAATAATTATGTTGCCATCCCAAGTCCCTTCGCTTCCAATGGTCCCATTTTGCCTGCTGTGATTATGATTGAAAACTAAAGCATTTGTCTTAATATCGATCCGATAAAAGATAGTATAATTTAATTTAATAATGACAAATATTTGTAACTTTTTTCTATTCAATAAAATTTAAAGTCTACTTGATTAAATAAAAATAGTAAACTATGTGAAAACACCAAGTAATTCACACTTAACTCGTGTTCGGTCGACCAAAGTCTATTTAAACTCACTTCAATAAATAATTAAATAAACTAAAATTATCAATTTAAACCCTATTTTATCTTTTATTACAATGAATTGAACAAATAACATGTCTAATATTTAAATAAAATTAACAGGTATAATTTCATCCAATCAAAAAATGCAATCATAGATCTCTTTGAAAAGTCCAAATTGCCCTAATTCAAAGCAGTAATCTTACAAGTTACATGTCATCATGCATGGAATCGAGATTCCAGTTGGCGACAAAAATAAGACACTCGTCACTGCTGACTGGGCCACAGTAATCTCCTACATCGGGTGCAACTTAAATTTTGCTCCTACTGAAGGAAGTACAAGCAATTTTGCGATAACGTACAAGTGGAACAGCATCCGGTACAACTTGTTCAACTGAATCTTGTCGCATGTAGCCAAAGCTCGAGTCCAAAGCTTCAGCAAATTGGAATACTTCACGAAGAAATAGAGACGATCGATTGGATCATGTCATCAGCTTTTACCAGCTCATCGTTTGTTGAAGATTCAAGGCGGCTCTCCTCGCAGCGTTTTGACTCGGCACGGTTCGAGTCTTTTTCTAACTACCAATCGATGGACGAAAGTGTTTTTGAGCCGCAGCGGGAAGGCGGAGAGGCGGTGGTGTCACCTCCGTCCGTGGTGTTCTTCGATGGAAGTGATTTCGGCGGTAACGGAGCAGTTCTGCCGCCTCCGGCGGACATGGAGACAGAGGAAGGTTTCGCTCTCAGAGAGTGGAGAAGGTTAGTTTTGGAAGGAAAAAATGTATGATTACGTCACTGCCTGCGTGTTTTGGTGTTTGTTTCTGGTGTTTTAATTTAATTTGATTTATGATCTAAAGATGAAGCTATCAAAAGAAAGGGCAAAAAAAAAAAAAAAGTGAAAATTAGGATCATAAAATTGGAAAAAATAATAATGAATTGTTTGGAGATTTTTTTAGTCTTAAATTAACACAATATTGTTGCCTTATTGAGCTGAGATTTGCTACTTTAATGTGCTGTGTGATGTAATACTAATAGTGAAGAATTGTGCTTGCAAACAATTTGAATTAATTGGAAATTTTGGGGTAAAAATGTTTCAGATTAAACGCGATTCGACTGGAGGAGAAGGAGAGGAGGGAGAAGGAGTTGTTGAAGGAAATAATCAAGGAAGCAGATGAATACAAATCGGAGTATTACAGGAAATGGAAGATTAGATGTGATAATAGCAGATCTATCAACAGGGAAAAGGAGAAGGTTAGGGTTAACATCAATTCAATCTTCATCTTTATGTTTATGAATCTACTACTATTTGAATGTTCATTGTTTCTATCTCCAATTACATGAAGAAAAGTGAAAATGGGAAACAAAATCACTAACAATCATCATTCTCATGTTGTTCTCTTTAACCATGAATCAATTCATCACTAACTTCTATGCTTTCACCATGGATTGCAGTTGTTTGTTGAAACCCGAGAAAAATTCCATGCCGAGGCTGATAAAAATTACTGGAAAGCAATTAGCGAGCTTGTACCGAATGAAGTTCCTGTTATAGAAAAAAGGGGCAAGAAGGATAAGGAAAATAAGCCCTCCATTGTTGTGATTCAAGGTCCAAAACCAGGGAAACCTACTGATCTATCCCGAATGCGGCAAATTCTTGTGAAGCTCAAACACAAACCGCCAGGTCACATGATGCCTCCTAAACATGAACCTGGGAAAGATGCTAATACTCGAGAAACAACCCCTCCTGCAATCTCCCAGGATAAATCAGGTACACTTGCTGTTGCAAAGTGAAGTTATAGCTTATAACTTATAAGTGTGGGTAAATTATGTTGCTTTGGACTTGGATGATAAGTTTGCTCCTGTGTATAAATTGATTGCTGTAATGTTCATATATATATATATATATGTATATATTTTAAAAAAAAATTCTGTTTATCCTCCTCTATATCCTTCTCCAATCATATGCCGATCCCATATTGATGAAATTCCCCTGAAATTCTGTCCATGCTATCTCAAAATTTGTTCTGTTTAGCCAAGTAAAGCTATAATGAACGAGAACATATACAGAGTGGATTAAAAGAATGAATCTAATTAGATACAGGGCAATACATTTGGTATAATTTGAACTACTATTGCTTCATCTAGGAACCATCTCTGTGATAGTGTGCGAATTTTCCAACAGAGTTGAAGTTACAATAGGATTAGCTGACTGTTTGCCTTTGTCTGACCGGGACGAAACCTGTAAACTACCACCACCTTCTGATTTCCGGGAACTTTGTGGTCTGTATAATCCCGGCTCAGACAACAAGTTCTCGTTGAGATTGACATCTGTGGATAGCATTCTTACAACTTGTTTCATGTTTGGTCTTTGTTGAGAAGCTGCTTGCGTGCAAAATAGTGCAACTGTTATGAACCGCATTATTTCATCTTTCGGATAGTCTATCAAATCTTGATCAACAATCTCTAGAACTCTGCCTTCATTGAATAGTTTCCAAGTCTGCAACAATGTAAATATCAGATGTCTGAAGGCAAGGGCTGGTACATATGTGATTAGGGTCGTATTTAGGGGTGGCAAAATGGATCCGGAACCACGGTTCCAACGGTTCCAACCCAATTTGGGTTGAATTGGTTCCTAAGAAAATTTTATTTGGTTCCTAATTGGTTCCAACTTGGTTCCAAATTGGGTCCAACTAAATTTCAAGTTAGGCCCAAATCGCTTGCCAATAATCTAAATTATAATGAACAAAATGTAAGGTATTTAGTCGGGTTGGGCTTGATTCCCTTTTGGATTGATTTTGGTTCCATTTTGGGTTGAATTTGGTTCCACCTTAAAACCATTTAAGAACCAAACTCATTTAACAACCAATCCATTGGAACCGACCCAAAACCAACCCAACCCGCCCAATTGCCACCCCTAGTCGTATTTCTTCATGTATATGAACCGGGTTGAGAACGACCCTACTTGATCCGTTTTTGGATCACGTCAGAAGGAGCTTGGCTTGGGCTCAACCCAGATTAGAAAGAACATGAACTGTACTTACATCCTAGGCCAATCTGTCTACATACAGACTTGAAGATCAAATCTTACTTCGATTCTATAGAACATATATTCTTAGATAGAACGCGAGGCTTAATAGGTGATATAGCAAAACTCTATTGGTATCTACGGGTTGATCACAAGTCGAAATATGGTTAGAGCCCTTGTGTCTTGAACTAGAGGAGCAAAATATGTACCTCTGTCATGGTTATATTCTCAACATTTCAGTGATATATTACTAGTTTAGTAATTATGCCAAAATTAGACATATCGAAAATGTTTAAAGACGTTAAGCGAGACGTACCCATTCAAGCAAAACGAACAAATCTTCTCCAAAACCCGCTTTACTACTGCTTCTTCCGCTAATTATTTCCAGTAAGAGCACCCCAAAACTATACACATCCGCCTTCTTGGTCAGTTGTCCCAACAAGGCATATTCTGGAGCTAGATATCCCCTGTAATGTAAAGTAAGATAAAAGGGGAAAGGATTTAAGGCGAAATTAACGCGATAAAGACTAGAAAACTTACACTGTTCCTGCTACTCTTGTGCTAACATGAGTGACATTATCAGGAAATAGCTTTGCCAATCCGAAATCTCCGATTTTAGGGATGAAATTTTGATCAAGAAGCACATTGCTAGCCTTTATGTCTCGATGGACAACGCGTGGTTCAACATCCTCGTGAAGAAACGCAAGGCCTGAGGCCGTGCCCCTGCATATTGCAGCCCTCTTGGACCAATCAAGTTCGTCACGTTTACTCTTCGAGGCTGAAATGAGGAGCTCTTATCATGTTAAACTGGAAGGTTAATTGGAAGGTTATCGTCAACATTCTCTTAAGAGAGAGATGAGTTTTAAAAGAGAGATTTACCTATAAACTAACTCTTATAGGGGTGGCATTGGGTGGGTCGAACCCAAACATAATGGGTTTCACGAATAGGTGTACCACATTCTGGGTGTAGACTCAATGTTTTGGGTTCGGATTGGACCCAATTCTTTTTTTTTAATCCAATTTGTATCATTTGATGCTTTAAAAAATTCAAAATAATAAAATATAAAAATTATATTTGCACATGACATTCTTAATTGTAAAATTATATAATTAAAAAATCAATGAGTTTATGTTGCATTCAAGAAAATACTAACATATTAATACTCCATTAATAATTTATTTGAAACTCATAATTGAATTCAAAATTTGTAAAAAAATAAATAAATATTAAATATTTAATTTAGAAAAGTACAAAATAAAATAAGTTGGTATTAAGGGTGTCAAGCCGGCCTCACAAGGCCTGCATGACACACAGGCCGGGCAGGCCGGCTAAGGCCTGCCCCTTAAGGCCAGCCGGCCTTAACCGGCCCAGGCCGGCTGATAAACCTCAATTATACGTGTTTTTTAGCCTAAGATTAGTCGTTTATATATCATTTTATATCATGATTTATACCCCATATGCGTTTAATAGGTTTGTTACATGTTCGTAGGAAAAAATCATTGATTTCGAGATAAGGGCGAAAAACATACGAAAGGAGGTAAATTGGCGATGCTTGGAAATACAATCGTATCTTGGCTACAAACCTCCAATATTAATGAGCCTTATATGATTAGAAAGCTAAGACAATTATCTAAAAGTCTTATGAAGAGGACAAGATCCAGTTCAAACGTTTGAAAGCTCAAAAGTTATAAATACGCTTTGTTCGGAACCAAGTGGCGCAGTCTTGGTAAAACGAGCATAACTCGAGTTATACAACTTGGATTAAGTCCAAATCGGTTGGGTTTCAAAGCCAAGACATAGATCTACAACTTTGCAGAAGACCCTAAAGCCAAATTCGGACTGCAAACATGGCGTACAGGCGCCGTGTTAAATGGCGTTCAGACAACGAAGGCAGAGATTTGGGTCATCTCGCGTACGTACGCCGATTTACACGGCGTACGTACGCCGGTTTAAGCGGATTTCGGCCCAAGTTCGGATTTCGACCCAAGTTCGGATTTTATGTTCTAGATTAGGTATAAATACCCTTTCCCAACATTGTTTTAGGTTCGAACTTTATTTTCTGGAATTGAGTTGTAAGATTGGAGATCGAGAGACGAGATTCAAGATTTTTGTAGACAATTTTATTCGACAACGGGTTTATCGAAATTATCTTCTTTAATTTCTTTTAATTCTTGTCGTTTTATCATGTTTACATTATTACTTGTTTATTGTGCTTTCGTATCTATGGAGTAATTCATATTATTCTGGAACCGGGAATAGCCCGATAATATGTTATCGATATAGATTATAGAATCGTTGATTTTACATCGCGTATGCTTATGATTTGCTTTCTTGATTATTAATGCTTGTGAATTTGCTGGCCACTTATTTGCATGTTCATAGATATTAGGCGAAAATTCTGAAAGGTGACGTCTATATCAGAACCCTAGAATTCAAACCTAGGATCCTAAATCACGAAAGTAGTTTTAGGTCTTTTGAGGAAACGATACACTATCATAGAGATTAATGAGTCTGAGTCTAGTCTAATCATCACGAAAGTAGTTGGTTAATTAGCTTAGATATGTTATTATGCTTCGACAGAAGATAGTGATTAAAATTGGATAGTGTCCTTCATAAGTAGCGATCGTAATTCAATCAGTAATATAATTGAGTCGATAATATATATCGTGGTAAACCCTAATTCCGGAATTTCCAATCATATACAAATTAAATCAATTTACTTGCTTTCCGTTTAGTTTTCTTTACAACTATCTCGTATTTTTATTAGGCTTAGATTACTGATAATTGATAGGCTAGTGCTTGATTGTTCGGTCTTCGTGGGAACGATATCTTTTGTACTGCACCGAAGCCGTGCGCTTGCGGTTTAGGCACATCACCGGCCCATCCCATGACAGGGAATGGGCCGGCCTGGCCCATTATTACTTATTATTTTTTTTTTGTATTTTTTATTCTATAAAATTATAATATTATACTAATAAAATTAATATTTGAAATTATAATACTATTATACAAAGTTATATATTTGAAATAATTATATACCGATTATATCGATAAATTATATACTAATTTCATAATTATATAATATAACTAAATTATAATAATATGTATTAAATCCATTTAGTTATATATTATAACTAAATTATAATATGTATTTACAATAATTATATACTGATTATATGTATTATAACTAAAAGTTAACAATAATTACTAAAAAAAGCAATAATTTTAAAATATTGAAATAAAAAAAAAATAAATAAAGAAAAAGAAAAGAAAAAAACAAAAAAATCAAAAAAAAAAAAATATTGCCACAGCCTAAAGGGGCCGGCCTGCCTGGCCCCTTTAGGCCTGGACGGCTAACTTGGGGCTAGCTTCGGCCAGGATAGCCTGTCCCCCTAAGAGAAGACTGGCCGGCCCGTTAGGGCCAATTTGACACCCTTAATTGGTATAAGCAAAAAAATAGAAAATAAATATTATAAAAAATATCAATTTTTATTTTAAAAAATGTCATTGAGTCTGGGTCTATGGTCCATGGCCCAAACCCATCCAGACCCAATAAATTTTTTTATTGGATCTTGGTTAGGGTCCAGACCCAATATTATATTTAGGTTTGGGTCCAAACCCAATATTATAATTGCATTCGGGTCCAAATCCAGTATTATATTTAGGTTCGGGTCCCGACCATATCCATATACTCACCCAATGTCACCCCTAAACTCATAGGTCAGTACCAAAGGGGGGTTATGGACGGGAAATTCTATCCCGGACCCTGCCCAATGCAGCCGGTCCGGGATAGCCACACATTTCAGGTGGGGGCCACACATTTGTATGGGTGGGTGTTGTATTTTAACACCCACCCACCCTGAAATGTGTGGCTATCCCGGACCGGCTGCATTGGGCAGGGTCCGGGATAGAATTTCCCGGTTATGGACCGCTTGATTACACGTCAGTATTTCAGTTTATGATGTCATCCTAATCTAGTCGGCTAAGAAGTGAACTATTATAAACACAACCTACTCTAGTCGGATCGTTACCAAGTAAAGCGTTGGCGAGGCTGTTGTTCTCCAAATATTCGTACACCAATACTCTGTTATTGCCTTCGATACAACAACCGATCAGCTGAACGAGATTTGGATGTCGAATATTTGATATCGAATTAAGTTCAGACAAGAATTCATCAGTCCCTTGTTTGGATTCAGCAGAAAGAGACTTTATAGCAACTTGAGTCCCATCCCTTAATACTCCCTGCAATTGTTTCTTAATGGCTTATAAACCTTTTATATATATATATATATGTTAATGGCTTCAAAATTCACCTTATAGACGACGCCAAAACCGCCTCGACCGATTTTGTTCGAATGATGAAAATGTCCAGTAGCTGATCGCAACGAATTATATGAAAAGAGCTTAACATTGTTTGTTGCAATTCCTGAAGAAATTTCAAGTATAAACAAATATTAGAAATGGCATCAAATACAAGTTTAAATAGAGAGGGTGATTAAAACCAGTTACAATAATTAGAAAAATAAAAAACAGAAATAGAATTGATTATACAGACATATATACATACAATAATTAGGCAACTAACCTTTGGTTTCTGTCTCAGTATTTTCTCTGCAGGAATCAAATGCACCAAAACAATTCGAAAAGCCCATTTACTATTCTGCCAAATTTGACATAAAAATCCAATCTTTTAATCACATCTCTTGATTACTCCAACCAAACAAACCCTTCTACACAAATAATCACAACCCTCATGATAAATTAACAAACTTCAACAACCCACAAAATCTTTTTTCCAAATAAAAAAAATTAGAGAGAAAAAAGCTGAAGAAGTTGAGGTGTTATGCGATACACTACTTATGAACTTAATTCTTATGTGCTTATGTACCTAACTTTTGGTCACAAATTAAATAATATTATCACAATATTTTTGGTAAATGATCAATACCCTTTTGATTTTTGCATCTTAATTGACAATTTTTAAAACTAAAAAAGAGAAGATTGACATGGTAGCATAAATAAATGTGGAAGAAAATAAAATATTAGGAGGGAAAAGAGAAGTGATGTTGACTTCCAACTGCCTTTTTGTACTATGTCACGAGCTGTAAATTTATTTATACAATTCACAGTTCACACCTATTTCTAGATTTGTATTGCGTATATAATCACTCATCATGACGATACAATTTTGTCCTATTTGGGATTTTCTTCTGAAATTAGTTCTAATATATTTATGATAGTTTGAGTTGAGATATTGAAATAAATTTGATTGTAATTTCTCTTTTCTAAATTGTATCGTTGGTCTAAAAATTTAAAAATAATCATAAGTTCGGGTTATATAAAATATGGAAATACGCTTATTATCGTTATTAGAGTATCAATAGGTCCCATCTTCTTGCAATAAAAAGTTTTGTATAAAACTAAAAACTCATTTCATAAATTATTGTTTTTCATTCAACTTAAAATAAAGGTAAATTCAAACCCAAAGAACAATTCAAAAGCGTGTAATAAATCTTGTTATTATAGTTGATGATTCTATGCAGTTTCAACATTCAACTTTTACTGCATTTTTCAATTGATTAATTCCAAACACAAAATTCTACTGAAAATGGTAAAACATTTGGATTATAAATTGATTATAATCCAAATGAATAAACATTTCAATTGATTGTAGAATAAATAAACAGACTATAAGGGAAATAGCATGATTTTGGACTAGCAAAGTAATATATAATCAAGCCACGTATATTTAATCAAAATTCTGAAATAGTCAAATTATGTCAATTGTGAAATCAAATCAGGAAATCATTTTTTTTTTCAATATTGGTAATTAGTGAATTTTTAATTATTATTTAAATTCCAAATCAAGAAATGAGGTTGATACGTCCTCAGTCAGACGATTATTATTTTTTCTTTTTTTAATATTCCAATCATTGAAAATTATACAGCTAATACATAGTCTTCACCTCCCAAATAGAAAATACGGCCGGCAACAATTTTCTATGCGCATTAATAAAGTATTCAACATATGAAGCTTCTTCATTTATTATTATTATTATAATCTATTCGTTTAGTGTATCTTATGTAAGATTTAACAACATAATCACTTATTTATTAATGTAATACTGTATTTAGCTCTTTATTACGTATAACTAAATAAAGTTTATTATAATGAAATCATTCGTCCTAACAATTATCATTTCAATAAATCTCATGAAGAGTATTAAGTTTTAATAAAATATAGCCTAATATCAGCTTCCATTTTTATTTGGAGTCTTATAGAATTTATATAACCTATGGTTATAAAATTTATTCACCATCATCTAAAATTAGAAAAACCGCATATAAAGTCTAAAATTAAAAAAATCGCATATAAAGTATTGATTCTCAATCAGATAAGTAATTTCTATAAATCCCAATTTATGGTATATATTTAAACTACACGAAAATTATTGGGCCAGGGCCTAACATAAGTGTTCCCTAAACTCTGGCAAGAAATATGGCCCAATAAGGCCCAATAAAACGAAAGAATAGATATCCACGTGTCATTGCATGGCATGCATGAGATAATCAATACCAGGTCCCCAATCCCCATAGAATATTAAACCGGCTAATCCCGGTTCCATCTTCTTAACCCTTTCCGAACCGGTTTGATCTCAAATATTCTACAATCACTAAAAACAGGATATTTATTTATACTACTTTACTCTAAAGCTAAGGTGCTCTTAACCGGCTACTCCGGTAACCATCCCGTTGTATCTCATTCTCTTCTTTTTTCTTTTCTTCCTGATTTTCTCCACTTCTGCTATTGGATCATCATCGATCGCTTGTTATCTTCTAGGTATTTTGCTTCTCTTCTTATTTATTTGCATTTTTATATTTATTTTTGTTTTTTAACCTAAAATTAGTGGTAAAATATTGGATTTGTCGTGTGTATTTTTTTTTTCTTCAAAATTTTATGCATGATTTTGCTCGTTTGTGCTTTGTTTCTTTAATTTTAGTTTCTTATATGCTGTTTGTTTTGCAGTTTATTTAATTTTTTGGTGATTGTTGCTTAATCAGCTAAAAGCTGTTAATTATTTTGTTGGAATTATATTAGTCTGTTGTTTTTTAAGCTCACTTAGTCTCCGTTGAGCTGATAATATATGTATGTTTACTAAAAGAAGTTGATAATACGTATGTTCATAAGCCCTGATTATATTTCAGTAGAAGGAGAGATTGGGGATAATCCGTCCGATTAAGTTTTTAGATTTTAATTTTGATATTTTGGTAATTTGTGTTATTTTTTACTTTCAGATTCGTCGGCTAAGTAACTCATCTGCACCTGCATTACTTATTTATTTCATTTGTTTTTTTGTTTGTTTGCCGGTTTGTACTTCAATTGACTGGTTGAACTGCGTGTTTGATACTTCCGTTAGACTTCATTTAAGGTAATTGGTTTCCGTCTAGCTCGTAAAAGGTTTCCTCGTTCTTTTGGTGCTTATTCTGTATGGTGTTGTTGCACTTCTACAATGACCGTCCCCTTCATACTTTAGCATGGAATTGAATGTTTCTGTTTAGACCGTGAAGTTATAAGTTATGATGGATTGTATATCTGATGTGGATATCTCTATGTGTAACGACTAACAGAAATGAAGACTGGCTCAAGGAGTAGAGGACCTGTGAAAAAGGAAACGAAGGAAGCGCTGAAGCCTGTTGACGATAGGTTGGTATTTATTAACTCATATTGTTTTGTGCTACTTATATCTGAGATGGTGTTTCAGAAAGTTGGCTTACGAAATTACAATTATGTCTGTATATGATCCTTGCTACTCATCAATTGATATTTCTTCTTTTCAGGAAATTGGGTAAAAGGAAGGCTGCTCCAAAGGCAGATAAAAGTAAGGGTAAGAAGGAAAAGAAAGCCAAGAAAGACCCAAACAAGCCCAAAAGGCCACCCAGTGCCTTTTTCGTATTTCTGTATGTATTATAGTTATAATTAAAATTCTTCCCATTATAACAGTTGTGTTTTATATGTATTATTTGGCGCTTGCCACTTGATTGTAGTTCCATGATCTTATTGTAGTGAGGAGTTCCGGCAGTCTTTCAAGAAGGAAAATCCCAATGTCAAGGGCGTCTCAGCTGTAAGGAACTTTTGCTGCTGTTATTACACACAGTTGGTTCTTATCATATTTCGAAACATTGATGTTTTTTGGGGGTTTCCTATGAGGTCTACCTGTAGGTCGGAAAAGCTGGTGGAGAGAAGTGGAGATCCTTAACCGAAGCTGTAAGTGCTAAAAACATATAACAGACACATCTTCATGAAGTCGACTGTTTAGAGAATTTAAGTAGAAGCACCAGTACTAGTCAATCCTATGTTTACTCATGCTCATTGTATTTCTTTCTCATACTATCGGTTTTAACATATGATGTTCAACCTCATAATGGGGAAAGTATTGTGGTCATGAGAGAAATAAGCTCATATTCTACTAAGACCTTGTGTAGCTAGGTTGCATGTTTTGATTCACCATGGATGCAATGCAATGAGTCAACGACCTGTCAATCTCATTTGTCAAGCATAATAAATAAAAACAGATAATGAAAGCATGAAAGTGTAATATCAACATCATTGTCTAAAATCAGTTATCTGTGAAGGAAATATGCGCGTCTTTTCTTTTAATTGAAGGAGTAATACTGAAATTAGTTGTCAAGTTTTTGCTTTGAGTACTGATCTCATCTATGATTTCTGTTGGCAGGAAAAAGCTCCATATGAAGCTAAAGCTGCAAAAAGGAAGACTGAGTATGAAAAACTTATGAATGCTTACAACAAGAAACAGGTGAATATATCATTTACTCACACTTCTTACTTGTCCTTGTTCCATTATTGGTGGTGAATCTTTCCACTCTTTATGTAAGTTGTATTTGTAAAGTCATATCCATCCTCCAATTAGCAGGAGAGCTCTGCCGATGAGGGTGATGAAGGATCTGAAAAGTCGACATCTGAAGTTCATGATGATAACGAGGAGAGTGTACAGGTGCGGTTAACAGCAGCTTGCGAGAACTTTATTCAAATGCGTTTATATTCTTTATCTGATGCCAACTATGATAATACAAAAGTACCCTTGTCAAGTACTCAAAATTTGGTTGAGCCATCAATGCTGCAATTTAGTTATGCAAAATGCAATACGAAATAGAAAAGATTTGGTAGCATGCAATGACTACTAGATTACATATTGTAAAATCATAACATAAAACTGGATTGAAGCTTAATAACAAGCATGAAGTATTTCTGAACTTACAATTTTCGTCGGTCTGACATGAGGAATTCACATATTGATGTTATGCCCTCTCTTCGTTCATCAGCTTAGGGGACTATTAATTGATGAATTCATTCATCTCATCAGTTCTGATATTTTCTTCTAATATTGCCACTTCTGTATTTATGGGGAAGTTTAGTCTTTTTTTATGTAATGGTAACTGATTATATCTCTTGGTTAGGTTTGGTTAAAATTTACAATTAACGATCTAAGATGTTTTCTCTGCAGGATGATGATGATGAAGAGGACGAGGAGGATGACGATGATGATGAATGAGATTGCAGCAATGAGTTTCTGACTTTTGGCGTGTTTGTAAGATGCTTCTAGTCTTCTACATCTTGGACTGTAAAATGGAAACCAAGTTTGAAATTTACCCTATGTTTTGTGTAGTTACACTGTACTGTAACTATTGTAAGTCTTATTACCCGTGGTTACATGATCAAACTGCTAGATATGTATAGGCCACTGGGCAGTTAATTTGTACCCTACTTGATATTTTCAATTTAAGCTTCTGCCTCGTTAAAATTGGAGCTTTTAAATTCACTGAGATTACAGTTTGTTCTATGAGCTCGATTTCGGCCACCGTCTAGATATTGCTGTGGACTTGGGGTGGCAATTGAAACTGATAGTGGGTATGAGATTGATGTTAGTTAATATAGTAGTACATGGTCATGGATGTTACTTGGTATAGTATGGTAAAGTAAATGACGTATTTATATGGGTGTTTTTGAACTTGTGAATGTGATTTTTTATTACTATTTGTGTGAAATTTTATGATGTTTCCCTATGTTATAAGTTTATTAGTTTGTTACAGTTTTCAGACTCATATCGAGTCATTACATATTGGATGAATTATTGAACTTTCATCTGACTCATTTGGGTTAAACAAGTAAAATTTGAACCCGTCGGGTATTTAGCAGGATGGGGTTTTGGGTATCAATAAACGTAAATTGAGTGTGTAGTAAATTTTGCCAATCCTGCTTAAAGACTGCATCATTTGCATGGCAAGTAGTGTTACATTTCTTGGTAAATAGCGGAATAAAGAGAGAAAAAACAATATTAATAACAATAATATATATTTTTCATTAGATCTCGAAATTTAACCAATCCCAAGGCACTGTATGATAATTGAAAACTGGCAAGAATTGATCAATTTGGTATGTCGAAAAACATAAAACCCCGTAAATTATATTATTAATAAAAAAAGGGTATAAATATAGTTACAATAGAATCTAATGAAATCGTAACTACCTATAAACATGGAAATAAGATAAAACTAAATAACTATAAGATTATAAAAGATACGATACAATATAATCTAAACTAATCTAAATATTATTTAACAGTATCTTACATTTTATACAGAAATGCAAATTCTGTCTCCATTTGGGCTCCATCACCCAATATGTATTTACAATTACAAATGTGACTATAACTATAGACAATAATATATGTATGAAATAGAATCATATCTACATCAATTTATAAATTAATAATTCAAACAATTTAATCACGATTCACCGGAAATGAGGATCATAAGAAACCACCATGGTATTTGGAACAATGAGAGGCAATTTCTCAACATAAATGAACAATCTCTTCATATTTTCCCTTGCAAAGGCAGATAAATCAACAATATCACAATTACTAGTGTATATCCAAAGCTCCCTAGAATTCACTCTCTCGAGACTATCCCGACAAAACGGGCATGACTGAGATCGAGCACGCCTGCACCAAGCATAGCATAATCAACCAAACTAAATGAATTATGTTGCAATAATATCATCAGTTATCAATTTTAGTCTTTACGTAATCCTTCTCCTATTAGGTTACGTATTTTGTATTATAAATAGCTCTATTCTCATTGTAACAATCTAGTGAATATTCTGGCTTGGCAGCGCCCCCGAGACGTAGTCAAAATCATTGACGAATTGGGTCAACAATTCTTGTGTTCTTTATTGTTTTTCTTTCGAGTTATTTTCATCATTGGCATCATATTCCTAATATTTATTAATTTTTTTCAGCTATTTTTTCAATCAAGATGATACGCAGTTTTGTTAAGAGAAGCATATAAGTTTACTTACCAGTTCTTATAGCACTTCATACACAAGGAATGGCTGCAACTAGGAAGGACAACCTTAGTATTTATTTCCAAGCAAATCCCACATTCTTCCTCTCTCTCGATTTCGATTTCAGACAGTTTGCCTTTATTCGTCCCATCTCGTCTCCTATATTTAGTTTCATAAATTTCTCTTTGTTTCCTCTCTTCAACTTCAGTAATCCCTTTGTTAAGTTGCAGCAAAGAGGGGAATATCACACCTATCCAACATCATATCGACATTAAAACTCGTTGTTTAATGGGAAAAAAACAAAAAAAATTCAATCTTTTTCGAAGAAAATGAGAAAAAAGTGTAATTTTTGAACTTACCATAGAACTCCCTAATACTAGCTTTCCTTTCATGAAGAGACATGGTTGTTTTGCCATCTTCATACGCCTAAAATTCCAATCTTGTCGTCAATTTTCATAAGAAAAATGAAAAAATTGATCGAGCAATATATAACGTTCATTATGTATAAAAACGAGACTACCTTGCAAATAAGGATCCTAATCAGGCCAAGGGCACCAGCAAGCTGACAATCAGTCCATTGAACAAGGAAAAGAAAAATACGAGCACAAGGGCTGTATGATAGTCTCATTTGAAGGCACTCACCATCATATTCCCTCGAATAATCCGATGCCCTATATCTCAAACAAAATAGTAAATCAATCACGAGAAATAACAAATATCGTATTAAATCTAACCAGTAAGTTTAACCATGGCTCTTTTTAAGCTTCAGCTATAGGGAAGGGAAGCTATAAGACTAAAAACATTTTTTGCCATCATAATCTTATACTATAAAGTTAAGATAAGTTAATACTTTAATCTCATATTATGTTCAGCTCTAGATAAAGCTAATCTCACACAAGGATGCACCTACAAATGACAAATCCATAGCAGATCACTATAAACATGTCTAAATTCATAGAGATGATTTCAAGTTTATGGATTCAAAATATAACTCTTTTGAGACTAGAAAAACAACATAATAAGCCATGAACAGGGCAAAAAAAAAATTGCTTTTCTCCAGACAAACATATACCAAAAATATCTCAAAAGTACAGAAACTAAATCAGAAAAATCCCATCAAAAAAACAAAGAAATTATTTAAGAATGATTAGTGTAACTAAAAAATAATGACATACAGGGTATTGGCATGTTGAATATCAGCTTCAAGAGCTTTGAGACTATCTTTAAAAGACTTCCTCATAGCCTTCCCTCTTTCTATTTCTTACTCCCATTCAATTTTCACCTTCAATTATCGTATTAATAAAAGAACAACAAAACCCACAAAGAATATGATAAAATTTTGAGTTTCTATCACTTTCTGGATAGAAAAATTGAAGAAAAAAATCCTAACTTGGAAAAGGAGTAAGGTTCAAATAAATGGGGGTTAAATAAAGTCACTAACATCACAGGTTATACTGCACAGTCATGCCTTTTCGCTTGAACCGCAAGCTTCAATTACTTTCCTTAGCTTGATTAATTATAATTGGGATATTTTTGGGGGTTTTCTTTAATATATATAGTAATTGATTGACAAAAGAAACAACAAAAAGATTGCTCTAATAATTGTGTGTTGGGTTTGGTTGGGTGTCGTGTTTGCCTTGCCTAAGTATATTTCAATTACTCTAAATAAAAGAATTACTTCATCATTAGTTAAATAATCTTTCAATTGGGTTAGACAATTAAAGAAAAAGAATTTCTTTTTTGCATTTCTAACTTATAATCACTAGTAAAAAAAAGATTTACCGAGTTCGTAATTATTAAAATATGCAAAGATGTGTCATAATTATGATTATTGCTTATTTAGATGAAATTTTACCCTGTTTTAATGGAATGAGGTTCAAACTTCAATATTGGTATTAAATTACGACAAGAGATGGTGCTTTCGTGAGAATTTAATAAAGGGGTGAAAAGTGGACAACTCAACTGATCAAACGACCTCGTACATTATGTTTTCATATCTCAATTATTGATGCTTTATTTTTCAAAAATGAAAATAAAAATAAACTAGATTTATAAAGGTTATATATATATACTATATGTTTGGATATTTTGGATTCTTAGAAGTACAAAAATTGTTGTATACAAATTAATAATACAGCAAAAAGTTAGGTGGCAATGAAAAAGACATAACAACCTCTGATAGAATAACAGAGTATGAAAAATAAGAAAATTCTGCTGTATTCTTTAGAGTGCTGGATAACCTAAACTGATTTAGATGGCCTAATCAATACAAAAAGTAAATTATTTTCGTCCGTTCCATGATTTACCTGGACTTATAACATGACACAATCAGGACCATTAGATCCAACCATGTATTGGTTACTCTGTACAGATCATAGTCGTCCATCAATGATTCCTCTGTACGGATCGATAAGATTCTTCTGTTCTACTCATCGATAAGAAACATGTAATAGATTCTCTATTTTCGACGAAAAATGCATCTCGTTTTCAGTAATCTAGTATCGAAGCCAAATACCTTGTTTTCAGATGATGTTGACTCGGGATTTGAAAATTTCTCGATAGGAATCGACTGGTAACCAAGTCCAGCATATCTCTGTAGGCTATTTCACCCCAAAATAATTAGATCAAGCAAACAGATAACTACCCTTTACTTATCGGATACCATGAATCGTGTCAGGTTTTGCAAATTACCAAGACGCCCCTATTAGATCAAGAACCGGGGTTGAAATTGCTGTTCTTCATAAACAGGGGATCAAGGAGTTTATGGTAATTTCTCAAAAGCTATTTCACCCCAAAATAATTAGATCAAGCAAAGATAACTACCCTTTACTTATCGGATACCAAGACTCGTGTCAGGTTTTGCAAATTACCAAGACGCCCCTATTAGATCAAGAACCGGGGTTGAAATTGCTGTTCTTCATAAACAGGGGATATAGGAGCTTATGGTAATTTCTCAAACCTTGGATTTTTTTCGTAATTAGTGTCTTGTGTAATTAGATTCAAGAATTTCGTCCACCATAACGTCTCTGTCTCTTTTGAAAGGACAACAATGCCCCTACAAACTCATCTTCTCCAAAATCAGGCCAAAGTGAATTCGCAAAGTATAGTTCTGTATAAGCCAACTGCCATAACAAGAAGTTACTGATTCTAAGCTCACCGCTAGTGCGTATTAGCAGATCAGGGCATGGAAAATCAGTGCAATTGGTTTCGAGTTCCTTTTCAACTGAAAACTCGTTGATATCATCAGGTTCAATGAGGCCATCTTTTACTTTGAGAGCAAGTTTTTGGCAAGCCTGCACGAGATCGTTCTTACCACTGTAATTAACTGCAATGATGAGGTGAAGTCCAGAGTTGTTCTTTGTGGTTTCGACTGCATCAGCTAGCAATGCCTCTAATGGCTTCAAGAGTTTAGAGGTGTCCCCAATAAGTGAAATCCGAATGTCCTCTCTGTTAAAACCAAGAAACGTATATTATGTGAGTGAGAAATAACAGAAGTAATGTCAGGTTATGCATATGAAATGGATCATGATTTCAACCCAAGAAAAAAAGAATATTTTTGCGCCATGAACGTGGATACAGGTTGAGAATTAACTAGTTTATGGTTGCACCATTAAAACTTAATATTAGGAATATTAGCAATCTGCTCTTCGGGTATCAGTTTCATCGTATAAAAGAAATCATGTAATTTTGCGCCTGCCCATTAAAACAAGACTAACAACAGAAACGCTTAACATCACACACAACAGCAACCGTGCTCAGGAATTATAGCTATTAAAAGACAATTAGATTGTATAATTGATAACTCATAAACTACAAACAATTAGATTGTATAATTGATAACTCATAAACCACAAACAAGAAATCTGAATGGGATGTTTAATGGCACTCTTGCAACTGAAGATGCAACTCTGTTTATCACCAAAACTTGTCAATATAGTAAAAGTAGGAGTATTGAAGAATTAACACGCATCGAAGAATACATGTTATGAAATACGAACTCCTAATCAGCTTTAGATATACCTGGCCAAATGTAGGAGTTGATCTCTCAATATTTTCTCAAACAACCCCATCAAGAAATCTGTTTCCACCTAAATCAGAATCAATAGAAACACATAAGAAGCAATGACAATTACCAGTATTATTGAAATGGAAAATCCGTGTTTGGAGTTCAAACGCTATTTTGATGACTGTTCGACCCAATTTTCCATAACAAGATTTGTTTATACCTTGGGGCGAAACCAATTATCAGATGAGAAGGCGAAGACAGTAAGAACCCTGATCTCCCACTGGCAACACAGCTCCACAATCCTCCTAAAAGCCCTAAATCCGGCGTCATAACCCAACCCTACCGGCAAGCCCCTCATCCGGGCCCACCTCCTGTTCCCGTCCATGATGATTGCCACGTGTCTCGGCATCAACTCTCTCAGAAGCCCGTGCGGAAGCACAATGGAACCATCCTCAGCGTAACGAGTTAACAGCGTGCCCTTCAGAACGACGTCGTTTATACGGGGATCAGTTGCGTTAGCTGAGGAGAACAATGGAACTCGTACTTGTGAAGAGAGATTGAAATATGGGGTTTTGAGGCGTGATTTAGAGGTGAGAGTCATGTTGAGCTGGAGAGGAAGCAACGCCATTGCCATTTTTTGAAGTTTCTATTTTAACTGATCCAAATCGAATGGTCGCGGGAGTACAACACCCTTTCAATAATATTATGGGATAATTTAATTTATATTTGAATAATTGCAGTCTCTAATTAACAATTTATTTCAGTATTGATTAATCGAAAAGTTAATTATGCGCCACAAACATGTTACATATTAAGAGAGTAAATTGATGATTTTTTAAAAAAAATTAGGGATTAAAATAATAAATATTATAAGATTATTTGATTAGAGTTTTAAAATATGATGAATGTGTAGCACGTGACTTTTTTTTGGTCAATTGATTGAAAATAATTAAATAAATTACATTAAAATAAACTATTAAATTAAAGGACTCGGTCCATATAATTGAGTGTTTTTAAATGATTCGGAAATTTGATTAAACATTTATGGACTGAAAAATAACATTACCCCAATATTTCTCTGTCTTTCTTTCTTTTTCAAACGTGGTTAAATTATAATCTAATGGAGTTATTTTGAGTTTAATAGGTCTCGGGTTCTAATTTTTCCTAGGACATATACGATGGAGTTAAACCATCACAGCTAAAGATGTCATGCAACCCTAAATAATGGGCCTAATAGGCCAGCCTATTGGGCTTAAGAAGCCTTAAAGAGTCAGAGGGCCAAATCAGCCCGACCAATTTTTGATTGTCGCCCAATTTGGCCCACTAAATTTATTTTATTTTTTATTAATTATTATATTATAAACATATATTATATCAATTTTTTTTTAAATATTGTCTAGCACAGTTGAAAAGTTGATGACAACTCGACCATCTCTTAACCAAAAAAGAAAATTACAACTCAGACCATCCACTTTCCCTTAATTATACATCTCAAAAAAAAAAAATAATAATAATAATAATAAAAAACATTAAGGAAAAAAAGGGAAAAAAGAAAAAGAAAAAACACACGCACAACCCTAGTGAAGAACAGACAGGTACTCGTAAAATCTGGACAAGCGTATATAACACATTAACACTCAAAATCACCATTTAAATTCTCATTATCCCTTCATCATTTGCTTGATCTGCAAACATATTCAACAAAAAAAAAATATTAATTTTATAAATTGTAACTTATAGAATTTTAATTGAATTATTTATTTATTGTGATTAATACTTACTGGGAACTCTATACACGAAAAAACAGGCCCCAATAACAACGTAGCAAAGCAGAAGAACTAGCCCCTTTATGTAATGAGACGTTCCATCCTGTAAAAAAAAATTAAAAAAAATATTGAAAATTAATTATCTTTAATTATTTTAGAGTAAAATATATGGCAATTTTTCTAGTATTTTATTAAGATTAAATATACCTGTAACGCGAAAGCTGTGACAAGAATCGATAGACCAAGAGAGCTTGTTTCAAGAAGATCAAAATCGAGATCCATTCTTACACCGATGATCCATGAAACTATTACACTTAAGGGTACCTGAATTTTTCAATAAATAACCAAAAATAGTATCTAATTAAAATTTTTTTGAATTTTTAACTCGGGTTTTTAGTTAAAGAAATTCGATAAATCTCACCACAAACATGGCAATTTGAGTTGCCGAACCTAGAGCAACACCTAAAGTTATATCCTACATTTCACAAAATACACATTATAAATATATACTATAAATATATTTCACCAAAAAGAAAGGAATATTAGTAAATTATTTATAAGAATTAATATAAAGAGTTAAATTATTTCACATTAATACTAACCAATTTATTCTTGAATGCAAAAATGATTGCACCTGCATGTTCTGCTGCATTTCCAACTATTGGCAACAAAATCACGCTAATGAAGCTGACTGATAATCCCCAAGAATCTGAAGCCTCCTACAAAAGGAAATAAATTACAAATCAATCTATAATAATTTTTATAATAAGAACTTAATTAATTATATAAAATAATAATTAATCACAAAACTCGTTTTTATAAAACGCGCTTACTTCAATTGTGGCCACAACATATTCCGATAAAAGAGCAACAACGGCCGTCATTAGCGCTAACCAAGTAAACGCGCCCCAAAACCCGATCACCGGGGTCTCGTCCGATACAACATCATCACCATCATTTTCTTCATCCTGATTTTTTTTTAGCACAAATGTCACAATAATAATAAATAAGTATAAAAAAACATGCATTTATTCAATTTTCTATATAATATAGAGCAAAAATATTTAAAATTTTTTTTAATAGATTTTAATCTTTACCTCTTGTGCTTCAAAAAATTGTCGATGAGTCCATAATTGGAAAACTAGATACGCAATATACGCAATAAGCATCACAATGCAACTCGCTCTAGACAATTGAAGCGTGCCAATTTGCGTTAATTCTTGAGATTTTCCCGCAAATTTAAACATCAAAGGTAGTATATGGCACAATAACCCGAGCAACAAAAGTAACGTGTTCACATCCGCTTGTTTCTGTATAAAAATTTAAACATATTTCAATTTTTTTTTTAAAAAAAAATCGAATGTTTTGGAAATTGATGTATTATATGACTAACAAAATTCTCTTACTCGGTCGAATTTTTGTTCTTTGGATATATTAGCAATGCCACCGCAGAAAAGAGACGTCCCGAGGACTAAGAGAAGGTTCGATAGTATAGAGCCCAATAGTGAGTATTTCACGACATCGACTTTGTGCTTAATTAAAGCGAGTATTGCTATTATCAACTCTGTTGCATTCCCACATGTTGCGTTTAGAAGCCCTCCAACTGCAAATTAATTAATTAATTCGAGAAATAATAATGTATTATCAATTATTGAGAATTTAATTATCAATTAATTAATAGTATTTAGCAAAAGTACAAAGAGCTATACATTTAATTTACACTTTCTTGGTTGAGAATGGTCACTAATAGTATTTGTTTTTGTAATAAATCAAGACATGGACATGATTTACACTTGTCTTTTATTGAAGTTATGGATGGAATTAGAAAATTGATATATAAAAGTACTAATTATTCTCTAACATTATGAGAATGACATATATAGATCTTAAACAATATAAAAGTACGATTATATATATGTACATATATATTCTTTTCTGGAGAGATCAGATTATTATTCTTGATTCTTGATGGGTACATTAGTCTAATATATATTATCATATATATATATATATATATATGTATTGCATGACACGTAGAGCCTTGTTCTTATCACCAAAATATATATAGATAATTAGGGGCTTTTTTGATATAACCCCCCGAGGTATGTAGCTTTGGCAAACAACCCCCGAGGTTTGAAACTTTGGTAAACAGCCATTTCTGTTTAGTTGACCGTTAGTCAACAGTTAAGGTATGGGCAAAATTGTAATCTAATAATTCCAAACAATTATATTAATTTTCAATGTATTTATTTGGAATTAATAAAATTAATATATTTGTTTGGAATTATTAAATTACAATTTTGCAAATAAATAAAATTAATAAAATTAATATATTTATTTAATATATTTGTTTAGAATTATTAAATTACAATTTTGCAAATAAATAAAATTAATATGTATTTATTTTCAATGTAATATTAATATATTTGTTTGAAATTATTAAATTACAATTTTGCAAATAAATAAAATTAATATATTTATGTAATATATTTGTTTGGAATTATTAAATTATAATTTTGCAAATAAATAAAATTAATAAAATTAATATGTATTTATTTTCAATGTAATTCCAAATAAATACATTGAAAATTAATATATTTGTTTGGAATTATTAGATTACAATTTTGCCCATGACCTTAACTGTTGACTAACGGTCAACTAAACAGAAATGGTTGTTTACCAAAATTTCAAACCTCGGGGGGTTGTTTGCCAAAACTACATACCTCGGGGGGTTATATCAAAAAAGCCCAGATAATTAGTTATATTATTCAACTATAAAGAAACTGTAGTGCTTAAAATAGGAAACTATTGGACATTTAAAGAGACTTGTCGGAGGTGACTATAATTAATTTGCAAATTATTCACATAAACACATATAACTAATCTTGCATTAACTAAAAAGCTTAAACCAAAATTGATGATTTTATATAACAAATCAAACGAAATTGAGGTGAAATAATTATTTACCTGTTGGCCCTGTGTAGAAAGCAATTTGCCTGCATTTATTTTTACAAATATTAAAAGATAAGCTGTTAGCTCCTGCTTAATAATTTATTAAAATTAACATATTTATATAGTAAATATCAATTAATTAATTAATTACGTACTCTGTGAGAAAACTGACTCTTTCGGCAAGCGGGGTTAATCCGAGCAAACTCAAGCCAAATACCCATGACTGTTACCGAAAATTCGCATGTCAATTAATTAAGACATATATTAAAATTTAATGCAAGTAAAAATACAGTTACGAAAAAAGAAATTAAAACTAGAAAACCCACAATATTAATTACTGGTAATATATAAAAATGCATGCAATAATTAAAATTAAAAAATAAAATAAAATAAACACTTACACTTCCAAAATGACGATATTTAGCAAGAACTGCAAAAGGGATAGCAAGAAACAAAACAGCAAGCTTAGTCCCCAGCAAAACCTCTTGAAGATTAGCTAAAAACAATCTCAAAAACCCGACCCGGACTTTGGATACCAGAGTAAGATCCGATTTCTTCCTCAGTGAAGAAGAAGACATATTATGGGCCGTACGGCCATGCTTCATATCCTTACTCAACAGCTTAATATTTCCATTTTCTAAAAGCCATGATTCTTGAGATGATGACATTTTTTCTTCTTTTTTTAATCTCAAAATCTGAACTTTGATTTTATTTTTTTCCACTAAAAAAAAACAATGGGAATGAGAAAAAACTCAACGGCAAAACCGAGGGAATAGAGTTTACGATTCACGCCCACGTATACAGTAGTACAGGTGATGTTTTTTGTTGGGTACTGTGAGGATTTTACATGTAAGAAACTGCGTGCATGCGTGTGTATATATATAATAAACCAAGTATGTATATATATATATATATACACATTTATTACATATATCTGCCAGGGGAATTTTCCGCGAAGCTTCAAGTTTTGTTCTGTTATACGTTTATAAATTTATGACAAAAATTTATATTTTTTTATCACATAATTTAACTTAAATTTAATTTTAGACTTAATTACTATGGATTTTGTAACATATAATATCATAATACTTATTATAATGTCTTATATTAGTAACTAAGATTATCTAAAATTTAACGGTCAACTTATTTTTTAATATTTCGACCAAAATTTTAAATGGGATTATTTTATAATATAAGAAAGACGGAACATTAATATTATAATAAATGATCAAAGTGTCAACTAACAAGAGTAACCGTTAGATTTTAAACAATGTTAATAAGTATGAGATATTTTAAATTTTATTAAATTAAATATTGATAAACTCATAATTAGTATAACAAAAATTGAATTGAAACTAAGTCATGGGACAAAAATATAATTTTCCCTAAATTTATAAACTATATCCAGGGTGCATTGGTTTGGAATTGGTGGTATATCCTGTGAGTACTGTTCTGATTGAATTTCCGTTTGTTTTTTCATTTTTTGTCAATTTTATTTAAAACTAGATGTTCTAACTAAAAGAATATTAAGATTTTCAGATTTTCCAGTCATGATTTTTCGATTTTGAAGTAAGATCCGTATAAACTGAAACCCGAACCGACCCAGATCATGTGGGGCCGGCCAGCATGATCAGCTTATTACATCATGGATTGATCTTTGTACGGCCACATGTACTTTCATTGTTGAAACTTCGTCGAAATTTCCCAGCGAGAGCTAATATAAACCAAACCGATCATCATGGCATGTTTTTTGTACTTTATTGTATAAGATAAAACAACATTCTTCTATATCTGTCGAGTCCTGTACATTTCTTGATAACAACAGCTTTTGCACATAAAATCTTTTTGAAAATGATAATAAATAATAATAGATCATTGAATTATTGAACCAATTTTGGCGGGTAAAAGTGTTTTTCAGTACTTGATTAAGATCTTTCATGTTACGTGGAGAACTTCAAAACTATTGACTGTGATGTATTTCATATTGCCATCTAGTACTTTTGTGATATCAAATGTAAAAAAAAATAAAATTACGTATCTAATATGAATTATAAGTTTTAATCTAGTGGCAAACATTTGATCTTAAATTGGATTTATGGGATATTTATAAAACCAATTCAGCATATAGAACTCAGAGGGAAAATATGAAAGTTGACAAGAAATGTCACTAAACTCCATTTCAGACCAAGATGATTGCATTTCTTAATGTTTCTAAGTATATATGGAATTTGATCGAACTCAAGTATAATTAAGTGGTTATAAGAATGCTAACATGTGTTTGAGTAATATCTAAGTGGTAAATTAAAATTCAGTTCAATAAGTGTATAAACTACTGTTAAACCTACTTATTGATCATATTTCTCCAATTGTATCATTATGTACACTGAATTTGGTTCTTCAATTATTCACAAAAGCAACATATATCTTGATAGCCATATTGCAGCCTCTTAATTATCAGTTTGTATCTCTATGAATTATAATGACATGTTCAGATCACGACAATGCAAGTATATATTATCAGTACTTCATATATATAATTCATGAACAGGTTAAATATGCCAAATTTGAGCTGGTTCTAGGAAGCTTCCTATTTCTTTTTCAACAAAATAACTGTAATCTTGTGCATATCATTATCATTTATTCCTGTTGACTTAGTATTCAATTTCACGTTTATTTCCATTATCCATTTGAATTGTTTTGAGTTGCTGTGTCCTAGTCTTTAGGAGTTAGTTAGTATTGGAGTTGTGCTAATAATGTGTCCTATTTTAATGGGATTTTCTGTTATGTATTTGCCTTTATAAAGGCTCTATTTTCTTATTAATGAAAGTGATCTCCATTTTTATAATTTCAGACGTATATGCCTCTGTTTATTTTCTTCCTAACAGTGGTATCAAGAGCCAGGTTGATCTTGAGTGAAAACACGTAAGTCGAGAGTCCACCTATAGCAACAAAGTTTTTTTTCCATTTAATTCATGGCAACAGATTCAAACTTTGTGCAAGCAGCCATTCCACGCTTTGACGGACATTATGATCATTGGAGCATGTTAATGGAGAATTTTTTACGATCAAAGGAATATTGGCCAATTATTGAATCTGGAATTCAAGCACCAGCAGATGGTACGGTTTTAACGGATGCCCAGAAAACAGATTTCGAAGCTAGAAAGCTAAAGGATCTAAAGGCGAAAAATTATCTCTTTCAAGCTATTGATCGTCCTATCTTGGAAACTATTCTTTGCAAAGAAACTTCCAAAGATATTTGGGACTCTATGAAGAAAAAATATCAAGGCTCTGCGAGAGTGAAGCGAGCACAGCTTCAAGCCTTGAGAAGGGATTTTGAGACTCTTACAATGAAAGATGGAGAATCCGTTACCAACTATTTTGCACGAACAATGGAGATATGCAATAAGATGCGATTCCATGGCGAAAAGATGGGAGACGTCACTGTGGTGGAGAAGATTCTACGCTCCATGACAGCAAAGTTTGATTATGTTGTTTGTTCGATCGAAGAGTCAAAAGATATAGATGCACTTTCCCTTGATGAATTGCAAAGCTCACTTTTGGTCCATGAACAAAAGATGAACAGAAGTTCTAATGTAGAGGAGCAAGCACTAAAAGCTTCTACCAATACTCATTTTAATAATTTCAGAGGAAGGGGTAGAGGTAGAGGCATGGGTAGAGGCAGAGGCGTAAGTAGAGGAAGAGGAAGAGGAGATCAAGGAAATAGAAATATTAAAAACAATGACGGCCAATTTCGAACCAAAGGCAGAGGACGAGATAAATCTGAAGTTGAGTGTTATAGATGTCATAAATTCGGCCATTATCGTTCTGAATGTTATACCAAGCTGCCCAATGACAATGAAAACGAAGAGAAGTCGAATTTTGTCGAAAAAGAGGAACCAGAAACTTTGTTGATGGCTTTTCAAAATACAAAAGAACTTGAGGCAGATGTGTGGTATTTGGATACGGGCTGCAGTAACCACATGTGTGGAAGTAAGTCTTCTTTCTCTAATTTAAATGAAGAATTTTCTTCCACAGTGAGTTTTGGTGATTGTTCAACTATTAATGTGATGGGAAAAGGTGATATTAAAATAAAAACCAAGAATGGCTCAGTGGAAACAATCTCTAATGTGTTGTATGTTCCTAATTTAAAGAGTAATCTATTGAGTACTGGTCAATTACAAGAAAAAGGCTATGTGATCACCATCAAGAATGGTGTTTGTGAAATTTATGATTCTAGCAGAGGAGTTGTTGCATTGCTTCAAATGAGTTCAAACAGATTGTTTCCATTAAAGATTGAAAGTGTTCAATCTTGCTTAAAGGCTGAAATGAGAGACCCCTCATGGTTATGGCATTTTCGATATGGCCATTTAAATTTTGGTGGATTAAAGACTCTCCAACAGAGAAACATGGTGACAGGCCTTCCTCAAATTACTATTCCTTCCCAAGTTTGTGAAGAATGTATTGTTAGCAAACAACATCGCGCTCGATTTCCCAAAGGAAAGTCATGGCGAGCAAAGAATATTTTAGAGTTGGTACACTCGGACATTTGTGGCCCAATAAAACCTATTTCCAACGGAGGTAAAAAGTATATAATTACTTTCACCGATGATTTTTCCAGAAAAACGTGGGTTTATTTTTTACAGGAAAAATCAGAAGCTTTTACGTCATTTAAAAGCTTCAAAGCTCGTGTGGAAAATGAAGTAGGAAAGACTATTAAAAGTCTTCGAACAGATCGTGGTGGCGAATTTTGCTCAAATGAATTTGAAGCATTTTGTGAGACTCATGGCATCCGAAGAGAGCTCACGACAGCATATACACCACAACAAAATGGTGTATCGGAAAGGAAAAATAGGACCATCCTTAATATGGTGAGAAGCCTGTTGGCAAGAGGAAAAATTCCAAAAAATTTCTGGCCGGAAGCCGTTAATTGGAGCGTTCATATTTTGAATAGAAGTCCAACATTATCTGTCAAAAACATGACCCCGGAAGAAGCTTGGAGTGGAAGAAAACCAGTTGTAGATCATTTCAAAATTTTTGGGTGCATTGCATATGCCCACGTCCCAGATGAAAGAAGAAAAAAACTTGATGACAAATCTGAAAAATGCGTCTTTCTTGGTGTAAGTGACGCATCAAAAGCATACAAACTATACAATCCACTAACAAAGAAGATAGTGACCAGTAGAGATGTCATTTTTGATGAAGAGAGCACTTGAAATTGGACCGAGCAGCAACCTATTCCGTCATTTATTTATGGTGAAGTTGAAGAAGAGACGCAGCAGACAATAGACACAATTCCAATAGCTTGCGCACCACTAAATGATGCTCCTGAAGTTCCAATTGTTGCAACGGAATCTAAACGTGTTCGAAAAAGGCCAACATGGATGTCAGATTATGAAGTAACTGGGATTGGTTGCAATGAAGATATAGTTACGCATTTTGCTTTATTTTCAGATTGTGATCCTACAACATTTGAGAGTGCTGTCAAAGAAGAAAAATGGCGAAAGGCAATGGATGATGAGATTGACGCCATTAGAAGAAATGATACGTGGGAGCTAACGGATCTTCCAA
The DNA here is from genome assembly GCA_963669365.1 of Verbascum thapsus. Lineage (NCBI taxonomy): Eukaryota > Viridiplantae > Streptophyta > Magnoliopsida > Lamiales > Scrophulariaceae > Verbascum > Verbascum thapsus. Next base: position 14,024,189 of record OY770114.1, on the reverse strand, counting down.
GAGGACTCAAAACGATTGGTGTAAAGTGGGTTTTTAAAACAAAGTTCAAAGAAAACGGTGAAGTTGACAAATATAAAGCACGCTTGGTGGCTAAAGGATACAAGCAAGAATATGGGGTCGACTATACAGAAATATTTTCGCCAGTTGCCAGACATGACACAATTCGATTAATAGTTGCATTGGCGGCACTGAACTCTTGGCCAATTTTCCAACTAGATGTCAAATCTGCGTTTTTGCATGGATACTTGAATGAACAGGTATTTATCGAGCAACCCCCTGGTTTTGTTGTGATTGGAAATGAGCATAAAGTGTACAAGTTGAAAAAGGCGCTTTATGGACTAAAACAAGCTCCACGAGCTTGGTATAGTCGCATTGAAGCTTATTTTCTGAAAGTTGGTTTTATAAAATGTCCGTACGAGCATACACTTTTTGTTAAGATTGGAGATAATGGAAAAATGCTTATTGTCTGCTTATATGTTGATGACCTTATATTTACTGGAAATTGTGATATCATGTTTCAAGAGTTTAAGAATTCTATGATGCACGAGTTCGAAATGACTGATCTTGGTACGATGCATTATTTTCTCGGCATAGAAGTTGTGAGTTCGGCTAATGGCATCTTTATTTCTCAAAAGAAATATATTGGAGAAATTCTGGACAGGTTTCAAATGAAGGATTGTAATACTGTGAGCACTCCAACTGAGTTTGGTTTGAAATTAAACAAAGATGATGGAGGGCAGAAGATTGATAGCACATTTTACAAACAAATTGTGGGCAGCTTGATGTATTTAACGGCAACACGTCCAGACATAATGTATTCCGTTAGTTTAATAAGCAGATACATGGAGAATCCTACAGAAATGCATTTGTTGGCGGCGAAGAGAATCCTTCGATACTTGCAAGGAACTCGAGATTTTGGATTGTTCTATAAAAGGGGAGAAAAAGCAGTCTTGCTTGGGTTTACTGATAGTGATTATGCAGGTGATCAAGATGATAGAAGGAGCACTTCGGGATATATTTACACGCTTGGTTCATGTGTGATTTCATGGTCGTCTAAGAAACAACCAATTGTTACCTTATCAAGTACAGAAGCTGAATTCGTTGCTGCAACAGCTTGCGCTTGCCAAGCCATTTGGCTTAGGAGAATTCTTGAGGAGTTGAAGTTCAAACAACCGGGAGCTACTATAATTTTTTGTGACAACAATTCAACAATCAAACTATCTAAGAATCCAGTGCTATATGGAAGAAGCAAACACATTGATGTGAAGTTTTATTTTTTAAGAGATCTCGCAAATGATGGAGTAATCGAGTTAAAGTTTTGCCGAAGTGACGAGCAATTGGCTGACATATTCACTAAACCTCTCAAGCTTACACCTTTCCAGAAGTTAAGGAAATTAATGGGAGTTTGCACATTGGAAAATTATGCTTGAAGAAGCTGCTGCTGGACATATAAACTGAAGATTCAAAAGATTTCAGTTTAAAGGAGGGATTGTTGACTTAGTATTCAATTTCACGTTTATTTCCATTATCCATTTGAATTGTTTTGAGTTGCTGTGTCCTAGTCTTTAGGAGTTAGTTAGTATTGGAGTTGTGCTAATAATGTGTCCTATTTTAATGGGATTTTCTGTTATGTATTTGCCTTTATAAAGGCTCTATTTTCTTATTAATGAAAGTGATCTCCATTTTTATAATTTCAGACGTATATGCCTCTGTTTATTTTCTTCCTAACAATTCCCACAAATAAGATATATGTTGCTTTAGTATTTGGCAATGATATACGGATATAGATACAACATGATACGATGTGTGACATGCGACATGTTATTTTGTGTGCCTAAATATATAGTTTGCCATCATATAGCAATCTGAGTTCAGTTGAAGTATCGCAACTTTTTTACACCATAAACAATTATTTAGCTTTTTCTCATGTTTTTTTGGATTTTAATTGATAAATTGTTATATTTGAATTATCATGTATATTTCTTGAATTTTTTATGATGTCATTATTGTTGTTGATCCAAGTATTAGTTTGGTAGTCATATATATATATATATATATATATATATATATATATATATATATATATATTACTAGTCTACTTTGGTATTTAGACTGGCCAAGAAACATTTTGGCATCCATATTGTCGTGCCGTGATTATATTGTATGATGATAGTAGTCAAACTCAAGTCTCTAACGATTGTACAATTATACTATTAACACAATACAAAATCCTTAGGATGTGCTGTGTGAAAGTTTTATTTTCAGTCTCATAAAAATTTAAATATTTTATTTTTCATCTCATTGGAATTTTATTATCATTTTTATATCATTAAACTGAAAAATATGACATTTTTGGTTTCATTACATGCCAGTTTCATCGGAGAAGCTCATGAATTTGAGACAACAAGTCGATAATGCAATGAATATAGAAGGCATCTTTGAAGTATCTCTATGTCTCATAATTTATGGCGAAGAACAACGAAAAGAAAAGAAAAAAAAAAAAGAAATTCAAAATTGGTACGAATTGGGCCACGGTCACGGATTGGTGGATATGTTATTGTGGACTTTGAATCTGTGTTATGCTCTAGAGTGGGCTTATAATTAGATTTACCAGGCCCAATTATTCCACACCGAGAATGGACTTGATAGGATTTTAAATTGATCTGATTTGGGCTGAAATTGAGGTATATTTAATAATTATAAGATTTACTTGTGATTGAAATAAATGATTTTGATTGATAATTATTTAAAATATTTATATTAATTGTTAGTTATCGTTTTTGAAGTTTTGTAAAATAGTTTTGTAGAACAGTTTGTCAAAATAATTTTGCAGTATAAATAACGTTGAAATCGTGTTTGGTTGATTATTCTGAAAAAAATAAGAAATCGGGAACACTTTGCAAAGAGAATGTTTTGATGCGAGTAGGAGTGAAATGAGAAGAGAAAAAATATATTTTTTTCAATGAGGGTTTAAGTGCTGTGTTTTTTTAGTTTGGAGTGTAAAATTGTTCTGTAAAACTTAAAAACAAGTAAAATTTGTTTTGTAAAATAGCAGATTTTGGAGTTTTATTTTTCAAAAACAAAAAGTGAGAACAAGCCCAACCAAACGCCTTTTTCATATTTTTTATTTTGCAAAAATAAAAACACACTTTAAAAAGGCTCTAAGATTTTGAACCCAAAATTTTGAAAATTGAAGTAAAAAACAAAAACAAACACGTCCTTAGGTAATTTATGTATACTTGTTCCAATAGTACTCTGGTCCCACGTGCATACAGACATTCACTCACACAGAGTACACACAGTGAGTGAGAACTGAGAAGAGAAAATGGTGGGGCCGTGCCGACCGCAGTTCGTACTATTCGGATCGTCGATTGTTCAGCAGAGCTTCAAGGTCGGAGGATGGGGAGCTATTCTCGCCGATCTGTACGATCGCAAGGTACTTGATTATTGTACTATTAGCTTTTTAGCTTCTTTATTATGATTATCAGTAGAAATTTTGATTCGTTTGTAGTGCAATTTGGATTTTGCGATTTTAGGATTTAGTGAAGGAAAATTAACCTTGAATTTAGTTAAGAGTGATAAAGAAAGCAGAAAGAAACTTTCATCACCAGCCGCTCAATTTCATAGTGAGGCGATCATAATCCTAATCTTAATGAAGTTGTATCAGCTATTAATCGTATAATTTGGTGTAGAGTTGATATATAAATCGTGTTTTGGAGTGTTTCAATTTCTGAACGAACAAGAGGAATAAAGGAAGTGAAACTGTTGGTTTCATATTTTGTGGTACTAAGTAAGCAAATTAATATCTGAACAATATGAAAGATTCTCTCTTTTACAGAAGAAATTTTGCATTTGTTTGTAAATCTCCCTGATTGTTTAAGTTACCAGTAAAAAAAATATTTGTTTTTCTTGTCATATAGGCAGATATAATACTACGAGGATATTCTGGGTGGAATTCAAGGCTTGCACTTCAAGTCCTGCATCAGATTTTCCCAAAGGTATGTTTTGGATAATGATTGTGCTGAAGTGTTTCTTGTGATAGAATATATTGAATCATCCATTCTTTTCGTAAAAACCATGATTTTTATTCTGAAACATTTTCCATTACTTGAAAGCAAAGAAAATGTTTTATTGTTTCACAAATTCAGCTTCTTTTTTTTTGCAAAATTTTGTTCTTCCATTCAGTTGCAACTAACACATTTTCAATTTGGCAATTGGAAATTGTGTTCAGGAAGCAGCTGTTCAGCCTTCTCTGGTGATAGTATATTTTGGTGGTAATGATGCTATGCACCGTCATCCTAGTGGATTAGGCGCTCATGTTCCTCTTCCTGAATATGTAGAAAACATGAAGAAGATTTATCTTCATCTCAAGGTAACAAACTGCTATGTTTACTTTTTATGTTGAGATAAGCCTCTGGGATGGCCGAGAATATTTCTCCAGTCTATGGTTATAGAATGTGTAGATTCAAATGGTGTTGTTTGGAATATCCAATTTCTATAATTGTTATTATTTCAGAAGTTGGTTATTCTAGTGAATAATTTGAACATGTTTTTCAGTCATAGAAGGAATCTAAATAAGTATATATATTACTTTATCTATACCTCGATCCTTGTAGACCCAAAATGTTCCCTGTTTTCCAATAACATTGAAATGTTGCATTCTGAAGTAATTAGCACTATTTGCAGAGTCTTTCGGAGAAGACACGAATAATTTTCCTTACATCTCCACCTGTCAACGAGGCAATGATTCGTGAACATTTTGGGTGATTGAAAAATACTTATATTTAATTTTCGTTTGTTTATATTCGTGTTAGAATCTAACCATATTTAGACTTTGGTGTTTTCTTCTACCCCTTTTCAACATCAGTAATTCACATGATAATCAAGACAGGACAAATGAAACCTGTCGTGCATATGCTGAAGCATTGGTACAGTTATGCAAACAATTAAACATTAAAGTCATCAACCTTTGGACAGCAATTCAGCAAAGAGATGATTGGGCCACAGCTCACTTAACGTAAGTTCTTGCTTTCTGCTATATGCATGCCTAAATTTCTTTTTTTTTCCCTAAATTATTTTGTCACATAAATAAGATAAAATGCTCAATCATATTCAAGATTTTACGATCACTACTGTTGTATTTAAACTTTAATTTACTGTCCTTGGTAGAGACGGGATCCATTTTTCGTATGAAGGGAGCAAAATTGTGGTGAGGGAGATATTAAAGGTAATAAGAGAGGCCGAATGGGAACCAAGCCTTGATTGGAAGTCAATGCCGACTGAGTTTGCACAAGATTCACCATATTACATGGTTGGTTCAGATGGCAAAACCACAATGAACTGTTCTAATTCGATTTCTCGTTGGAAAATCATATGCCATGAATGGCATTAACTCAAAGCTTTGAGCTTAAGATCTGTATAATTCCACTTCCATTAGAGCCCTTATATATATATATATATATATATATATATATATATATATATATATATATATTTTTTTTTTTTAATTCTCGGGTATAGAATTGATATTTTTGGCACTCGTTGACTTATTTCCGGTGGTTATGTAATGATTTGCTACTCAAATTTAAATTTTTTATTTGACCTAGATTGTTATTTTTCATATTATTCAAGTTTAGATGAACTTCAATTAATTTAACCATTCTAACCAATAAGTTTAAGTAGACTTTAATGATAAATAAATCTCTAGTGAGTATACTGTATAGCATTGCCAAATTTGCAGATGCTCATTCTTAGTTTGCCGTCCTATTCATCTATTGTGGATAAATTTTTTAAGTTTTCTTTTTGGCCTCAGAAAATAATATTAATAATAATAAGAAGAAGAAGAAGAAGAAATACAAACAGTGACATGAGAATCAAACTTCAATCCCAAGGCCATACCTAATACCAGTTCAAAGCTCCCATTTATCAGTCTTGATATTAAATTACACAGTGAGAAAATGGTGGGCCCGGGTCGACCCAAGTTTCTGTTATTCGGGTCATCCATTGTCCAGATGTCCCTAAACGTTGGTGGCTGGGGATCCATTCTTGCTGACCTTTACGACAGAAAGGTATCTAATCTCTTGTTTCCATTATTTCCCTATTTTTTGTGATCATGAATTGATTTCTTTTTGTCCAAATCTAATTATTAGATAGTCCAAATTTGCTATATTTAGTAACCCTTTTTCCACTTTTTGAGAAATAATAAGTTGTTACTTCGAGATTGAATTTTTTTTTCTCCATCTTTTCCTATAGGCTGACATAATACTACGCGGATATGGTGGGTGGAATTCCAGGAATGCTCTTGAAGTCTTAAATCTGATTTTCCCCCAGGTACTTGGTCCCAATGATATTTCGAGAAATTTTCATCACATAATATATCGCGAATATATAATGGTGGAGCCCACATATAGGATATCGGGATCCACCAAGTATTATCTGAAAACTATATTCATTTTTCTAGTCATTTTTACATCGATTATTCATATGGTGAGATTCATGTTAATGACTCGTTTATACACCATCTACTGTTATTGATTGAGTTTGCTTACAACACTCAATATATTTTTGTTTAATGATTGAATTAACTACAGGATGCAGATGTTTATCCTTCTCTTGTAGTAGTATATTTTGGTGGTAATGATGCAATGCAACCTCACCCGAGCGGGCTAGGGCCCCACGTCCCTCTTCCTGAATACATCGAAAACATGAAAAAGATTGCTCTTCATATCAGGGTAACACAATACTAATGTTTTACCATTTCTCAATATGGTTTATGGAGTATTAAAACTTGCAACACTTTCTGCTATTATATTATGTTTTATCTCTTTTCAAACTTAAGTTTCAACATTCATTGAAGTGGAATTTATTGATACCATTTATTCTAAGACCAATGTCTGCTATTTTTAGAGTCTTTCTGAGGATACGAGGATAATTTTTCTTACCTGTCCTCCTGTAGACGAAGCAATGATTCGCCAACATTTCGGGTAATCATAACTTGATTGTGTTTTATCTATTGGTTCTTGTCTTGGAATTTATTCATCTTTAAGGAAATTGGTGTCTCTGTATATGTTACAATATCAGCAATTCATTTGATAAGCAAGAACGCACAAACGAGGCATGTCGTATATATGCTGAGGCTTTAGTAGAATTAGGCATACAAATGGATATTAAGGTCATCAATCTATGGACAGCTTTCCAGCACAGAGATGATTGGGCAGCAGCATACTTAATGTAAGTCCATGCTTTATACTACAAACTCTGATATTCTTTAGTATAGACAATTACATGCGTACCCCTCACTTGTTGTATAATTATCAGAAGACCCTTGAAAATGTTGCAAATTACAACATTTGTTATCTGATAGGGGCTAAATTGTAATCTTCTTTAATTTGTTTGTTGAAGGGATGGGATACATTTGGTATCAGAAGGTAGCAAAATTGTGGTAAAGGAAATATTGAAGGTACTTAGAGAAGCAGAATGGGAACCGAGCTTGTATTGGATGTCGATGCCAACTGAATTTTCAGAGGATTCGCCGTATTATAGTGTAGGTCCTGATGGCAAATCGACCGTTAACGTTTCTGATGTGATTTCTGATTGGAAAATGGAGTGGTTGGATGAGAAAGAACTTGAAGCTTTTACCTTAAAGTCTAGAGCTCCAATCCTTTTCTAAGTTCTAAGCAGTATATAATGGATTGTACTTTGTCAACATTGATTGTTTCCCATGGATTATGGGTATTTATCTGAAGAGATATATAGTATATGAGATCAATATTATTTCAAATCTTGTATTTATGCTCTAAAATTGAATCATTTACTTGTAAGAAGTTAAGAACCATTATTTGGAGGGCATGTGATATGAAATCATTATCTGGTGGCAAAATCATGGTTACCATTCAAGGGTTGATTGCTAGACAAATGGTCAAATTTGGAGCTAAATACTATTTTCAGAGTGAATGATAAATATAGCTACTTGGTCAAAGATAATAAAAAAAAAAAACAGAGCAAAAGGATTGCTGGAATTTCTTCTTTTTTTTCTTCATATATTATTACATCAAGGGTAATTCTCAAATTCTCAATTCAATATCTTACATGCAAAGACAATTTTACAACTGATACATACACCAGGCGAAAAACAAGAGAAAGTTCATACAACAATGTAATTGGCTCTTGAATGATGTTAGTATTTTCGATTAACATGAAAAAAATCTCTAAAATAAATAACAAATGAAGTCGTCCCGCAGATTCAAGAGTTAGATCGCCTCTCAGTAATATGATCATGTCGAAAGTTGGAATCTGCCGCTAGGCTTTTTTCTTCTCCATCCCTGAAAGTTACACCATACTCTTTAAGCTTCGTTTATCCACAAACGGAGGTAAGAAAACATACCAAAGAAATTAAGATTAAGAAAACTCACAAAAGCTGCATAATATATGAAAGTGAGCCCTGCTAGAATGATGAATCCAATTTGAAACACGTTATACCTGCAACAACAAAAGCATTTCTAGTACCACATGCAAAAGGATATATTGAGTAGAAGAGTGCAGTAAATGGTTACTGACTTGTATAAATATTTGATTCCTCGAAGAGATTGAAGGGTGTGACCAAATATTTCTTGAGCTGCAGTAGCTTGTGCATAATATGCAAATGCTGTTGCGCAGAACTGAATCACACTGAATCATAGCATTGAAAATAATGACTTCAAAAGTTTGCCAAAAGCCAGAATTACAAGATGGGGATGTTAAAAGATGTAATCATCAAACTATATAATAAATGATGGAAAAACTTTTTATTAAAAGTTTAGTTTTTCCTAAGTCACTCAATAATCTTCGCCAAACTTGATAGATAACATTTATGACAGCTGTCTAATTTCACAAATCACAAGTAAAAAATCCAGAGGAGGCTAGAGTATGTTCACTTTTCAACATTGCCTATACACGTCCCAAAATCAAGACCATTACCTGATTGAGCAAAGAAGAATGAGTCCCACATTAAACAGAAATGAGTTCATAAGTGTAGCTCCCCATCTAAACAGAAAGACCATGTGTCAGGCAGTAACAAAGAAACGGCAAAGAAACAAAATCAAGGAGAAAATTAAAAAAAAAATCTTAAACAGGAAACAATAAATACATACTTCATAGGATGGATTGTGATAAAAACCAATTTCAAGCCAACCATCATTGCCCCAGCAATCACAGCAATCAGAAGATAGAAGCAGAAAAATGCAAAAGCTGCAGTTCCCAGAAGGCCTAAAAACAAAAGAAGCCAGTCTCGTTTCAAAATAATGCAGAATTTGAAGATGGTCACAAAACAAACTACAAGCAAGAGTTCTAACTTACCCCAAACGTCATCCAATTTGATGAAAACCTCATTGAGAAATGGAGAAAGAGGAGGGTCAATCAGCAAATATATCACTATATGTGCAACCCAGGCCACTGAAACAATCAACCTGTTCCCAGTAATTAATTTGTTTACTTAACAGTCAATCACCAAGGCAAAACCACTAAGACGAGGAGGGCGAGAGCAAAATGAGAAAAGGAGGTCAAAATGAGCGTTACATCAGTGCTTACCCAAGAACTCCAAGTACAAATTTTGCAAGGTAGCCAAGCACAGTCATAGCCCAAGTTGCCTCAGCCTGAATAAATTAGGTAAGAATGTCATTATGTATAATTTTGTGCCTTATTTGTTTCATTTCCACTCCTTTCTCTTTTTAAAACAAACTGGATTAGATATCCATTTCTTTCATATATCACCTTTTCACCTTGAGGATACATCTCTTCAAGAGCCTTCACGTCTTCTTCCAGAAGAAGCACCTCCTGCAAGTAAAAAATACTTATATGCATAACAAAAGAATTGCAACAGTGAGGATATATCTTCACTGACTGAGAAGAAACCATAAAAACCAAATGAGAGAACAGAAAGGGCAAATAGAAAACAACACCAAATTAAATCAAACCAAATCATATCGGCATGGTTACTTTCAAATGTCAGACATATACCATATAAAGATTGTTTACCCCATTCATTATTTAATCTCGCTGGATCAAGTATGTATATTGGAAATCGCAATCCACCAATAAAGGTCATACATATTAACAATTTCAGTTATCATCAAAAGTTGAATGGATAATTTACAGCTGTTAAACACAAATTGTCCTCTCACCAAATATAAGACAATCCACCAAACAAGTGTAGTCAAATATGCAACGTCAACTGTTAGTGTACTCCACCCATGCGTTAAAACGCCCCAGTTAGCATGATTATTAAGAAAAACGAGAAGATGATAAAGATAAGAGACAAACCTTCTCCACACTTTTCACATTTTTGCGCCATTTTCTTCCCTTATTGCCACTTCTTTCTTCCTGATGAAGTGCATCAGCTGCCTTTTTGAGTTCTCTTGCTTTCTTTCCCAGTTCAGTTGCTTCCTACATGAGATAATAAGTAAGCCTCACAAGTGAATTGTACAAATTGGCTCCAATTGCCAGTTGATTAGAGTTGTATCCTTGTGTGTCCACATGGAAACACTTGAACATAAAGAAACATGAATACCTTGATATACTGTGAACGTGTTATAACAGCCTTCGGACGCCTGATAAATGAAAATATAAGTCCCAGCGGAAGGCAAGCAATGCCAACACCACCAAAAATCTGGACATCACAGTATGCAGCAAACTTGAGCACAAAAACTAGAATGAAATGAAAGATAAATATGTTTGTGGTATAATCAGTTGCAACAAACAATGTATAAACCCAAAATGTATACTGGTAAGTGGTAACACAATTCCAAACATGTGTGCCACTGTGTGAATTCTTTAACAGTTGAAAAAAAACGTGTGTTTGGCAAGATATCTAAGCCGAGAATGAAAAATCTTATATCAAGTACCAACACTAGTCTGCAGATATAAAAATGAGAGGAAACATGGAACACCCCCATCAATAGATATCGGTTGTCAGAAATTTGCAAGGGAACATACAGTGAAAAGCACAGATCCAACAATTGTGGCGAGAGCAACGATGTATTCTGGGAAGGTAGTGCGCATGGTCCAAGTTGTCTCAGATGAAGCATTGGCTGAATAGGCAGAGCACTGAAAATGCGGAAAACAAATTTAGTAAGAATCAGGACGCAAAACTAAAAGGTAGCTTAACTGTTTAATAGATTTGCTGACCTGTCTAGCTCCACTTCCGATACATTGTTGACCCCTGGAGAAGTCCCAGGATGCTGGAAAGGACTCAGTGGACGAGGATAGATGCCTAACAGTGAAGTCCACCTTTCCAATAAGCCCTAGGATGCAAAAAAGCAAAAAATTATAACAAAGTAGACACCAAATGCAACGCCTACAGGATACAAGTCATTATGTACAACCAGCAAATAGTTATCACAACATCGAGCCTATGAGCAAAGCGTTAAATAACATAACTAAACCATTAAGGCAACTCAGTCCAATCAGAATAAAAGTAAGCTGAGGTTCCCAGTTAGCAAATCAAAATCAACGCACAACTTTCACACTTTACAGCTACACAAGCATAAGACACGCCACTTAAGTCCGGTGGAATCACCAGCAGTTAACAATGGCTTTGACAAGAACTTACCATATAAAATTCCCAGAACGAGAGCACAAACAACTGCTGTCACAGACACCCAAATCAACGCACTTTTCACCCGCTTCCACACGCTCCTAGAAACCCAAAAAACAAAAAAACAGATAGCCACAAAAATTTTAGGAACAAATGCAACTAAACATCATAAAACGAAAGTTAAAAAAACCAAGTGATAAGTCAGAAGCCCGAACTTGTCCTGGTCGCCTTCGTAATAGAACATAGCAAACGGAATGACGAAGAAAACAAGGATAGCATCCAAAATATAAATTGCTAGCCATAAATCCTTCATCGGTAGCGTGAGGTTGCACGCGCCATTGTAAATCGCGTGTCGACAGGCCTGCCGGTTCGCCACGTCAGCCGGAAGCATGAGAATCGAGATGGCGGCGACCGAAAGCCCCAAAACGACGACGATTTTGGGGAAATAAGCCTGGTTGGCGTCATCTGGATGCTGGTAATTGACGAGAAGGTAAACGTTGAAAAGGAAAACCAGCACGCACACGACTATCGCCACGATCACCAGGGCTAAATTGAAATCCCCCATTTCTGGCGGGGTAAAAAGAAATTAAAAATTGCAGCTCCAATCAATATGTTGGTAAATGTTAGGGTTTATTGTTGGTCGATTTGAATCAGGTTTTGGATTTGGGGAAATAGATCTGAGTTTCGCTTTTCTGATTTTGAAAAGCTGAGAGAAATAAAATACAGAAGCTTGGGTTTGCTCCGGTGACGATCAAGGTTCAATGAGAATGTGAAATTATTAAATTAGCCTTGTAAATTTTAAATATTGAAATGCAAGTTACATTACATAGTAAAATTGTACTTTTTTTTTCCATAATTTAGTTTAAATTTATTTTTTGACCTCACTCATGCTAAGTTTTTAATATTTAATCCAGTTAATATATCTCAAATTTAACGTCCAAAATTTAATGATGAAGTATGTTAGTCTATTGTGATTAGATTTTTTTAAAATATTTATACATAATATTAAATATAACTTATGTGAGTGTGTTAGAATTTGATACGGCTAAAAGAATAGATCAAAGTATTACGTAACAGAGTTGACAATTAGATTTTGGACAGTTGAATTAAATATTAGATATTAAAAAAATTATTGAATCAATTTATAATGAATGAGACCCAATTAAAACTTGGATAAAAATGCAAAACTAAAAGTGCAATTTTTTATGAAATAATAAGAGTGTAATATATTTTCAGATAATGGTTGAAAATCAAAATGTGGTTTGAGGGGTTTTTGGGGAAATTGTGAAATTGGAATTTTTTAGTATATCGATAAGGACTTTGCAACAGGCTGTTACAGCGAGGCTTAAGGGACTTGGGGTGCTCCGACAACATTAAACCTACTTCATCTGGCAAAGACCAAAAAGAAATAAACACCTTGTAAGAAATTAAGTGCTATTCTTTGACTATAAATATGAGTTATTTTATTCAGTATTTTTAACTTCAATTATTAGAAAGAAAGGAAAAAAAAAAACTCAAGATCAATCATACAATTATTTTTAGTAAATTCATAATTCCATTAGACTAAATAAAATGGGATAAAATTTTAATTCTAAATTCTTGTTTTGTCTTATATTTATAATATTTAGATATTTTACATTCGATTTTAATTCAATTTAGCCAGTACTAATAACTTTGTCTTTATCTTTAGAAAGTCATAGTCTATGACGAGATATACAAGGACAAATGATGTGTATAAACTCGAACAAGATACACTTCTCATAGTTTAGTAAATATTGTATATTTTTAAACAAACACATATAAAAGTGATATATATATAGTAAATAATGTTCTGAGTTGTCGACAAAATGAATTTGAGTAACGATGATTCGTTGAAAAATATCTTAAATTAAATAGTGAACTCATTTATCGTATTTTACTTATTTATTACTTAAAAGGATATCGAGGTGTATATATAAAAGGAATATTTGAGGTGTATATATAAAAGGACCATAGGATTCAAAAGTTTAGTTTACTAAATAAACTTTCTTCTTATTCAAACTTGATCGAACGAAAAAATAATCCGATATGTACCTTTAAATACTATATGTAATAACTATGAGTACTTTTGATAACAAAGTATTCTTCTACCTATCTCGCTTATTTTCACACAGGATTAGCCTGACGAGCCAATTGAATAGATATTCACTCATGCTATATTTTTTGAGCTCGCCTAACTACATTTATCCGTAGCCTCACCAACATTTAAATAAATAAATAGAATATTCAGTCAATTATTTATAATAATAATAATAATATATAATAATACGATTAGCATTTTTCATGATATTAAGTATATATAGATATATTAAGTCCGAACTTGCTCTCACGATCTCGTTTCTCTTTTTTTACCTCTTTCTCAAATTTTATCAATTTTTGCATATTTTGTTTGACTAACATTTATTACAAATTCTTTTTTCTTAGGGATAAAGCAGTTTTATTATAATTCATCTGAATACTTTTTAGGGATAAATACAAAATACCCATCAAATTATGGCTACGATGATAGCATGTATTATTTACCCCGTGAAGAAAATATCGTACCAAATCGGTCACTCTTCACTGAATCAATTTGTGTGGCTATATTTATGACCATAGGATTGGTTTTTTAAACATGATTCTTTTTGTTTAAGGGTTTTTTTTATCAATTATTTATTTTGCTTTTTTACTTGATTTTTCACACAATTTTCACTCTGTTCTTACTCAAATTTTCACTTGATTTCTTACTCAATGCAAAAATATACATGAAAAGATACTTGATATTATTTTCTAATGCTAACACTAGAGGGATCAATTCAATACATAATTAAGTACAAAAATATATACGATATTAACTATATTTTAAAAATATTTTGTATTTTACCACATAATCTTATTTGTGCATAATATCCCCCATGTGCTTGATCATTAATATTGACATTTCCATTTTCCAATTGCCTTTCTATTTATTGGGATCAATTTCTCTATTCCAAACCGTGTTCCAATCTCCTATTCCAGAAAGGTAGTTGTGACATCTATTAATATATATATAGGAGGGCTGTCGGTTACTTTTATTGACCATCTAAAAACATTTCAAAACTCAATTCTATTTTTTTGGTAATTTTAAATTATTTTATTATTTTAAAAATTTTATTGGATAGATATTGGTTACTTAGTAGTTATTTCCCACCATTTAACAATAAACTAGGGAGTTGTAAATTCAAATTTAAAATTGTGATTTAAATTTCAAATTAGCATTTAAAACCTAAATGTAAGTGTTGCACTATCATACCAGACGTGAAGGGGTTCTACAAGGAAGTTCTAACTTTTAAACTTATTTAATCAAAGATCAGTTGTCTCATGTATGTAATTCTGAAAGAAAAAAAATAAGAAAATGACAATAAGAAAGTGTAAACCAGGCTTACGGTAGTTGGAGGCACCGCCGCACCGTCATGATGGGAATGCAGCCCAGAAAATGGTACCACCATGAATTTGACGAAAAATAGTTCCTGCCATGTATGATTTGAGTATGTATTCACTTATGATTTCTAAAGAATTTTTTTGGTATGGATGTGAAAATTGTTTTCTTATATCTCTATCTTAAAATCTTTTCTTTTATCACATTCTGCAAATTCTTACAACAAAATATTTAATTTCTCTTTGTTCATACCCATTTTCATCAATCAGATCAAAATCTTCTATGGCTAATGATAATGTTCCAGGGTGGCTGCATGGCGAGGATTATAACATCCATCCAGTATTGATCGAATATTGGGTTGAGGTTTCACAGGTTATTCTTAGACACGATCGAGTTTGTGTAAATAATATTCTTTATCAATCAGTTTTACATATGTAGTTATTTAACTCCAGTTTGTAAATATCATTTAAATTCCTTTTGCCCCAAATACAGTAGATTCAAGTTACTATTCTAATTGTATTTCTTTTCTCTTTTCTTTTTTTGTCATTTAGTTGCTTAAATATGTTTACATTGATATATTATTCATTCAATTAAAGTTTTCAATAATTTTTCCACTTTACGGTGTTCTTGCTTATAGGTTATTTTTAGTCATATTGTCTTTTTATTTATCTTAATGACTTCGAATGCAGGTTCACTTATTCATTCAATTTAGTTTTTCAATTTAATAATGAGGTTCCTATCTATTAATCTAGCTATCTATTAATATATATATATATATCTATTAATATATATATATATATCTATTATCTATTAATATATATATTTGAGGGCGGTCGGTTATTGACTATTTTAACACTCTAAAACAAAAATCCTATTTTTAACTATTTTTGAAATAATTTGATATAAAAATAAATTGTTAACTTCCCTCCCCATATTAACTACCCATTAATCTTATCCATATTATGCTCTACCTCCCCATCCATCATCTTTTGCCCAATCTCTAGATCTTCATTTTTCATACTGCAGCCAATTAACCTGCCGTAAGTAACCTCTCATTTTCCATGATTTACAAATTGCCTTTATATTCATTGTATATACCATTAACCTGCCTTTATGTCCATTGTCTTTATAAATTATTGTTTATGATTGAGATAAAAAAAGACGAAAGGTGACAGATTTATTCGTGTATTTTCAATTAATGTGAAAATATTAATCTCCGAAAGTTGTAAGTTTAAATTGTCAAGGAAGGTACGAAAGACATGTTTTTCATTTTTTTATGACATTAATAACTAAAACTATCAACACATACAAATTATAAGTTGAGTTGACTGACATAAATTATGAGTTTCAACTACATCAACGTTTTATTTGCTAACCTAAAAAATGCAATACAAAGGATTTAGTTTTACATCAACCTCTTAATTAGCTTTACTTTGATTACTTTAATTTAATTATTCATTAGACTTTCGATGCAGGGGTGAGATATATTGGAAAAGTGTGTTGAACAATGGTAGGGTTTAGAACTCTCTTTCAATTTACATACTAAACTGGATGAAAAATGGGTTCCTACTGAAATAATGGCGAGAATAAGCATAAATATTACTTTGATTTAGACAATGTTCACAACTTTAACAATTCTCTTGATTTTAATTTTGATGATCATTGATCACTTTTAATGCATGTCTCGACAATTTGATGATTTTGTTGCAGGAGTTACAGGTATTTTTTTCTTGGGTGATAGTTAAAAAATTGAAACTTCAAGCTTGGAGCTTTTTCATGACATAAGGATTAGCAATGACCATATAAGTTCAAGCCAGAAATAGGTTGGTGATCAACGGAGCAGTAAGTACAATTATTTAGTTAATATTTCTTAGGTTGCATCCTCAAGTTTGTTTGCTCAATGGTAACAGTTATTATATTATAGTATAGGCTAAGTCTTCATGATGTAGTTGGGCATTGTTTAAGGATATTGAAAAGTTCATTTTCCAGTTATTTTTAGTAAATTTTTGGGTCAAAAAATATGTTAATGTAAATTATTGATTGTTCATTTTAATCTATATGATAAAGACATTCACATATACTACTACAATATTTTTAGTAAAATTCACCAAAACAATTTCCTCTATTCATTTATAATAACTAAAATCTTCAATGTTTGTGTCTATGAATATTTTTGATGCCCAATATTAATAATGTATTTCATTATGTTACATTTATAATCAACATCTCAACTTTCTGAAAAGAAAAAACAACTCCATCAAGTCTTTTAAGATTCATATAACTTCTGGTAATGCATTTTTTGTTGATCTTAACAATGTCTATTTTCTCTGTTGTATATAATAGATTAGTTGTTAAAGATTTTAAGACGCATTTTTACTATATAGTGTTTGTAAATAATATAATGTATTTAATGTTGGTTTTATGTGATTGAATATTTCTGATGCACAATATTAACAATATATTTTATTATTTTTTCATTTATAATTAACATCTTTAATTAATGAAAAAATAATACAGCCAAATCAATTTCTTTTCAACCCAGGCCGTGCGTAGCACGGGTTACACACTAGTGTGTAAAAATATTTACACATGTAATACATCCCTTAATAAATGGATTTGTGCATTACACGTGTCGTTCATCTACATTGTTGGAATAGGAGATTGGAACACGATTTTGGAATAGAAAATCTTGTTCCCTATTTCTATAATCTAACATTCCAACTGCCGCATTCCCTGCACACGAGCGTAACCACCAGTCCCCCAATAACCCCCGATCGCCACTTTCTTTAAATCCCCACACTATTTGATAAAATCATCAATACTGTGCAGATATTTGTTCTACAGTATGGAGCACCCATCGGATGATAGAGGAGAATATTCCGGCGACGCTTCTGGATCTGCGGTGTGGGAGAATCCTCAAGAATCTCCGCCGTTGCGGTTTCAACAGAGGTTTCCGGAATATCACCGTAATGGTGACCGTTTTGCTGCGATGAACAATAATGGGGGTTCATCGGCGGTGATCGGAGATGAGGCTATGTCTTGTTTTGTTGTTGCGATCACGTTCTCGTTTTTCGGTAACTTTCTTGAATTTGTCTGGTCTAGTTTTTGTAAACGTATTAGTTAATACATTATGTGTTATGTTATGGGTTTTGTTAAAGATTATAGACGCGATGTTATGGTTATAATTACAGGGTATGAGACTCGGATTGCATATTTGTATTATAGGGTAATGGTGTAATGTTTACATGGTTCTTGGCTCTTACATTACATCAGTTATCACTCAAAGTTGTAGTAATTGGTTTTAAGGCCGTTGCGTGGTTTCTTTTAGTTGCAATTCTGTGTCATGGTGGTGATGTACTGCAATGTTCACTCGGGGCTATGTTGGCTATGTTGAGTTAGCACAAAGCTAGACCGAATGGGACACATATGATGATACTGGTATTGGAATCCGCGCAGAGATAGCCATTTTATTATGATCCTAATTAAGGTCGAATAGGTATAATATGGGGCACCAATGTGAAGTTTATACGGTGTTGGGCTAGATTTAGTTGCCGGGTATATGTCTTGGATCCTACATCAGTCTTTTCGGGTGTCAGATGTGGGGTTTATATGGTATGAGACTCTCCCACATCAGACACTATCTTTCGAGGAAGAGCTCTATCATATATTACCTAAACGAGGGAGGCTATAGAATTTGTGAAGAAAATTAGTAGGTTGCTCATTAATTGTGATTTTAATTGCTGGAAAAACTTGGAGGGAATGGAACTGCTGAATATTGAATTTTAATAGGATTTATGATATTTTGTTAATTTTTCATAGCTTGTCGAAGTTGGCAATTGTTTAATTTTTAATTCCAAAGTACACTTTGATCTGTTGGACCGTTAATGAGTTAGTACAATTCTATCCTATGTCATCAGTTCTTATGTGGGGAGCAGGAAATAAGGTCGCAGAATATTTGGTTATGTGTATTTTCTATTTGTGATTTCAATTTCTTTATTAGCTTATGTAATTAGTTTTCTGTATGGCCTTGTATGTGGGAAGCAGGATATAAAGAACTAATATATTTGGTTGTGTATATTTTCTATGTGTAATATCAGTGCTCCTGACTCTGACATTTGGGGTGTATGCATCTGAAACAATGCTGCTTGGACCTAATTCATCAATATTGATAAAACCCAACAGTCTATTTGTCAAGTCTATAAAGGTATCTTGACATTCATATACTTTAATTATCTATATGTATATATCATTCTACGTTTACACCTGTATTCACATTTTCTATTCTAATTTAATCACAGCTTGTTCCAGGTGGTAGAACTCGATGAACACAAAGGATCAATGTTGTATGGATTTCATAAAGATCCACCTCTTGATGATGTGATTACATGGTCTGAGACTCACAAAATCTTTCTCCATTCCGGTACCCACAAGGTGAGTTTACTTGATTCTTCATAAGTAAATATACTTTTTAGTTTGTGGAGTGAGTCTTCATCTTTGCAAATTCTTCATACCGCAGGAATGGAGATACTATCTCAATGAAGGATCACAAATAAATATATCTTATATCGTGAATTCGCCAAGTTCATCCTCTCTTGTTCTTGTAATTGCGCAAGGTAAACCTCAGTTTTTCATTCACAACTTCATTTTGAAGTCACTATAGGATTCATCTATATAGAGAATTCCTACCTAGATATTTACGTTGACATTTCTTGACACCTTCTAGACACTCACACTTCTACATATTTCCTTCAGATTTTAAGAATAGTCTACACATCTTTTACGTAATTCCATAGACTACTATGTATACATATAGTTGTAGTAGTGAGTTCTTTTTGGAACCTCTAGATGTTGGAGAGGCTAAGTATTGCCCGTGCGTGACTATGTCTTCTCGGAGAACATGGAAAGTGCTTTTGCCTGTGAATGAGATATAATTGTTCACATGATAGAATGTTTGGTTAATTTTATCTTGCTTAATTTTCGAAGATTGGAGGAACAAGACAAACACACACAAGCATGCTTTCACAAACTTTATTGTTGTTTTCATAAACTTAGTTCACGTGCTAAAACGTCATAGAGTGCTGTGTTATCATTATTTGTATACAATTAAATAGTTATGATTGCATTTCCTTCATGCATCGAAGTAATGTAGCCTGTGAAGTATATCCTGACAGTGGATGTGAATGTAGTGTGATAAAATGGGAGTAAAGAGATGCTTTTGGAAACATATATGAAACTTAATGCTTGAGACTTTAGAGAGCTTAGATCTGAAGTAATTCTGTTCTGATCTTCTGTTATGATGTCTACATTACTAATATTCCAGCTGCGTGTATGATGTATCCACTTTTATAGTGCTAAAGTTTTGCAAGCGTTTTGCTTATATACTATAGTGTTCAACCAGCAATAAAATGCCCATAATTATATTAAAAAAAATTTATCCTAGAGGAGATCTACTTTGGCCTATAACCATTAAAAATAAACCATAGGTCCTAGTGTTTAAAATCTTCTTACCACAATAGATCTTCTAACATTCAGTCATGTACATGTATTTCATGTTGCTTGTATGACAGTGCTTACATGTAATGTGCCATAAGCTTTCTCCCTTCATGCGGACAGGGAGTGAAGATCTTTTTGAGTGGATTGAGGATCAATCATATCCAAATGGAACCTTGTCATGGAATATCATTGATGGTGTGGTAAAACAAGAACTTTTTTATTCTTTCTTGTTCCTTGTAATTATAACCCAACCAGTTTGTTCCCTGCAGGAAGTGGTTCAATTCTGAAGGATGTGTCTAAATCGTCTTCCTACTACATTGCAGTAGGTAACTTGAACTCTGAAGTTTTTCAGGCAAGTGTTCCATAACAATTTTCGTGTATTATTTTCATTTCTAGACTATTCAGGACTAGTCTACTTTTAATGACTGTGTTTCTCTTTTCAAAATTGCCAAGCTTGATAACTTGTTGCTCTTTGCATGGTTTTCTGACTTTCTCATAGCTGATATGTTAAACAGGTGCATCTGAATATCGAAATTGAGGCCTCCCTTTACAATACTACAGATGCATACTATAAGTGTTCACCTGTACAGGGCAAATGTACTTTCGAATTGTCTTTGAATGGAAATGCCGCTGTTCTTACCTCTCCTGGTCGGAGGCCTGTGAGTCCTTTAAATGGGATAAATAAATAGATATGCATATTCTTTACTTTGAAGCAAACAAGTATATTAATTTTTCACAACTACAGAAATATTACTCTCTCCAGTGAATGGCGAACCCAACTTACTGGTTGTCTTGACTGTAACTCATAAAAAAATGGAGTTCAACCAAGAAAAAGCAGAAATAGCTAAATACTTGTTGCGATCCCATTCAAGCATCTCAGCCGAAGACATGACAAATCAAAAGCAGCTGCAACTAGTGCTGTTAAAAGAAGATCCTATTTTATAAACAATGTTACACAAAGACAACAGAGCTTAAGGCAATATGTTTACGTGTGCTTCACAGTTGCCTATGGTAGTAATGGCGGTGTGTGTGTATGCGAATAAACAAAGTCTTTATCGGAAATATAGCATTCACTTATAAATTCCAAACTAAGGTTCAGTGAGTTGAATTAAAAGATAAATCAATTGGCTATCTTCTATTTATGTTGTAACTGCATAGGCATGAATTGCAGGTAAGCCTGCACATATTTTCAAATTGGACAATTTTTATCTCATACATCTCTTTTTGGATTAAGTGTAAGTTTGATAGGAACTGGTTAACAAATTTAGACTTGGACAAAGAACTTCGTGTTTGATCCAAATGACCCGATTCTTAGTCCTCCTCCTTTCTTGACTGATAAATGTCTGGTTGTTCATTCTCTTCCATATGCATCTATGTAGTTGTTGTGTGCCTTCTTAGAAATAAATAAAAATTGTCTCCTTGTCTATATTCTTTAGGGAACAGTTGGTGGTGATTGGCGTGTTGAGCTTTCATATAGGCCTCGTGGGATTACATACTTGATGGGCATAGGTATAATTTCTATTGAACTTACTCAAAAACAAACTCAAATTATCTCAAGTATCTCTAATTTTATGAAATACTTTCAGGTGGAATGACTGCTCTTTTGCTACGCATCAGTTACTTCTTAAACCATTTTCAACACACCGAACAAGACATGGGAAGAGATCAACTTGGAGATAGTGGATCTGAGAGGAACCCTTTGCTTTCACACGAAGATGACAATCTCTCTGGTCAGGGTTCCTCCTATATATCAGGGGATGAAGAGCATGTTTTGGATGTGCGACAAGGCAAACTCTATCAACCCTATACTTTAGGCCTGCTAATGTTTTTAATGCTGCATCTTTTAAAGGTTTGAACTGAGGTTATGAATTAGTAAAACTACTAGAAAAACTTTCTCCCAGTTCAATATTGGAATTTGCATTTTGCACTGAATCTATGGATTGGAACGTAATGAGTATGCCTGTTTTTGTGAAATATGGTCGTTGAAGTCAAGTTGTCTTCAAGAACTTATAATAGTAATAATTACACTCCTTGGACTTTGTGGCGTTTGAAATATATGAATTTTGATCAGTTACTCAAATTATGTGATCTCGCTTGCATTTTCAGCCTTTGTAAAAAGGGTCTGTAGTATTGCAGTCTATAGAGTTGCGGGGGGTCACGTATTTTTGGCTGTTAAATTGCTTCTAAAGTATTACGATGATAGGTGAGTAAAAGATATTAGTTGTGTATAATGTGATCTTAACTTTGCAGGATAGTGGAAGCCTCTGGAACTTGCCCTATTTGTCGTCGACACACGAGAAAAGTGAGGAAGATATACACAGTTTGAGAAGCACAGATATTTCCTTGCATTGTTATACTTGGTAAGTATTTCTCAGTATAGATTGCTCATTTTAACTCCCTTTCATGGAGGTGCAAATTTTGGGAATCATTGGATAAGGCACCATTATTTCTGAAAGTAGATTGTATAGAAGGCACCATTTTACTAGAGAAGGGCAATACAAATGTGAGAAAATGTACATGAACCAATTGCTGTTGCTCATGCTCAAGCATATATAGAACAATGATTTTGGTCCAATTAGACATAATCTTGATGTATGTATGCTGAAACATCTTTAAAGGTAGTGAAGTTTGATTTTTTACATTGGTTGGATTTGAGGAACAAAGTAGAGTTTCTCTTGTCTGTTTTTTGTTTTTAAATAGTTGTTATATCTCTGTCTTTGTTGATAATAGATATGGCATTTTTGTACTTAGTATCAGCAATAAAATTCATGATTGTCCCAATCTGAAGGGTAATATTTGTTTATCTATAACTGTTCAATTCATGCTATGAACAAAGTGTTTAATTCTTCACATCAAGAGAATCAAGCTATTGAAAAGACTTCAAATCTTGTTTTATATGGAATTTGACTACTTGAGGTTTCTAACAACATATAGGCATACACTCCAAACTGAATCCATAAAAGCTCATCAAAATACTTACATAGCTCGACTCGTTTGGCTAAGCTCAAACAGAAGTTGTTTGTGATGGGATTAAGTTTCCTTACCCACAGATTGTAATATTAGAAGCAATTTAAGGAAGTAGTAAGATGCACCTCCAATTGTTGCATACTGCAACTTTTCATTACCTTCAACATTTGGAAAATCGTTATCGGTTGATCGATTAAACCCTCCCGACAACCACCCCAAGTTCTTGTATCCCCCCTCTTTGTGTAGTTTTGATGCAGCCATCATTGATCTTCATGTACATGTCATCACAAAAGTTAATCATCGATAAAAAGATTGTTTCTTGTAGACATAACAAGGTTTGAAAATCAACTAAAACACATATATATTGAGAGATTTTTACTCAGAATTTTAACTTGAACGACCATTAGACTTGATCTGACATAAAATTTAATACTGGCTAAAAAAATGTGAATCATGAGCCATTCTAATTGCTTAATAAAGTTGATCAATATAATCAAATTAGTTATTACCTTAATCCCTCTCCACAAGCTACAAGCACCTTAGCCTCTTTATCAGGAACAAATTTCTCCACTTGTCCAACAAAATCAGGATTTATCATTGTAAAGTACTGTCCAGTCCACAACCCAATATACCCAAGATGAACCCATTTCTTCAACAATGTGAGTGGCCCATTATCCTTATCCTCTATGAACAACGGCACGTGCAGAGACCCTGTAACACGTGCCTTCTCTCTCTCCCAATCTGGCCTTATGTCCAGCAATGTGTATCCTTGAGAATCTATGGCTGAGGCTGCATCTTTCGGTAGTATGGGGGTCACTGCACCCGATTGTATCAGCTGTTGAGCTCTGCCGCTTAACACTGCGCGTATGCTCTGAGAAGATGACCGGCGCGGCTGAGGGGCGGCGGAGAACGGTGGCTGGAGGTGTTTGATATGGTGGTGCTTTAGTTGAATTGCCATGATTTCTTTTTGCTTTGTCCCTCCAAGTCACCACCTTTCTTATCTTAAAGTGGACCTATTTTGCAATAGATGAATATATATAAGTTGGAAATGATAATCTAATCAAAATTGTCCTTATTCTTATCTATCTCAAAATATTTGTTAGTTATATATTTATTATCTTATTTAATTATATTGCCATCTATTTTAATTAACAAATATATAATTAATTTATTTTAACTAAAAAAAAAAGATTACATACATGAATAATAGATAATAATCATAAATTAAATTAAAATCATATAAACACTTGCAAAGTTTCAACTATTAATAGGGCGGGATATGGTTACAACTTACAAAGGCCCAGCCCAGAACCTGTTGGAAGGCCTAGCATTAAAGCCTTTTGAGTTTAAATTGGATCATTCAATACGGTTTTGGTATTAAGAGTTGTTACATCATAAATGTTTATGTAATTTGGTTAAAATTTCGTTTATGTACAAATATAATGTTTTGAAATGAATAAATCAAATACTCAAAAGCTTGTTCCATCCAAATCAATGCTCAATTTTTTAATCAAAGGAGAGTTATATTCTAGATTATTAATCTGATAGAACCCGGATTAACAAATATTTGTCGAGGTTAACACGTGTCAATTATATCATATTTTGAAACTATACGTGATCGAATAGTTTCACTGATCAATAACAAATGCTCTTTTAAGTTTTAATTCCAAAATAACTCGACGATCTTCATTTCAGAAACATTGAGGCTATGTTTGTTTATGTTTTTGAAATTCAATTTCAAAATTTCAAATCACAAAATCTTAAATCTACTTAACACACCAAATTTTCATCTCAATTTCCTTTTTTCAACTCTACTTTTTCAATCTCCAATACTAACTACCTATCAATCAACACATCAGTCATTTTACATATCCATCAATTACAATTAATATATACATTATTTTACACACTTATATATATTTATTTATTTAAATAATCATTAAAAAAACAACTAATTCAATTATTAAATATCAACCAATCATCATTGATTTGACACATTATAATTTTTAACCTAATTCTAAAAATATAAACAAACATCTACCATTTTCACACGAATTTCAATGATACGCCGTTACTGAGAAATTTTCAAAATTCTAAATTAAAAACATAAACAAGAGATATTTAAAAATTACGATAAAAGAAAGTATAAATAGAAGCTGAGTGGAAGAAGTAAAATAAGGTGTGGAAATTTAGAAGCCCTCTCTGAAGAGTCAAAAACGACACCGTTTGCTCCTTTGCCCTCTTTCTGTGTTGTTTTTGATGTCTTGAGTTTACATTACATGCACACTCAACTCACAATCTGCCCCTCTTTTCTCTCTGCAGTTCTAATTCATACAATTCTTTCAGTTCTTTATGTATATTTGTTAGTTTTACCTTAACAATTTTTAGATCTCATAATTTTTATTCAGCAATGGCGACTGTTTCTTCCGGTCCCCGAACTGTAGAGGAGATCTTCAAAGATTACAGCGCTCGCCGAGCTGGAATTGTTCGTGCTTTAACTTATGGTACCTTGTTTACAAACTTTATATGAACAGTTTTTTTGGGAATTCGTTTTATGAGCATAAATTTGACTTTGGATGTTTGTTCGTTTTTCAGATGTGGACGAATTTTACGGTCTCTGTGATCCAGGTAATTTGTTTTTACTTCAGATTTAGTTTAATTTGATTTATAAGTTTTAATTCAGGTTCTTGCTTTAATATGCGCATCTAGGTTTGGCCTTTTTGACTTTGGTTTTGATTATGTCATTGATTAATGGAATGAAAGTTTGATGTTTCTGAATAGATTAGGTTTCAAGTTTTCAGTTTTGAAGATTAATTAGCTCCTGTTTAAGAAATGAGAAATGAGAATTAGATAAAGTTAGTAATTTTACTTTTTTACTAAGCGGTCAATTAGGGGTTTTGTTCCTGAAAAATCAGATTTTGGGTCTTCTGTTTATCCTTTTAGTATTTTAGGTTTTGGTCATCATGAAGGTTAGATTAGCTGGTTTCTGTTTAACAAGAGAGCCACAGGAAGAAAATTTGCAGCATTCAATATTTCAATTTAATTACTACTTCAAATTGGTCTGTAACAAATGTTTAGGTTCTCAATTTAGAGTCTAGTTATATTTATTTCTTTTAGAAACGTCACTTTTAATGAATCAACTGTTCGCCTCTTTCTATTTTTCCTGTTTAATCTACAATTAAGTACCAAGGTTGGTGAAGTTACTTTCGTAATGATTAGAAAATGAAAATGTGAATTTTAATTGCTAATATTTAACTTACCTTCTTTCGTTGTTTAAAACAACCAATGTTAAGCATCCCTGTCTTTGTCATTGATCACCTGCACGAAACATATAGCTACATACTACATAGTACATAATTCTTCTCCTTATGCTTGTGGTTTATAGTTCTATTTAATTCGCCAGTTTCTCATCTTTGGTTCTTAATTAACTTATGTGTAGAGAAGGAGAATTTGTGTTTGTATGGACACCCAAATGAAACTTGGGAAGTAAATCTGCCAGCTGAGGAAGTTCCACCTGAGCTTCCAGAGCCAGCTCTTGGGATCAATTTCGCTAGAGACGGAATGAATAGAAGAGATTGGCTTTCACTAATTGCTGTCCACAGTGATTGTTGGTTGCTTTCTGTGGCTTTTTATCTTGGTGCAAGGCTGAACCGCAATGAAAGGTATTTATATCTTATTTAACTTCACATGTTATGGTTAGTGGACGGGTGCATGATGATTAGTTTTGCTTCTCTTGTTGTTGATATCTCATGAACTCGATGTTGCTTTAGAAATTCTTAATATATATCTTAAAAGCTGTCTGGAAAATGATATTCTCTTATGGAACAAGTTGCACAGTGATTTAGTTGTTTTTCAGTATACTTTCCATTCTTCATCAAATAAACAAAGATCATGAAATGACGTCGTATGATTAAATCATACTATAGCAAATGCATAAAGTTCCATGCTGTCACAAGATTTGATTAAGCTTGAATGTGTGTTCACATAATTACCCTAATTTTCAATATCATTCCGTGTCATCTTTCACATGATAAGAATCCATTGCAAACTTTTGCTGAACAACGATATCTGTTTAGTAAATTAAAGAATGTATAAAATGTTTTTGCTGTTTATGATTTTATTTTTTGACTGTACAAAAGTTATGGGAAATCGTTTTTCTGTATTTTGGAACCATTTGCCAACTAAGTATTTGTTTCTGGTTCTTTAAGATCATAATACAGACCAGACAGTTGATTTGGTTGCTCAGAGAAATTATGAGCTCTGGTTAACAAGCTTCTTTATGTTATTGGATGTATGCTGCATCTTTAAATTGTATGAGGTATCCCTTCGTGACCTGTGGGACTCTTGGCTTGTCATTCAGTTTGCACAAAATATAGTTTTTTTTTTTAATAAAATCTAGTTTTTAGTCCAAGAAACACTTTTTTCCATCTGCTGTATGTATATAAACGTAGAATATATTCTCTGGACAATTCAGCTTATTCACGTTCAGGACTTGATACATGTATGATTTGGGAAGATAATTTCTATACAAGCAAGATAAGATAAACGTTGTCATTCTTGCTTTTCCTGTTTAAGGTCCTGCTGTAGACTTGATACATGTATGATTTGGGAAGATAATTTCTATACAAGCAAGAGAAGATAAATGTTGTCATTCTTGCTTTTCCTGTTTAAGGTCCTGCTGTAGACTTGATACATGTATGATTTGGGCCTGAATACGTGTGTCACAGTCTTGCTCTGTGTGGTAGAATGTCCCCTCTACTTCATCCAGGGTTTTGAATGTACCACTTTATTCTGTTATTTTAGGTTTTGGGAAGGGGAAAATAAGCTTTCTCGTGATGCCAATAGTCATCTTAAATTAAACATCCATCAGATCGAAGTAATCAGGCTTACAGTAATGGCAATCTCTGTATTTTTACTTGATCAAAAAATCTTTCTAATGGTGCATATGATAACAATCTGGGATTCATTTTCTAAAGTAAATAAGATTGAAGAATGGTTTCAAGAAAATATAGGAGTTATATATTGCATATCACCCTTTCCTCAGGTAAAATAGATGTGGAAAATGGAAAAACTCTCAATTCTGAACATAGTTTCCACTGCTCCGATCGAACAATTAGCATTGCATCTGAATTGATTATGACTTTACTGCCGCATTCAAAAAGTTCTAGTGCTGGATGTTAACGTCCAGAGGTTTCGCAAATATTTATACTTTGTGCTATTTTGCTTTCATTTATTGTTGATAACTCCTGATTGGAGACGGATTACAGGAATTTATTGTCATTTGCACGTGTATGTATGTGGGGAAGATAAATTATGTCTATGGTTTGATATGATGAAGTATATCTGATTGTACATAATGGGTTTACTGCACTTGCAGGAAGCGCCTATTCAGCATGATCAATGAGCTACCAACAGTCTTTGAAGTTGTGACAGAACGGAAGCCTGTAAAAGATAAGCCTAATGCAGATAGCGGAAGCAAATCTCGTGGCAGCACTAAGGTAGATTGAAATTAACTGCTTATTGCTGTATTTTTTCATCGGTTTTATGCCTTTCCATGCTTGAACACAGACACCCCTGTGCGAGACTCTAATTACGAAAAACACCGTAAGGTTTGAGAAATCACCATAATTTTCCCATCCGTAAAAACTGATTATGAATTTACATTTTTACCCCTGCGTCCATAAAAATGTGAATTATAATATCACCCTTGTTCTCCTAGTTGCCAGGTTGTTTGACAGGGGTGTCTTGCAATGAGCTTGTAGAAATTACTTAATGAATGAGACAGCTTGCATGTAATGATCCCTAAGGGTGTGTTTGGATTGAAGGATTTGAAATCTATGGATTTCAAATTCATCGACAAATCCATTTAAGTTCGTTTGGATGAATTCATGTTACGATAGATTTCTCAAATCCCTTATCATTCACTTTGACCTATTTTCTCCAAAACTACGGTGGATTTCAAATGACTCCATTTTAGTTGTCATTTCAAATACTTCCTCCAATTCCTCTCCCCAAATCCAAATCACTCAATCCAAACATACCATAAATGTAATTCATTTTCCAAATGAACTTATTGCCATTGACATTAACATGTAAAAAATATGTACACAACTGAAAATGAGCTTTTTTCTGAGCCCATCCTCTCAGAAGCTAGTTTAGCTTTCCTTAAACTTCTCTTTAATTTGCATCATTCATTATGTCTTTGTTTGCAGAGAACTAATGATGGTCAGGTTAAAAGCAACCCCAAACCGGCTGATGAAAGTTTTGAAGAAGACGAGGATGAACATAGCGAAACGCTATGTGGCAGCTGTGGTGGAAATTACAATAAAGACGAGTTCTGGATTGGCTGTGACATATGTGAGAGGTGGTACCATGGAAAATGCGTGAAAATAACACCTGCTAAAGCTGAGAGCATCAAGCAATATAAATGCCCTTCGTGCCTTAAACGGGGCAGGCAGTAAGTGAGATTATTACATCAAAAAACTGAGTATCAAAAGTTGTTTATTTGGTGGCTGACTAAGTAGTTATTATACCTATATCTCTCGGTATTTTCGACTCTTATTTGTAGTGGATATCTTTGTTGTGTCAATAACAGTAATGGGATAAATTACAGTGTTTGGTGTTATGTACTAGGTGGTGCTCTGATATAGGGATATTTGATTCTTTCAGATGCTTTGATATTATGTTGTTGTTGATGTTTTATGAATGGTTATTAGTTCCAATATTTTCAGTATCAATTTTTTTTTTGTTGAGAATTATGGATTTCACATAAGTTACATTACGTAAATGACTATTATTTCAGTATTTTTGATGTCGAAATTTTTAAGGTTTAAGAAGCTCTTAGAAATGACAAAATTGGAAGCTCTTTATAAAGAATATGATCAATCAAATGCAAACGAATTTGAATCCGATTTTGAAGAAATGACACCAATATGAAAAAGGGTTTGAAAAAATAATAGTTTATTTCCAGATTTTCAAATGTAATTTAGGCCATCTTCAACCCACGCCAAATTGGCGTGGGTGGAGATGAATTGGCGCTGGGTTGGTCTTCAACCCAGGCCAGTTGCTGCGCTACTTCTAGCGCAGCAACAGTGCTGCACCACATCTGGCGCATCTACAGTACTTCTAGCACAGCAATAGTGCTGCACCACATCTGGCGCAGCACTGTAGCTGCGCTAGATGGGGTGCAGCTTATTTTATTTTTTTTAAATTTGTTTATTTAATTTGCAATTTAGTCCTTTATGTTTATTTTGAATATTAATTTAGTCCTTTTTAAATTTATAAAGTTTAAATTATTTTTAATTTAACCCTTATAAGTTTAATTAGTTATAATTCTATCCTAATTAGTATATTTTATTCAATTATGTTTTAATTTAAGTTTATAATTAAATTATAAATACATATTTATACTATAACTTATTAATTAGTTTTATTTGCTTTCAATTTATCACATAAACATATAATTTGTTATAAATTAATCATATAAGTTAAATAACTTATTTAATTGTTAATTAATATTTGAAATATCGAAATGCAATTAATATAATTTTTAATTATTTAATAATAATTTTATTTTTATTTTACAATACGTAAAAGTTTTGGGCTTTATTTGTGATAGATTGTAATATTATAAAAAAGATGGAAAAAATGGAATATTATGTAAGATGCACCAAATTGGTGCAATTTTTGCACCAAATTGGTGCAAAAACCACTATTGTGGTGGGAGATGCTCTTATTGGACCAAATGTTGCATGTCACTTTTGACAAAATTTAAACCATCTTAATTATATGTACTAGTGTGAAGTGTGAACTGAAATAGAGTTGATTGTGTACGTCTTAATCGTGACAAAGCACACGTTTTTTAATAGACATTTATGACTTTTATGAGTACAGAAATTCCGTGCAAACCATGGCCCCAATTAGAAGTGCCTAGAATTTTCTATTCAATAATCATTTTTTTATTTAAAAAATATTTAATTGCTGATATTCACTAAGATATTGGCTGCTTAATTTGTAAGCTGAATTGACTAAGATATTAAAACCCATAATCAAATTGCTAATTTATCATCGTACGTCCTCTATAGTGTAACGTTTTTTAATTTCGTCATAGTTGGTATGCATGAGTGTTTAATGTGTTCCATTGTGGGGTCATCATCAACAATTAAATTGTTAATTAATAAGGTGATTGGACTAATCAATATTTGGCACCTCTAGTGATATTATACACCTACCTAAATGTAATTAATTTATTGGGTTTCTTTAAGCACATGGCAGTAGAAAAATTGAACCTCATTACTGCGATTTCTCTAGAGTTCCATTAAAACGTGCGATTTTCCTTTGAAAAAAATACTATCAATTAAAAATTTCAAAAACTTTTAGTTTGCAAGTGCAATTAAACTATCATGAGCTAGCTAGTCAAAATTTTTACTTTGGACCAAAGTCTCTATCTTAAATTTTTATATATTTTTGTTTATATCCAATCTGATTTATATTATTTTAATATCTAAATGCATCATTATATTCAACTCAACAAAAATAGTGGCTTGGTGAATATTATTGTTATTTATTTCTTTATTTGTTAAAGACAACCTCAAAATTTATCTAATCATTTAAGATGTATATGGCCCACTTGAGATTACAAATTACTATATAATGTTTTTTCTTCTTTAGAGAAAGTAGCCTATTCAAAAAGGAATTAGTAGAAAATAGGAAAAAGATTGATAAAACATGCAGATAATTTTTTCCCTCTTTCTCTTTTTGTATTTACAAATACAGACCTAATGATCTATTATATTTTTTGAAAATTTGATTTCTTCATTTAATGTGAATTTTAACTAACCTATCTATCTATAGTCTATACTAGTATCTAGACGTGTTCAGCCGGTTCCCGGTTCTGGGTCCGGTTCCAGAACCGCCGGTTCTCGGTTCCAGGAACCCCGGAACCTTATTCGAACCAGTTGAGCACGGTTCCGGTTCCGGTTCTACGGTTCCCGGTTCAGTTCCACGGTTTTCGGTTCAGTTCCACGGTTCCCGGTCCAGTTCCATGGTTCCGGGCGGTTCCGAAAATTAATTTTTTTTTTGAATTTTTTTGGACAATGTTTAACAAATAAAATTGAATAAAATAATGAAAAAAATACAAAGTTCAAAATTCAATCACATTCTAATTCTCATAATACTATTTACAATTTTTACAACGAATATTGGAAAACTCAACCATTGATTTAAAATGGACACTTAATCTCAACCATCCAAAAAAAGCAACAAAAAAAAACTAATTGGCTTAGTAAAATCTATCTTTCATTTTTCATTTATGTAAAAAAATGTTAATTGAATAAAAAGTAAAGCTAATTGCCCCACCAATCCACCACTACGGCACTACCATCTATTAGCTTCCACACTTTTAATCATCTTGAAGGTATATTAATAATTAAAGTAAATATTCATAACATGTGGGTCTCTCTCTTTCTCTTCAATTTTTTTTTGACAACCAAGGAAAAAAATAAAAATTTCGATGGAACCGCCGGTTCCTACCGTTGGAACCGGCGGTTCCGAACTGGCAGTTCTAACCGCCGGTTAGAACCGCCGGTTACGGTTCCTCACGAAGAGGAACCGTAACCGATTCGCCCAACAAGGTTCCGAGTACGGTTTCGGTTCCGGGAACCGTGGTCAACGGTTCCGAAACCGTTGACCACGGTTCGGTTCGGTCCGGTTCTAGTTTGAGCACCTCTACAGTAGTATCTATCTATTCAATTACTTATTTTATTTAAAGGGGTGTGGGACCCACTATTGTTCATTTTGACTAAATTCTATTTATTTTTTTGAGTTTTGAGTTTTTATCTATTTAGAATTTTTTATTGTAGCCATTTCGAATTCTAATTAATTCTAACGAATACATTTGTGTTTTCAGTTATCTAAGAAAATTAAATTATTAGTTAGATTTCTAATAAAATAATAGATTTTGATATTTACTGATACACGAAGCACTTAGTACTAAGGTGTTTGTTTAAGTTGATATAATATCGTTTAGGCTCTTATATGTTTTATGATGCTTTTAGTTTGGAATTCATAATAGTTTAAATATATCTGAGTTCAATATTAAATAAAATAAGACTATAAATCTTACAAGATGTTCGTAATAGTGTGACATAATGTTATAGTATATATTTTTAATGGTTTATGTTCTTATACTCCATAAATTTGTTATTTCAATATTTATTTTAATTAAAATCGGTATATAATACGGGATAGATATAAGTTTTTAAATATTGTGGAGTATTATCTTGTATTTCATTTCATTTATTTTAATTTTCAAACTCTTCTCTAGCATAGTTGAAACGAAACTTCTGATTGCATTTTATTTTCAACTTTTAATTGGTTTTCTTTCAAAAATCTTCTAATAATCATTTCTTAGTTTTTATTTTCAAATACATTTTAATGTGCTTTGTCGACATGTCCATATTATTTTGACACATGGCATTTTATTTTTCTACTTAAACACAAAAAATCCCTTCAATAATACACAAGGAACAATTTCATTTTTCCATTAAAAACCATAAAAGTTACATTAAAACATAGAAACTAATTAATTTAAGGCGCCACAATTTTATTGAGTAATATTATATATGACCAGTGAATCATTCAAATAAAAAAAGTAATGCAAACTAACATGTGACATATAGTATTATTGCTTGATCATATTCCTTATTTAGGGGATAAAAGTGATTCAACTTGGGACTTGCCACAAGGACCCCTAGTCCTTATGTAAAGCCTATATTGGTCGAAAGTCATGGCCGAATAGCGCGGCGGCTCCTCCTCCGTGACGAGTTGTTCCACTGGTTTGATCAGTATGTCGCCTCTCGGATTATAGAATAGAGCTAGTGATACTCTATCTTTCGTTGGATTTACTATCACTCTGTGCTCCACACTTCGGTAATTTGCATTGCTCAACACCTATAGAAATCAATCAATCCATTTTATAGATAAAGTTAGAATGATTTGATTACATTTGTCTTGTAATTTAGTCTAAATTTCTTGTCTAATAGAATAAATCAAACTAAACATTATCGCTATTTAATTTATATTCAGTCAAGCTGGATTTGAAATAGACTTGATCTTACTGCATGACAATAGCGTCACATAACACTCTGATCAAATTAAATTGTATGACATTGACAAGTTAAATTAAACAAATAAACAACACATGTAGCTATTTGATTTATATTCAGCCAAGCTAGATTCGATACACGATACAGACTTATTTTAGTGCATGCCAATAGCGTCAGCCACACTCTAAAATCTTAATTAGTTAATCTGACGCAGAAAATCTCTTTGATCATATTATTCAAATTATATAAGAAAAAAAAGACATAAATATGACCTGAAGTTGATCGCCTAAGTTGACGATGAAGGCATTAGGAGTGGGCTTAACAGTGACCCAATCATCACCCCAACGAACTTGGAGACCCGAAACATCATCATCGGGCAAGAGAAGGGTCATACCGCCCGGATCCGAATGGGGCGAGAGGCCCAAAGTGAGATCGGGTTGAGGGCATTTTGGGTAATAGTTAATCCTCATGCATGCACCCATATCCTCTCCTCCAAAGGCATCTTGAAGATACTCTTCTTTTAGCCCAAGGTTTTTTGAGAAAATTTTCATCAATTTTCCACCAAGGGTAACTACTTCTCTCATATACTCTCCCACCAATTCTCTGCAACAATATAATAAAAAATTATATATATTTTTTTATCAATTATTGTTTTTATTAGTTTCCAATTCTATTATTTTGGTTTGATCACTAATTAAGGTAAAATGATGAGTTGAATAAATATAGGTTCCCACTATATGGTGATATGTACCCTCAAACATACATATGACATATAAAATCAGAAACTTCCCAGCATCTTGGGTCAATTTTATGCTAATGAAATTAAATTGTTATTTACGTCATCCACAATTAAATGCAACTTGTTCAAACAAACAAATAAGATAAAATATAGAAATAATTTTATCATGACATAGTCTTGATTAACATGTTTCTTTTGTAATTTTGAGAACCCTTCTCGCAAGCTAAATAAATACAAAAACACAATTAAACAAATTTTCAAGTAAAAATTAATACGCAATTTTTATGATTAATTATTCTCTCACTTAAATTGAACAAATAAATTAAAATTAACAACTACAAACTAATTAATCCAACATGCATGTGAGCAGGTTAATTATTTCAGTAAACTCAAATTCCCATTAATGCTAAAAAAAAGGTCTGAATATTTTTCAAGTGCCGAACAATTAATATTTTACGGGCAATATATTATCTTATCTTTTCTATAAATAAACAAAACCAACTCAGACTTGTGAATAACTTCATACTTACTTCACACTAAAATCAAAACCCCATTATTGTTTAAACAATATTAAAAAAAATTCAAACACGTGCTAATTTTTTTAAAAAATAGTCAAAAATAAATAATTTATATTACCTGCATGAATCAGGTTGACTAGGCCACTTGTTAGGATCCCTAAGCCTGATCGGAAGATAATTAAGGAAAAAATAATCACTCCAATCCAACGATATCCCTTTCTCCACGCCAAGTCTACTCCCATATCCTTCATAAGTACTCGGCAGATTAGCATATTTCTGTTTCTCATCCAACGGCAGCTGAAAGAACTCACGCCACACCTCTCTTGTGCGTCGCATCAGATCGTGGCTCACGCCGTGGTTCACCACCTGGAAGAAACCCCACTCTCTGCACGCGCCGCCTATCAGGGCCGCCGTCTTCTGGCGGAGGGTTTCGTCCCGGGAGTATAAATCACTCATGTCTATGATGGGGATGTTGAGTTCAGTTGCAGCTGAGTCAGAAACGTGACTCGGCCGTTCTGAAGGCTTTTTGACGTAACGATCCGGGATGACTCGTATGCCACTGTCGGATAAATGTTGAACTCGGATCACGGGCTCAGGCCAGCTACTCAGGCAATTCATTTCTTGTTTATGGATTTTTAGAGAAGGGTTTTTGTTAATTACTGTTGTGTTGTATATATGTATGTATGAGAAGATATTTGTGTATGGATTTATGGAGAGTAGAGAAACACGTTTTTAGGGGGTCAAGTTGTTAAGCCATGTGCGTTTTTAACGTGATTGCAAGAGTGAGAAAAATGGAGCATATAGAGTGGTGGTATTATAGAACGTGGATTTCATGTGTGTGGATTTGTATTGACAGAAAAAAGGGCTATATATAGAGAGTGAGATATAGATATATAGATGGGAAATAATATATATATTATATATATATATATGTATATATGGATAGATATAGAATAAAATGGAGTTAATTTCCGGCGCCGTGATGAAATTGAACTCATATTGTTTTTTGGTCGTATGGGACATAATGCATGTGGCAATGAAACAACATGCACTAATTGATCGTGGGGTTTTGGTTTTGGGGGATAAGCAATAATCATTAAAGCCAATCAAATTGGGGTTTAATGTCACCATGTTATTCTCGGTTTCATTATGAAATTTTAGATTTTAATTTGGTATTTCTATCTTAATGATTCATATTATTGATTAATATGCATTTAACGTGGATATATATATATATATATATATATATGATGTAAAGTAAAGTAATGCAGAATTATAGAATTTATGATTGATTGATATTACTATTTCCTTAAAAAAATATTGACATTTGTCATACATTTCATGTTACCTTTTAAATTTATCTTTAAGTTGCTTAAGCATTATCAATACTAAATTGTTTACCATATATAATCGTCATATCAAAATATGAATTAAACGTGTAGACTAGTATTAAACTTACATCATTGTAATATGTATATTAATACACAATTAACTTAATTTGCACGTTTTTGTGAGATTTGAAGTTTGAACCCAAGGACCTAATTTTTTTTGGGAATCTATTATATATATTATTACGTTATGATATCAATCTGTAAGAACTATTTCATCAAGAGCCCTTGATTGAGAGTTAATTATTGCATTAGCCAAATGAATAGTAACCAATGACGAAAATTCAAAAAGTTAGAATCCTATTTCATGCAAATTTTAAATACAGAAAAAAAGAAGCGGTTTTTATACAACTTGCTGATAGTGTAGGTCAAATTTTATTAGCAATCAATATTAAACAATTATTAACAATACTAATAATTTATATCATACTCCTTTAATATATATATATATATATATATATATATATGAAAAATATAGACCCCCACCGCCAAAAATCCCTGTGCTGGCTGGATAACTTCTGGTCTTTTGGTGACTAACATATCTCATTTAATTGATGAGATATATGTCAAAACCTACGTATCTCAGAACTGCAAGAAAATAAATGTGTTCAAATCATTAATGAACAATGCCATCTATTAGCACCATATTTTTCTTGTTTTAAACTTTTAATATATATATAATTCAATTGCTTAAGGAAACAAGATGGTAAGAACTAATTTTAGATATTGTTGTTAACATACAATCAGTGGCGGAGCCAGGAATCGAAAGTGGGGGGGCAAAATGTTAAATTTTTTAAAATATACTTATGTTAAAAATTTGGAGGGGCGAAATGTTAAATTTTTTAAAATATACACATGTAAAAAATTTTTTTACACACGCATGTTAAAAAATTTAAAAATTTGGGGGGGGCGGCCCCCCCGCCGCCCCCCTAGCTCCGCCTCTGCATACAATTAACTAATCCATCCTGCAAATTGTTTTTACTCTTCAATCTTCATGATTAAATGCTTAATTATTATTGGATTAATTACAAACCACAACTCAAATTTTAAATCTTTATAGCAACCCAAGCCCCAAAATCTCGTAGGAAACTTAATAACACATAAAAGGAGTAATTATTTGTCACAACACAAAAAATAATATGTACTATCTAGATGATTTGACAAGTCTAAGATGATTAACTACTAAGAGGGCTAAATGTCCAATTTCTAGGGGAAAATATGTGCCAAAATATTGTGGTGTCATGCACACAAAATATTGTACAAAATTGTATGTACCAAAACTAGAAATTTGTTTGGGATATTGTGATAATTGAAGGGAATTGATGAAACATATGATATCAATTGAGTCAAATAAAGCTTTAATATACATAAAATTATGTCCAAGAGGCACATCACATGTGCACTACTTCTATAAGCAATTTTGGCCTTCAACTTTCAGGCTCAACTTTCACTTTGTACTTTATTTTTTCCTTCTAAAAAAATCTACTTGTACTATATCTATATATATATATATATACTTTTTAGGTTTTATACTTAAAGAAATGTTTTGGGTTTAAATGTGTAACACATGATTGATTTTGTACCTCCATGAGAGGTGCAATCTTATAACCTTAGAAGAGGTAGAAAAGGCAAGAACGAATGTGATGATGAGAGTGTGAGAGCGTCTTAGAGTGTATGTTCTTGTAAAATAAAAGAAAATTAACCGTTATAAGACAATAATAACATTTTGTATCTTAACTAGAAGGGTTAAAGGCGATTGGCTGATAATGAAATACAAAAATATTACTGTTATTGAAAAATATATAATTGATCAGACTCGATAAACAACTTATAATAATTGCAAAAATGTATACTTAATTGTTTTATTCTTCCTTATTTTATGAGCATTTTTACCAATAACAAAAAAATGTTTAGAGTTTCAAATAGTAGGATGGTACTATTTGTTCACTTAAAATAGTTCAAAGATCATTCTAATGTGATCAAAATTATTGTAGCTAATTTATTATACATTGCTTAATTAGGGTGAATTATTTGACTTTTATCACCACACTGGTCTAATCAATTGTATTGAGTGGATAATCTAAATGACAATTATAAGGTTGACAATGACAAAATGATTTACTATCACTTATACTATGTATGTATGTGTATATATCAATGACTCACTAACAAAGTTTAAATATTTATAAACAAAATTTATATTATATATGGGGCATCAATTGAAAAGTAAGTTATTATAAAATAGAGATGCACATAATTTTGAAATAATAAAAAATTGTCAAACTTCAAATGTAAACCGATCCTCCATAATTTTTACATTCGAACTTTTCGAACAATTGCCGTGATTCTAAAATTCAGATAGACCCCACTTATAAAGATTATTGTAATTTCACCAAATTTATCATAATACAGGCAAATATTATGTAATAATTCTCTCTGCTTCTTTATCTAAAATTATATGTAGTGTTCTTTTCATAAGTTTTCCACATGCCCCATTATTTTTTTTAATGCCATAGTGGTAGACACTCTAATAAAGGGGTCCTTTTGGAACTCTTTGCTATATTGGAATTACAAGACTACATACTTTTCTACTTTGAAAGTGCCTTTTCTTATAATAAGATTATTGCACACATACTGGATTTAATAGAATCGATGTGTCATACATAAGTAAATGCAATAAACAAGAGTGTATTTTATTATCTTGCTCCGGTATTCATTATTACACCAATACCCAGTTGAATCCAATGTGTCATAAAATTTCTATGTTTATTACATCCCAGCCACAAAGTTTATTTCTCAATACATCTCTAGATTTTAAGACATAAAATACTTTAGCATATGTGGTGTTGGCTTGAGGTGAATATGGGTTTTCTTGTATTTGCCTAACTCCTACTTTTCAAAGACAGTATGAAGGAAGATTGGATCAAATTGCTTACTAAATATTTAATCAACTACAATAATATATATATATATATATATATGCACATTGTTTAAATGTGTTGTGGATCATTGTGATACTATTTATGTTGATCCCATTGATAACGACACATGACATAAACTACACCAACAAATCTCAAAACCATATGATCCTCTATCTACTTTTTTCTTGTTTTCATATTATGGAGGCCCAACTTGCTTCCTTTATTTCCTAGGACATTTGATCTATCTATTATATAATAAAGTGAATACGACTCTAACTGAAAATATATTTTTGCCTATCTTTTCGAGAAAAATAATAGGTGATACATTTCGGATAATCTCCATATTATATATCATCATCACCTCACTTAGCAGAAAATATAAATATATTTTTCACAAAAATAATTATGAATCAGTAAATTTACATGTTAATTAAGATGACCATTTATCTGATAATATATGAATAGAATGTATATGTTCTATATATTCTGGGAGTGTGTGTATGTATATAGATTCAACTTGTAAACAGTCCACTTATCTTTTTTGCTTTCTTTATTTTTTCTTTAATTCTTCTATTCATTTTCTTTTTAAATTTGTTGGCAAATGCTTTATTTCTATTTCATTTATTTCCCTTATATATTTTCTGTTTTCTTGTTTGGAAACTTGAACACGTCATTTTGTACTCCTCATCTATATTTGTATTACTTTCGTGTGCATATGAATTTCGAACCAAAATAATCAGTTGAATTTAATAAATATCTATGGTTGTTGTAAATTAAATTTAATAAGATAATAGTAATGAATGGTAACCATTTAATTTAGGATATGAGATCCAATAATTAGTAGATCCAATAAAGCATTTCATAACTCTCTCTCTTATCCAACAACAAGAACATAAAGGAAAACCAACAAAATCCTCTGGATTTCAAGTAAAGGTTTCAATTGGATAATATCAACAGCTTCTTTATAATATCCACCTCCAATATAAACCAATAATTTGTTATGTTATAAACTTCCAAACGATGAAAAAGCGCCAATTCAATAAGTATAGAAAATAATATTAACATTGATCCTGGATTACTACAACACTCGCATGCTTATCAACATGCGCACAAAAAACAACAGTAATCACAAATCATACAAACGGGGGCTAGGTTGTCTCGATCTGCAATTGAAGGGTGGCCCATGTCTTGTCATGAGAAGAAAAATTCAAGTAGCATAGAGAAAAATGAAAATCGAAATGATGGGATATTCAAATACGGCTGTGAATAAATAGTTTGATGTTCTTTCTTCCTTACATGATAACCACAGGCAGAAAAAACAAATGTATATTAGATATATACAGAAAAATAATGCACCAATAAATAGGATAAGAGTGTCATTATAAAACAGATAGGGGAAAGAATATAACAGAAATCTTCAAGTTCTTATCCTTAGCATGTGTTTTTTTGTCTATATTTAGATGCATACATACATCTGAAGCCAGATATGTAACCATTTTCATCTCATTTTCGTTTAAACGTGTCTAGTATCAATTTTTGTGGTTACATAAATGAATAAAGCATGTCTTAATCTAAGAACGCAATGAAACAAATAAAAGAAAAATAATTATGCACGAACTGGAATGAACACTGAATGGTCAGTTCTTTCGACACATGTATATACTACAGTACCAAATATCTCACTTCGTTTGTTAACAAGAACCGAATTGAGATGTTGAAAGAGAAGATAGAATAGGATCAAGCACAGGTTACTAGGGGGACTAAAAAGCTTTGTGCTTCACTAACTCAACACCTTAAAGAGGCTAATCAAATGTAAATGAGTTATCCATAATCCTCATAAGCTACCAATGAATTGGAACCGCACTTAATACAAGGAAAGCCACAATAATGATTATGAAGTTAAGTTCAATTCACATGGGTACCAACTTGGAAACTCATAAAGATGACCGGAATTGACAAAACGCGTATATTTACTCACCGGAGTTAATGGAACCATCCTTCATCAACTTTATGCTGAGACTGTTGAATCTCCCTATTGAGTAAAGTCGAGAAGCCTTTATCAAATCTGTCCCAGTTTTCATCATGGCCACAAATTCATCATAACTAGCATTTATGTTGAAATTTGTTGATAACAGATTCTTATTGTAGATAAGATGAATATCAGATGACTTGACTACCATCCCCGAGAGGAACATTTGAAGCCTTCTTTGCATTTTGGAGCCAATAGGATGTCCTGTAAACATAAACCATTCATTTAGCAAAATACAAGAACACAAGATTCAATGTCAGACACACTCATCCTATATTTCAAGAGATTCTGCATCAACAGATTCACTAGAACAAATAACTGATAAATGATACTCAAAGTTTTCCATTAAAAAGTATGTAAGGTAACTAAGCATGACGTAAAAGTTGTAGAACAAAGTGAGTTTACTCAGCAAAAAAATATCTGTCGGT
This sequence comes from Verbascum thapsus, assembly GCA_963669365.1. NCBI lineage: Eukaryota > Viridiplantae > Streptophyta > Magnoliopsida > Lamiales > Scrophulariaceae > Verbascum > Verbascum thapsus. The sequence goes on along the minus strand of OY770114.1, from coordinate 13,981,596 downwards.
TATTAATAATTAAATGCATTTCATTAATCACAATGAGATAGCTAAATGGACATAAAGTTAAAATACCAAGAACTTGTTTGGCAGTCAACCGAAGCTTAACATTTGGCTCCAGCATCTGTTTTACGCTCTTGGCACTCTCTGATATACTTGGCCATGGTTCACGCTCAAGTCTATTTTCCCGCATATGATGGCCTGGGCAACACCTGGTTCAGATTCTGTCTAAAAAGATTACTTCAATAAGTCGTTTTGAATAATTCAGATTCTATAGATACAACAACCACTCAGGGACCATTGAAAGAAGTTAGACAAAACGCATTACTAGCATTAAAAAGAATTAGCATTTTCAACTACTTTATGGCTTACAGTACAGAACAATACTGCAAGATACACATACATACAGGCAGGCAGACAGACTGCACAGGCAGGCAGAAAGGCAGGCAGACAGGCGGCAGACGGCCAGGCAGGAAGGCAGGCAGAATCTGAAAGATTACTTCAGTGTCAAGTAGTTTTGGATAATTAAGACGATATAGATACAACAGCTTCTCAGGAACAATGAAGAGAAGTCGGAGAAAATGCATTAATGGCATTTAAAAAAAAGCATTTTCAACTACTTTATGGCTTACAGTACAGGCCGACAGGCAGCAGACAAACAGGCAGACAGACGGCCAGGCAGGCAAGCAGGCACGCAGATTACTTCAATGTCAAAGTTGTTTTGGATGATTAATACTCTATAGATACAAGCCTTCAGGGACCATGGAAAGAAGTTAGAGAAAACGCATTTTCAACTACTTTATAGCTTACAGTACAGAACAGTATTACAAGACAGACAGAGAGACAGAACAGTACTACAAAGACAGAAAAAGGGAGACAGACAGACAGAGGGACAGACCGAAGGGGACAGAGGGACAGGAGACAGACCGAATGAGACAGAGAAGGATAAATAGATAGGATGGGAAAGATAGATTAGAAAGAGGGACTATAGATAGGATAGATCGATCAGGCAGAGGGACAGACGGACGGACAAATAGATAGATAGATAGGCAGCAGACAGGGGGACAGAGGGGCAGACTGACAGAGGCTCAGGTAGATAGGATAGGATAGATCGATCAGACAGAGGGACAGACGGATTGACAGGTAAATACAGAGGCAGGCAGAGAGAGAGAGAGAGAGATTTTTAAGTTACCAGCCGAGGAACTCTACACAACAAGATGTAAAGAATCACCCCTGCACTCCAAATATCTATTTCTGGCCCATAATTTCGCTTGACTACTTCTGGTGCAATATAACAAGGGCTTCCCACAATTTCAGGGAACTTTTCACCTAGAATTCAAGAGTGAAATAAATTGTTAGGTCCGTAAAACATAATTTAATACAGTAGTCAGAAAATATCTTTAACACATCAATGTGATACAAGACCAATTTTGGATAACAAAACTGTAATGAAACATATTTAAACATGCGTGGATTCAGAATTTCTGACCTTAGCCCACATCTCAATACAAATTAACAAAGAATGTACAAGGTATTTGCAGAAACATCTGTAAGCAAAAAGGCTATCAATATATATATATATATAACATGTAAGATGATAACTGTACAACCCTAATCATGGGATTCTTTGTATAAAGTGCTTAATTGTATATAACATCTGTTGTGTATATCAGTGAATCAGGTCAATAAGGTGCCCATAACTATACATAATATGAGCAGTCAGATTCATGCATCATCAACTAGAGATATTCGACATATATTTTGCATACCATTATCCTCTCCTCCCTCCTCCTCCACGCACACAAAGCACGAACATCCTTTTACAATAGACAAGATGACAAAACTACTACTTTTTTGCTCTTCAAACTCCAGAAACAATGGGTATTAAGATATTTGACAGCTAAAAAATATCACAAATAGACTTCCATTGAACTCCATGTATTTAAAAAAAGATCAGTGACTTTCTTCAAGAGGTGAATCAACCTTGATACGTACAATTCATCTGGACAAAGGATCAATTGACCGAGACAACAATAAAACCTCTTTCCTCCTCTCACACAATCAGATTGTCAACACAAAGCTGAGATTGTCAATGTCAACTCAGCAACTTTCTAATAAGTCCTATAGTTAACATATCAACTCTTCAAACATAATCCAGAAACAACTAAATCGTCTTAGTAACCTGGCTTAATGAAAATAGACAAACCAAAATTGTTTTACAAACCTGGCTTGAAGAAAATAGACAAACCAAAATCAATGGCTTCAAGAGGCGAATTCTCCTTCTTGTTCGCGAAAAAATTTCTCAGGCTTCAAGTCCCTATGAATCAGGCCATGCTTGTGGCACATCTGCACGACCTCCATAATCATCTTCACCACCGCAGCTGCCGCCCGCTCAGTATAATTCCCCCGTGCCACGATCCCATCAAACAGCTCCCCACCTTCGCACAATTCCATCACCAAATGCACAGCATTCTCGTCCTCGCACGCTTCCTTGAAGCTCACGATGCTCGAATCCTGCGGCAAATGCTTCATAATCGCCACCTCTTTCCTCACATCCTCCACATCCACGGCCGTCCCTAGCTTCCTCTTCGATATCGACTTGCAAGCCAACAGCTCTCTCGTTCCCAGCTCAACAGACAAGTAAGTAACCCCAAACTCACCTCTACCAAGGCTGACCCATGACACGTGTCATATGTTGAGTGGTCTCGTCAGAAACCATATGGGCCGTATGGACCAAACCAGTGAGTAAACTAAAGTAAAGGCCAGATGGTTTTTAAAAGGATACCATCTTTATTTGATCATTTCCATGTCCAAGGCCCAAAAATCCGGTTTCAAAAGTTAAACTAAGAGATTTGCAAACTTTGGGCCTAGCCCAAACCCGCTATTTACTAAGTCCTTGGCAAATTCTTAAGTTGTAAGAAAGGCCTCGAGATTGGTATTTTGACCATTTTATTGTGCTTATACCTCTTAAGACTTTTATCATGATTATGATATGAAATGCGTGGATATTTCATAAATCGAACTACATAAGTCTACTTTACACACAAAATGAAATAAAAAATTATTCAATAAGAAAAGACAGCAAACTCGGTATTTTGAATATTTTATACATTGTATTGTCATTTTAGACTTCTATTATAGCGTGAAATACGTCGGCGATTCAATAATTGAACCACATAAATTCTATATTTCATATAATTTCACATTCTACATTCTTCTAATTTTTAAAAGTTGATGTCATAAATCACACTGCACGAAAATTAGATCTCATTCTTCAATCAAAAACCAAAGGGATTTTGTCAAATGAAGCCGCGGGATTTTGGTGTGAACAAAAACAAAAGCATTAAGGTGGGTCCCACAATATTCAAATCAGGAGCCATGCATGCATGCCACGTGGATGGACACGGTAGGCTTGCACACGTGGGACATGACAGAATCCCGCGTATTGGATTAGATTAGACCAAACCAAAAAGCAAAACAAAATAATTGGACAACCAGCCAGCCAGCCCACATTTCTGTTTTTCATTCTTTTTTTTTCTTTTTCACTTTGCAAAGCCCATGCACAAATAATTTTTATTTTTATTTTTGGTACTATTATAAAGTGAACATAATCTATGTCGATTTTGTGATCCAAAAGTTTTTCTTTTTTCATCATAATATCAATATCTGCCACACGGTTTTGTACCTTATATATTACATTAATATTATCAGCTTTTTTTTCCCTGGTTAATTTGAAAAATATGTATCTTATAGCTAGCATTAATTGCATGTTTTCAGTACTAATTTTTGGGAAATAATTTTTTATTCTAAATTTCTATTTCTATTTCGTATTTAGAATTTTTACAAGTGTAATTCAGAAATACACTTAATAAGAATGTTTAATATGCGTAAATATTTTAACGCATGTCAAATATATAATATATGAAATAGAATATGGAATACGATTAAAAAAAAAAAACTCGTCCCATTTCGAATTCATGTTTCAAATTTTTTTAAAAGTTTCATAACTGTAGCTATTTGTGTAATCTTATCAAAATAATATGATTATAATAACATGTAATTTCTAAAGCTCATTAGGAGTCTTTTTTTTTTAATGACAGGGGAAAAACCCGCAGCCGCTACCCTTTCGGGCGTGCACTGGGTAAATCTCGCTCTTGTGCAATAACTTGTAAACCACACAAGAGAGGCTCATTAGGAGCCTTTTTTAATTAATAGTCTAGAGGTATGATAGCTTTATTTATATGTAAAAATTAAGAATTAGATTTATCATGATATTTTTAACATTTATTGTAATTTGCGTCATTATTGTAACGTTCTCTCTTTTGTGGTAGTAAGCTATTGCTGAACCATTTAAATTATTTGTGTAGTTTAATTCTTTTATGCTCTTACAATGGCGTTTGCTTTAATAAATAGATTTGGAGTGGCTAAAGTCAGAAAATCTAAATTAAATTTTAAAGTTGTAATTAATTATGGCATCTGCTAATTGTTTATCAGCAATTTGTAAAACAGTTGCACTAATTTAACTTAACAATATATTACCAAAATATTAGAAAAGCAACTAACCGTGCATGATTATAATTATTTATTAGTATCAATAACTGACAAGATTTATTTAAATTAATTACAGTATTTTGTCACCTCCAATACACGGTTTGACACAACATACAAGCAACTAGCATACATGCATACACATGCACAGTGGTATATGCACTAGATTTATGCAAAACTTAGTGTATAAACAAATATATATTGTATATGAAATAATATATATAAATTCAGCTGCGAAATATTGTTAATTATGAAAATATTTTATATACTGTATATTTAGGAATATTAATAGTAGAATTAAGGAAATAGAAGCTTGTGGAACAAGTATAATACAATATTACAAATGCTGGTCACGGAGAATAACTATATAAAGCCCCACAATAAACAAAGAAATAAAAAATCATTTCCTCTGTCCTCAGCATGACGACAACACAACGCAATGTGAACAAATGTGAATGGCCCCAAAAGGATCTAGGCTTTGTTTGCTTATACGTATACTTCAATTTTTTTTTAAAATATGTAGATTTAATTATTAAATGATGATTATATAAAATAATAGATGTATTGATTAACAGATATTATATAGTGAATTAAAATATAGAATTGAAAATAAGAATTTGAATGAAATAATTTGTATTACAAGTTTCTAGGTCATGCGCTTGACTTGATTCATATTTTTGAAAATAAATTCCAAAAACACAAACAAACAATTCCTTAAAATTTCCTATATATATAATACATAAGTTCAAAAAGAAATAAAAAGCAAATTATTATTAATTAAAGAGGAAAACAGTTTCCGCGTAGAGAGATGAGACTTTTGTAATAAGAGAAGAAAAAGAATGATTGAGAAAATTCCCTTTATTTTCCCTTTCATTTTCTAAACTCAAACCAGCAAATAAAATCATTATTCTTTTTCACACCTGATTTTCACACCACCCTTTTAACATATATTAACACCACCAAACCCTTTTTCTCAAGTTCCTTTTTTTCCATTTTTTTTTTCATTTTTCAATCTGATCAAATCTCAAAAATATATATATATATATATACACACATATATATATGGATCATCATCATCATCAACAACAACAGCTTCATCATCAATACTCAGTGGGCTCTTTGAGTGTTGATACAGCAGGTAGTAGTGGAGATAGGTTTCCTCAATGGAGTATTCAAGAAACTCGAGATTTTTTGATTATTCGAGCCGAGCTGGACCCCACTTTCATGGAGACCAAACGTAATAAGCTCTTATGGGAAGTGATCTCCACAAGGATGAAAGAAAAGGGTTATATCAGAAGTGCTGAGCAGTGCAAGTGTAAATGGAAAAACCTTGTCACAAGATACAAGGTATATCTATATATCTCTATCTATCTATCTATCTATATATATATATATATACTCACATATATATCTTTATGTATATATATAGAGATCTTATGGTTCATATAATTAATTTTTTTAAAAATTTCTTTTGCAGATTTTTTGAGAGTAATATGAGTTGTAAATAAGATGCTCATTTGTTTAACACAAGAATAATTCCTTTATATAACATATAAATAATTGAAATGAGATGTTAATTCATAGCTTTTGAGCGTGTGAAACTGCATATAAATTCAGCTAGAATATCAATAACATAGGTTTGAAGAGATTGGGTTAATTTTAGTATGTAGACTTCTTCATGTAACAATATTTAATATAACAAGATTTGATATATAGGATTACAATTTAAGTTCCCATTTCATAACTTTATTTCATTTTAATATTTAAGGTCATTCATGTGAATAGATAACAATAGCAAATGGCATGGGTTTAATTTACGTAAGATGCTCATTTTCCTGAACACAAGAATAATTCCAATATATAACATACATAATTGAAAGGTGTATTTTCAGTGTATAAAAAACTGTAAATCTAGCTACAATCAATGTCAATGTATAACACTAGTTTAAAGAAATTTGCTTTATTTTGGTGTGTAGTCTTATTCATATATAACATTTAGTACACAAGATTACATATTACATATATAGGATTACATGTATAGGAAATCTTATTTATAATCTTCACACATGGGAGTTCAATATATATATATAGGGTTGTGAAACAATGGAGGCAGAAGGTATAAGGCAACAATTTCCATTCTACTCTGAGATGCAAACCATATTCGCCACAAGAATGCAAAGAATGCTGTGGCTAGAGACGGAGGGCGGCGGTGGTGCCGCCACTAGCTCGAAGAAAAAAGCGGCGGCACAATACTCCTCCGACGAGGAAGATGAAAACGAAGATAGCGAAGGAGAAAAACAACTTGGCGGGTCGAAAAAGAAGAGAAAAATGAAAGCCAATACAAATACCAACAATCCTCAATCAAATAACCCCATTATAAATGGAATAAGAGAGATTATGGATGAGTATATGAGACAACAAATGCAAATTGAAATGCAATGGATAAAAGCTTATGAAGCAAAGGAAGAAGAAAGAAGAGTAAAAGAGATGGAATGGAGACAAACAATGGAGGCTTTGGAAAATGAGAGATTAAATATGGATAGAAAATGGAGAGAAAGGGAAGAACAAAGGAGGATTAGAGAAGAAGCTAGGGCTGAGAAAAGGGATGCTCTTATTACAGCCCTTTTGAACAAGCTTAGAAGAGAAGATAATATGTGAAATTTGGAGAGGTTTGTTTTGTTTCTTGGGACTAGCTTTATGTTTTAGCTTATTTAATTAGTTGTATTAGTGTTTTAACTTTTTTTTATGACGAGAAAAATCCGCAGGCGTTACTGTTTATTTAATTATTATATTAATGTTTTAATTATAACTCGCAGGCGTTACTGGTTATTTAATTAGTTATATTAATGTTTAATTATAACTCGCTGGCGTTACTGGTTATTTTATGTTAGAATTATTCAAGAAATTGAACTTGTAGGTCATTGTGTAGTTTCCATAACATTTACTAAAATGACCCAAAAAAGGAATATATCATTTACTAGAATATTGGAAATTTCATGGTGTATATAAGCTTTGAATTTTCCGTTTCTTGGAATAGAAGTAATTAGAAAAACTAAGCTGCAAATCCCATAGAATTGAAGGTTTTGGGTATGTAAGCATATAAAAACTACCAAAAGTTTGATGATCTCTGGTTTATATATCTTGTGTGAGTTAAATCGTGGTTAATGAAATGGAATGAAATTGAGTTATGTGGACTTTTTAATTGGTTAATTACCATCTAATTTTAATGGTTATCCGTTATTCATCAAATTTAAGGTGGATTTACTTAGTTCATCAGCATTTGATTATGATGGTAATTGGTAATAATAGTAATGTTATTTTCGGATGATATATTTTATGTTTGGAACAATAAGTTCGGTCCAACAAATCTGATGTATCTTAATTAGAATTTTCTAAAATGTAATTATTCAAAAATCATATTTGAGTCTATCCAAAATTTTCATGTTATTACTACTTATTATATATCCCATGTACGGCAGATTTTTTTTTATGATTCCGGTCCTAATTATGATTGTTGGTAAAGTAGCATCATCATGATACAGTACCATCTATGTCATAATAATAATCTTGAATAAGAAATGACAAAATCTTTTAATGGGTTTATATATAAAGTCAAATGAAGATAAATATATATATATATATATATATATATATATATATATATATGATGGGAAATAATTCCAGATTTTGAACATAGAAATGGATGCAGCAATATATAAGCATTGATTGTCTTTAAGATGGTGGCCATTTACGTTAGGTGCATCAATTATATATAGAGTAATCATTATAATGATACATGTTACTATTGTATATATTTTTAATTTCAGCACTATTTAAATCGCCTCGTTAATTAGTATCTAGTTAATTTGAGTTTTTTTTCTAGGTTAAAATGATGACCATTCCCACAAAATAAGGGAAATAAATACTATACAATGTGGTATTTTTTCTATATAGTTACATACATGTATATATAGGTCAATGAAACAAATATTTCTATGGAAAATCTTACAAGGGTTGTATATTAAAAGGTTCGACATGCATGGATTTTAATTTTTAATCATATTTACCATGTGCTTTATGATCTTTTCCTTTTTGTAAATTTTTCATTCAATTCTAGTTATTACTTAAATACAAATTAATGAATTATACAATCCAAGACCAAATTTCCCTCTTCATCACAATTTAATACAGTTCCAATCATACTGATACAGTAAAGAAACAGAAAGAATCACCTCAAATATAGAATTATACCAGTAAATATATTTTTATCTAAATGGTACGTATGACTATTTTGCTCAAGATATAATTCATTTCTCATTAACCCGAAAAAAATATAAAAAAAATATAAAGTTACATGTCTTCGATCTATTACATTATTGCGATAATTCTAATTTCTTCTATAAAGTAATAAATGAATTTTAAATTGTAATAATCATCGCCTAAGGGCGTTTATATAGAGCTTCAAAAATCCACTTCTCAATTTGTTACTTCACTTAGAGCTTATAGAGCCACCAAGTTTAGGATCTGTTTGGTAGTAAACCACATCACCATTATCACTAACATAATGATCTTGCTTCAAACTTCTTATCAAATCGCCGATGAGGTGAAGTGGCAACGGCTCTGATTTCTTCGGTTCACGATAGTATTTCCCTAGCACCGTCTTAGCTGCCTCTGTCTGCATATGTTATCACCAATTAGAACTTTTAGAAAGTCTCGAGACTCCAAATGCTAGAAAATCACAACCATCCATACGATAATATCAAAACTTGAGTTGAAACTGGACTAGAAGTCTCCGATTTCTCCAGAATCATTCATTGTATCTAGGATTGTCAATGGGCGGATAATGAGCGGATATTGCCCAGACCTGGACCTATTTAATAGAAAATTTACCCAACCCGCCGGACCCGATGACATTAGGAAATTCAGGTCCGGGTCCAATTTATACCCGTCAGGTATTTTACTCGAAATTTGCCCGAATTTTACCCGACCCGATTTGGACCCGACCCGAAACGTACCCAGTCCGTCGGGTACAACTTTTTCTGGACCTGATGGGCATACGATCAGGTCCGGGTAAAATATTTTTTGTGGGTAATTTACGGGTTTGTGTTTGGGTCTGGTATTCTCCGCCCATTGACGACCCTAATTGTATCAATACGTTAAGTTGAATAACATTTATGATCGGGAATAAAAAGAATACTCACCGCCTCCACTAAATGATAGTGTGGTATTTGAGGGAAGAGATGGTGTATCACATGCGTCCCGATATCATGATGGATGTTGTTAATCCATCCGTAGTCACGATCAACGGTTGTGAGTCCTCCTCTCAGATAACTCCATTCCTAACATCAAATATCGAATTCGATTCTTAAGCTTGATATTACTTCATTTTGTTCTATATTCCGTGTTTGGTTTAGGAAAAAGACAAAATGTCGAATTATAATGTTTCCCTCTAGTGTTGTTAACTAAAAATCCAAGATCCAAACATAACCTTAGTCAAACCGGCACGACACATATAACCAATGAGCGAATATTTAAGTCTACAAGCAATACATAAATTCATAAATCAAGAAATTAAATACCTTTCCACGATACCACGGAAGTTTATCTTCATGACCATGGTGATGTAGATAGGTAACTAAGTCCAGCCACATGACAAAACCCTTTGACATAAACAAAAGTTGAATTTAGAAGATTGTTCATTCATCTCTTTTCCTTTTTGAGTCAAAAAGTATTTTTTTTTTAATCCAAAAAGCATAAGTAAATAAATAACCAATTTGAAGAATTGGAAATTACCCAGTATGGCAAACCATAGAGTTTGATCAATTCAACTGGACCAATCACAAAGGACAAACCGAAAAGCAAAGCAGCCATGGCCGTCCAACATAGAGTGGAAGTGATTACATCTTTCCTCTCATTGGGGACAAATAAGTCGCTGTTTGGATCAAAGTGAGAACCAGTCTTCCCTGGACTCCTGTTCCACTATGAGAATAACAGAGTTTAATCATATTGCCAAACAATACTTAATAATAGTAAAACTAAGAAACAGAAAGAAGACTTACTAGGTAGAAAGGATATGCAAGCAAAGGGAAAGGCAACTTAAACCGCAGATTTCGAGTAATATTGTCCAAACTCTTGTAAATTCTCTCAGGCAACTGTAATTAAGAAAAAGGGTGATAAATGCCAAACTTCAGAACGAAACGAAACGAATGAAAATAATCTACAAATCGAAAAGCTAACAAACCGGGTGCCATGATTCGTCGTTCTCTACATGTCCATGGTTTTGATGATGAGTTCTATGGCTAATTCTCCTATAATGTCAAATCATCAATCTCTACTGAAAATATTTAATCTTCTTTAAACGATTAAATTTTATCTCTACAAAAAAGAAGTGTATTCTTCTATAGAAGATCAAATTCAACATGCAATGAAAAAAAAAATTTAACCTCTATACAAGATTAAAAATTCAATATGTACTAGAAGTAAGCATACCATCCATGATAAGGCACAAGGATAGAAGAATGTAGAAAATGCCCCATAACACTATTCAACTTGGGATTGTTTGAAAAGCTCCCATGGCCACTGCAATTCAATACATAACACCAAAAAGTTGAATTATGTTCCAAATTAAACACAAATGTCAAACAAATAAACCAAAAAACATAAGGAAAATATACCAATCATGGCCAAGAACAAAGAGTGCCCAAAACATAGTTCCCTGAGCAACCCAATACAGAGGCCAAGTATACCACTTATTCAAATAAATCGCAGCTGCTGCTAAACCAAAAACTATAGCAATATCTCTCACCACATAGCTTATAGACCTCCATGAATTCTTAACCCAACAGTGTTTTGGAATGGCAGCCCTTATATCAGCCAACTTGAATGGAGGGGCTGCCCCATAATCAAATTCAATATTTTCTTCTTTTTCGACACCTTTAACACCATAAATTGTCTCTTTCTCTTCATGTGTGTCTATAGATATTATATTTGGAGGAGCACTCACTTTCTGTACCCATTTTCTGTTTGGTGAAGATAAAAGTGTGGGATTTGGATATGAAAATCTGGTTTTTTCATGTGAAAATCCAATCTTCAAAGGGATGGTGCTGGTTTTTATTGAATTTGAGATGAAACCTGTTCTGGGTTTGGGGAAAACCTGAGGGGAGGATCTGATTCCACATTCTGAAAAAACCCAACTCGCCATTGTTAGACCCGGAAGATAAATTGGATGAATTTATACTAGTTTATTCAATTCCGGGTCCTCCCCTGAAACCCCAGCAGGAAGAAAGGGAACAATATATAGAAGCTTATTATAAGAGGTCAGAAAATATCTTTGTGATGTGAATAAAATAATGGCAATTTGTTGAAAAAGAGTCGTGACAGAGAACCTTCGTATATAGAGTAGTCGTCTTTAGGTCAAATTCAAAGAATATGAAATCTTCATCCGGTAAACAATAGAGTCTATATATAATATTTTATATATTAATATTTATATATTATTATTTTTTTGCAGTTTTCGACGTAGTTTTTGTTTGTTGAAAATGGGTTTTTTAAGGAATGGTTGATTAATATTATTTTCATAAATGGGCCTCTATTTGAGGCTTCTGAAATTAAAACCCAATCAAAGAAGAGTTTGGGTCTTTAAAAAGGCCTCAAACTGGCAACGAAAAAATGAACTGAAAAATTAAAAAGATTTTATAAAGAAGGCCCAAAAAATAGTCCGTTATTTAGCCCTATTTGTATAATTTTTACATGCAACTTACCTTTAAGTAATGGGCCTAGTGGTGGGAAACAATTGTCACGGCCCAAGCCCACGAGTAATTGCGCGCCTTCGAACCCATAACCTTGAGTTGCACACTTTAAATTAGGGCTCAATAATTATTGTTATGATAACTGGGTTGAACTTGATTCGTTATTTGACAAATTAAAATATAAATTTGAAACCCGGTTAAAATTAATTCATTGGATTCGACCCGAAACGAAACCCGGTTAAAATTAATTCATTGGATTCCACCCGAACCCGAGTATTTAGTTAGTCTTTTGCTTCACAACGATATTCACTTCTTCTTCTTCTTGTTGTTCTCACAATCAGCTCTCGTCGATATGGATCGAGCACAATTACTGTTGGTAGGTCTACCGCTCTTCCTATTCTGCTCCGACGTCTTTAACCTCTTCTCTCCGCCGCCGGCTAAACCCGCCGCACAACACCACCACCATCAACCCGTTGCGCAGCCGCTAATCCATCAACAGCCATCGCTTGAGTTTCCGACTCAGGTTTAACTCGAATTCTTCTGAAATTAGGTCAACAAATTCATTGCTTTAATATCTACCTCATGGTTAAATCTGTTAATTTTGCTAAGAGAAAATTATTTTGTTTGATTTTCGAGGAACATATTGTGGAGGAAATACTTGACATATATAAATTATAAGGAGGCATCTAGTTTTATACTCGTATTTAACTTTTTTACTAGAATTAGAGGAACAAATTAATTGCTTTGATTTTTACGCCGTGTTTAAATCTGGTTACCTTTAGTAATTGATTTGTTTGTTTTTCAATTCAACTAATCTATCCATATACAATTACGAGAAATCTATCTTTTGATGCATGTAGTTTGTTTCTACTTTCATAATTAGAACTCAATACTTCATTGTTCATAAGTAAACATGGTGAAATTCGATTTCAATGATTTTGCTTTTGTTTTTACATTTTTGAATCTAAACTCTAGATACAGATACATCATTGATGTTTGAAGAAAAAGTGAAACAACTTCTTGCTAGAGTAATCACATGTTCCTTTTTTACAGAAAGCTAGTGCGGTTGGTTTTGGAAACACAGTTAGCATTGACTTCTGTGCTTCTTGTTCTTACAGGTAATTTTATCAGCAGATTTCGACAACAATTTGTTTTTCTGTTAGTCTAATTGTCTATTTGTGTTTAGTTGAATACTTGTTTTGTTCCCTATGCATACTTGATTAGTTTATTCAATAACTATGAGTATGGACCAGTATTTACAACTGAAATAAGCCATTCTGTGGAATTGATGGATGTTGTATCTAAATTCGAATTTTCATAAGAGGCTCGTGATTCTCATTGTTCAAAGTATAGAAAGAATATGACATTCTAGCAATAAAGATAAATAGAGGCAAAAGATGGTTTTAGATGGGATAATTAAACATGCTTGCTTAATACTAAACTGCATTTAGTTGTCCCACGGTTTTTATGAATATTAGTATTAGTAGTTAATTTTAGTTTCCTGCAAAAAATTATATATCTTAAATACGCTTGAGAAAGCTGGAAGGCTAATTGTGAGGAGGATGGAAGGGTAATATGTGGAAAGGAGAGGGAAAATGAGATAACAAACTAAAGACTGTCACATGTTTAGTAATATCCGTGATGAAGCATTTATCTGATTTCCATTGTGGCAGAGGCACTGCGGTGACAATGAAGAACATGTTAGAAACACAATTTCCAGGAATCAATGTTGTTCTGGCAAATTACCCTCCTCCTATGCCGAAACGCTTGTTGAGCAAAGTGGTACCCGTTGTTCAATTTGGTGTGATAGGACTGATAATGGGCGGTGAACAAATATTTCCAAGGTTAGGATTTGCTGCTCCACCTCAGTGGTACTATTCCATGCGTGCAAATAGATTTGGTAGTATGGCAAGCACTTGGCTACTTGGAAACTTCCTTCAGTCTTTCCTGCAGAGCTCAGGCGCTTTTGAAGTCTACTGTAATGGTGAATTGGTAAATGCTCCTTTATCTTTCATTACTATCTATTGTTAACTTTTAATCAGCTCGGTAATTTCCCTGATAATTTTCAATATATGTGCTTGTTTTCAAGCTTAATACTGGATGTGTGGAATATTATGTCGAGATGGAATAGCAGTTTGATTTCCTTTCAAGTTAAATAATAGCTGATCAACAGACGCGATTTTATGAATTTTTGTTTTCTACTAAATTTTCGTGCATGTTTTATTTGTCTGATGCAGGTGTTCTCTAAACTAAACCAGAACAGATTCCCAGGGGAAATAGAGTTGAAAGATCTTGTGGCCAGAAGGATTGCTAGTTCAAGAGTGATAGATGGCCTTAATGGAGCGAATTGGTCGTAGAAGGTTAGAGTCGAAAACATTTGTGGATTTAGTAGTGAAACCGTGCTTAGTATAGTATGACTTACAGTTTCCTACAGAAATATACTGTCCAAATATTTGCAGGTTTTATTTTTCCACGTTGGGCAATGACCAGCAAACTCTTTCTGCGAACTCTTTATGTTTAGGATATTTATTGTTTGAAAGTTTGAGCTTGAATATAATTATATTAAACTATCAAGTCCCAACATATATATATATATATACATATTCCTTGATTCAAAACAAAAATTTGAAATAAAAAGAGTTTCATGTCAAACAAGTGAATTTATGGATCGAGCTCAATGGCATACTAATTTTTTTCCGAAATTGCACTAAACGTGTAAGCAAATTTAATAACTTTATTAATCAAATATTTATAATGTATGTACATTGTGGATACATGAAAGAAAAACAATATACACTCGCATTGTTTATAGTAGCAATGAAGAATTCTACCTCACCCATGAATTTAGATGCTTCAAAGTGATCATATGTAATTCAATAGCGCCACGTTTTCTTTTGGATACACACAAAAATTTATTCGAAATGGTATTATATATGATACCACTTTCGATTTTCCATTGCCTTGACAAGCTCATTGGCCAATGAAGCAAAGTCTTCAGCTCCATTTCTCAAGTCTTCCGTTCTTTTACTAATTCTCTGAATAACAAAGACAATGATAATAATATTTGTTACGTACAAAGTCCAAATTCACATTTCAAACGATCATACAGAAAACAATATACGAAATGAGTTGGGGAATTTTAGTCATTTCCACATGTAAGATGATTTTACCTCAAGTTTTTCTTGTCGCTCGAGAAGCTTGTTTCTTGCTTGTCCGGCTGCTGACGAGGCATCCTGGAGTTTCAAAGAATAGATAATTTTGCCAATTATTTAGAACACTCAATCCTTGTATGGGTGTGAGATCTCAAAGAAACAACTCATAAACTTACCTCAGCTTTTCTGTATTTAGCTATGATCTCTTCCCGTGTTCTAACTCTGGGCTTAACGTCAGCACCATCATCCAACAATTTTTCTCGTTCAGTTATCTTGCCTGCAAGATGAAATGAGTATCTTTACTTACTCCAAGGCTTTGCCCCAATCATAATAAATTTACAGCCAATCTAAAAGCAGAAATTTATTACCTTTATCTTTGTTATCCATCTCATGGGTTGAAGTAGATGCCAATGGCGTAGGTTCATCAATTTCAATGTCATCTGTACAAAACGACTGTTAATCCACACAGCATAAACAAGACAGCATCCTTAAAAACAAACACAAAAATATGAAATGAAAACTGTACGGATACTTTTCTTTAAAAGATACCACAAAAAAACAAAAAAAAACGAAACCTATAGAAAGCTCAGCAGCTTCCGCTTCATCTGTAGTTATCGATGTCTCAGGGAATGGATTCCTCATGAAAATGTCCTCTAGCTGACTAAAATTAGATTTGGAACTGGAATCGGGATACATCGATTGGTTTGATTTTCTTTCCTTAAATCCTTTCACAATACCGCCTAGAATACCAGTGTTACCTCCCTGTATTAACCATAGTTGATTAGTTGTACAATTTGGACATGGCAAGGCATACACATTGAGCAAACAACAATTTTAACTATTAAAACCTTTTTCCTTTTTGTATCAGTGGAAACACTAAGTGCAGCATTGGCTGCAGCAGCAAGCACTTCATCATGAAGACTGGGCAGCGACTCAGGAATCCTGGAAGAAGAAGAATCCCGTGGCCTCAGTGTGTTAGCACTAATAATAGAGCATTCATTGGCTAACATGATAAATATATACCTGAAATCATTTTCACCATCTAATAGAGAAATAAATGCAACTTCACAGCCATTTGCCTGTGTGAAATGCTCAGTATTAAAGGACATTATTGAAGCGCATAAGAAAACTGTTATGCATACATAATTTTTCCAAGATATTTTCAGAGTTCAATAGTCATTTTTCAGCTTATTAATGAAACTATAGTTACGAGCCCAAGAACATGGAGTGATTTGGTGATTAGCACAAAGATTACAGCATTACCAATGTAATAAGTCCATTATCTGTGGAGCTCATCATCCTTTCCAAGTTTGCCTTGAGATTCCACCTTAAATCTGACATTAAAGAAAATTCTTTCACGAATTCCAGATCAGGCAACGATCTGCATAAGAGTAACCATTATGACAGGTTCTGATCAATTTGAGCCAGAACAGACAACTAATAATTCTAAAGTTCAGACTTCTTGTAGAAGTCTACTGAAAAATTGGACTCCACTTAGATAGTGAGAAGTTTGTGTAAGCTTTAGGAAAAAATAAATGTGAAAAATTATTTACCTGATCTCAATCACACCTGTCTGATAATATACTATCACTCCACAAACAGTCTCATCTTTCCTGAAAACAGTGGTCCAACAGCAGGGCTTCGAGAGTTTGACTTTATAAATAGATTTACTTTCTCCCTGATAAACGTTATCATTTTATTTAGTCAAAAACAAAACAAAATGAAATGGAAATGACAAATAAGGGACTTACTTGAACAAGAGACTTGGCTGGGTATATATATAGTGAATCCTCACAACAAAGCAATATAAGTAGCTCTTTTAAACTTTCAGCCTCATATTTCTTAGTCCCTTGAGCAGTTTCATTTGGGGAAACCTCGTTTTTTAACGTATCATTCTTTGGCGAATGTAGTTCATCTACAGACCTGGAAACTGCTGCCTGACTTTCTGAAGTTTTTTCAAAAAACCAGTAATTAATACATGCAACCAGAAGAAGAGAAAGTTAACCTTCATTGACAGGTAATACTTGCCTATAACATGCATGGAAATTGCTGATGACTTCTTCTTCAGTCGTACTGGCTTTGAGGTAACCATGCTACCATTATTACAATCGACAACATAGATACTTGCATCCTTGGTTAATACGAATATAAATTCCCCTTTATCTGGAATTTTTGGTGTGGACTCAATTATGTTTTTAGCAGTATCAGAAACAAATGTTCTCCCAAGAACTGATATCACTGGTGAATTAGGACTGGGTACGGAGTCTGTTATAAACGCAACAGAAGATGAATGTACATCTAGTACTGCAATCTGAAACAAAGTCAGTAGACGGATAAGTCTAATACTATTTTAACAAAGCATTTACAAAGGTATTCAGAATGAAGAGGGATCAAGAACAGAGAGGAAACTGCGCAACTATGTGTCCTTTAATAAACGAATCAATTTACAGAAAACCTATAAAACGTTACTCACTTGAGAACATTCATACCCAACAATAAGTTTGGAGCCATTTTTTGTGAACTTCAGTGCCTGAACTCCTGATTCGAGAAGGTTGAAAACAGCTTCACACCTAAGTCCTTGACCTTGTGAAGAACTGCGAACTGCAAAAAAATGATCAATATCAAGTTGAGATGATATATATGGCCACCAAATCATGACCACATATATCTCTTAAGCATTTTAGTGAAAATAATTTCTTTTCCAAATACTTTTTGTTGGATCTCCTTTGAACATAAGGTCAAATATAGCCATCTTAGAGCTCATGAACCAAAATCATAAAAACTTGAGTTATTTTAGTATTTCAAAACCCAACATGCTTTGCCTATATGAACATATCAAAAGTAAATTGCAAGCCCTGACATTCTATGTAGACTTTTAATGAAAGCTAAAGTGTGACAAGCAGTCAAATCACCTTCGCTTTGGGTTGCTGTAACAAATTGAAAGCTAGTTTCGTCGCTGCTACAGAGGTTATAAAGTTGGACCTGTATGAGATCACGAGAAAATAAGAAATGGAGCATAAAGGTATGCTGAGTTTCTGCATACATAAAAAAAGGAAAAAAGATCTAACCAGACCACATTGACTGCCAACTGCTAATCTCAACGTGGAGGAGCAAAAATCTACCGTTGTCACTGAGACACTAGAATCAACCAAATTTTCACTGTTACACTGTCATCATAAGTAAAAAATTATTGGAAAGATAAAGGGAGATAAACTTTTTATATCTTTAGTATCAACTTTAATTAAAATCTAACCTCATTTATACGAAAACAGAGGAGTGAAAAGACTGGATAAGTAGCATCCCATATTCGAACTGATCCATCTTGATAGCCTGCTACATACAGTCTGTGAATCTTGTTATCTTTGCTAAAAGATGTATGATTACTTACTCCCCCGGTTAAGGGCCACTTTTTATTCGCTGGGATTGTCAGTGTTGAACTTGTTGCAACTATCTAATGAAGCGTAGAAGTACGACTAGTAAGTTAAGGATCAGGATAACTTAGATAAAAGAGAATAAGAGTAGGACTTATGAAAGGCACATGTTCAAGAAGATATTACCTTGGACACCCACTCCATGCTTCCATCAACATGGAAAAGCTCCGCCACTGTAATCAATGGATCAACAGTTGGTATGCAAGCAGGAAAGTTTACAGCAGAGACAGATAGTTCTTTCTTGGGCTGCACTTCTGAGTAAGAAAGGTCACCACTTTCGTAAATATGTATGCGCCCAGGGTTTGACAATACAAAGAGAGAAGCATTTTCATCATTCCTTGTTGTACCAGCAGATGGAATCAAAATCATGTCCGCAAAAGAGCCAGTAAGAGTGAGATCCACACGACTAATGCATTTCACTGTTTCCATTCCAGATGACCATTCAACATTCAGAACCTGTCCCAAAAGAATTTTCCAGAACACCTCAAATTATAATGTCTAACATTTCACTTAAAATTTCACTAGAGAATATTGTTTTACACATTAGAGCCCAGACCACATAAATTTAAAGTAGTACACAAGCCTAGTGGGTTTTGGTTTTTGAAAAAGTATTGGACAAAATTTTATACATTATAGCTCAATTAGTAGGAAAATGTGGGAAAATACATATGATATGCAAGTATTAGATTGTACAAGACTACAAGCAACTGAACTATTGCGTTCCTTTAATATCATTCTGGTTATTTCACAGACCAAGGTGAAAGAGCAACAAATACTTTTTATGTTTTATTTTCAGTATATTTTGGTTCCTTCTTACAAATCCAACAATTAAAATATGAGACTACATCTTTGTATCTACATTTAACTTGCAAGTACAATCAGAAATAATAGTTCTTGATATCAAATTTTAGACATGATGATTGGCAGAGAAAGTGTAGAATAAACGCTGAAAGGTAATATTATTCAAGTATTAAATTGATGTTTACCGTCACAACTTCTTCACATCCTATCTCATCACCACCATATACAAGAAGTTGACCTTCTCCATGATTACGGGATTTATTTTTGTTCAACCAGTGTAGGACAATGACAGGGAGCCTCTTTTCATTAGAAGACAACTGTAGTTTGACAACATTTGTTGATGACCCATTTTGTTGGCCTTTAACAGAAGAAGCTTCTGATGTATTCCAAAATAGAATATCACCATCTATATATCCAACAGCAAGACTGGACCCATCAGCAGACACCCAACAAAGAGAACTGATCTCTTTCTCCTCTAAGTAATCGGAAGGTGCATCATCCACAATGTTGATATCTACATCATTTTTCAATTGCAGGACCTTGTCACCTCGAACAACAACAACATGTGCTTCAACTACATCCCAAAGAATGATCAGTCCACTCTGATATGCAATCAATAACCTGCAATTGAAGAAATACTTTAGCCTTCGTAAAAGTAAAATGATTATAGCTTTACTCTTTGTTCCAAATCACTTCCTACATTCCACTTTATAAGTTATGTCATAGGTTCTTCCATATGTCTCACTTATACATTTCCTTCGAGATATTCGTTGAACTTAAATGCAAATTGTCAAGGAGACTCGAAGAAAGAAAGATGAGGAGAATAGAGAGTTTTCATATCTTGCCTATTTCCTGAAGAACCAGGTTGAGGAAGAACTCCGACTATGGGTTGACAATTAGAGACTGACAATCCTGCTGCTTCTGTGAAATAAACACCAAAAACTTCTGTGGTGAGTGTGCATGTGATGCCATATAATTGAAAAATGCAAAGCTAGCATGCCCGCTTCAAATAGATTTATTCTGACCGACAAAGATAATTAGTAGGTAAATATTATGCCCCCAGTAGAGCAATTCTTTGCGACTTTAAGTACTCACCAGAAAGAGAATCTGAAGATAGTTGATAATGCAATTGCAAAAGTTGTCCATGGTCTTGATCATATTTCAGAACAGACATCATCCCGTATTCATCGCCAACATACCTAGAAGAAGAGACAAATATCAGGTGGCTTAAGATCAATACCAACCCCATGAGGTGTTATGTTGCACAATAAAATGCAAATCTATGTCCATATCAGTATCATACATAAATGAGGAGCCACTGATTACAGAGAAAGCAGTTACATTTGATTCCCACTGTAAACCACAAGCTATGGACCTCAGCTCCAGATTCCAAACCTGAAACAGTGGAAATATCTCGTAGTTAGCTATTCATGTTAAAATTATAGTGATTGTAGAAGGACCTTTGTTTCTGAATCTTCTGAGAAAATTAAAGCACCCAATATAATTGATCAAATGCAGACCCAAAAGAATCGTACTGACCTGAATATAATTGTCATTTGTGATGCTAACTAAGAACCCTTGATTCTGCAGAAACTGCAAACAAAAGAATACGGAATGATCAGAAATACAAAATAATGATTCGGAAAAATCATTTTCCCTTGCTGATAATCAAATTAACAGTGCAACTGAAGGGTGAACTACTAAATACACTTGTATCTTCCTACAACTTAACAATTACTTGATTCAAACGAAAACCCATCTTATCAATAATTTCCCAATTCACATGCTCTTGGAGCAGTTAATTATAACAACAAAAAGGCTAATACAAAGGGCTGATTTTGGTCAAGGAAGAGAAATTTTGACCAAGTACACAGATCATTTGTGATGTTTAGATCTTTTTGACATATAGTGGAGTTTATGACTACAGTGAGTTAGAATGACCTTAATAGGCCATGATAACTTCTTTTTTTGTTAGCACGTGTCCATCAGTGCAGTTTTTACACCCACCCTAGAGCCCGTTCCCTTTATCGTTTTATGAGATTATCCAAATTATCTTTACGCTGAAAAATCGTGAAGATGCAATGTTAAGTGCCTCAAGTACTCTTACAAAAATAGCAACTTTTTTGGTGATATAAATATAGCAAATTCAGCACGAAATTTGTGATTGGAAACCGAAAAAACAGATGTGCCATCCAAAGTGGAGAAGTAGCATGGAGCATGGATGTGGAAGACAGACCTCCAGGTATTTGTATGGTAAGAACTTCGGTGAAACCAGAAGTCCTTCAATATTATCACCACCAATAAGCTTTATCCTTCCATCCCTGCATGCAAGCTAGATATAATTATTATGAATAAGGTAAAAGATGGTAGAGATAAGTTATCAACTGCTAGCTTAGGGATCCACACCATAAGATGATGTATACTGATTACTGATAGGATCACCAATTAGAGATGCATAAACCCAATGTAGGTGATGATCATTGTTAAATTTTCCATTTCCAATCATTAGCAAATTAAATAAAAGTATATATCAATATATAGATTATGTTGAGGAATCAAGCATGGTCTTGTAATGGTGTAAGCACAGGGTAAAGTCTACCAGGGCACTATATGAAATGGGGAAGTCAAACAGTTGAATGTGAAGAAACATTGAATAGAAACTATGGCCACATCATTAAAACAAAAAAGATGAAAAATGCGTATCCATGTTACATACAGAAGCTATTCGTATCGCGTAAATTTAAACTTTCAAGTCCTCTCTACAAAACTCCACATGAATTCTAACACAACTTCAGCAATGATCGAGAGAACTAAATACTCACCTTTCATTTACCATTTTAAGCATCTTCAAGTCAACGTTAATCACTCTAATGATACTTAACATCTAATGATCATTAATTGTGAAATTCAAACTGAATTTCACCTGGAAATTCGTTTCGCACAATCTGACATATCTCTTCTAGCTCAAATTATCAAGTCATCAAGCTGGCGCATAGTATCTCGAAACAATTACAAAACAGTGTGTTGACTTACAATGTGCCGATCGCCAGTAGCCGCTGAATCGGATCAAAAGCAAGAATCGACGCCGTAGAAGGAACACCATAGTGTACATTGACTCGTAAATTCAAGTCATCAGGCGTCAACAAACACTTCTCATGACGCTGAATAAAAACAAACACAGTAAATAGAACATTTCTAACTCGATTCAGTTGAGCAGAAATCAATCTGAAATTGACGATTTTGGTACCGGATTACGATGAGCTGCCTTCTGAAAGAGACGTTTAGCGAACATCACAAAGTCGAATTTTGTTGTTGAGAAGATCGATCCAAGGTCAAAGGTTATACTGCTTTGGTGTAGATTTCGAAGTGTGTGTGTTTTCCCGTTTGTTTTGTTTCAAATTTATGTTTATATGTTTGGTAAATATTTGGATTTCTCGAATTGTACGCAACAATCGGGTCTGATTTATTGTCATGGGGGCCCAATAGAGTTGGGAAACAAATTAAAAGTCCAACTAGATTCGTGGGCCTGTCAGATTTGGCCCATTTATACTTTTTAATTTTTATAGTAAATCACTGTGGATTGGGCCGGAGGCATTTTTATATCACTAACTAATGTTAAAAGAAAGTTATGCTCATAAATATACTGCATTGTAAAAATATAATGATAAAATGTAATTCATAAAATAATATAAATATCTAAAACAAAATTACAGTATTAGTACATATTACAGAAAATAATTTATTAATAGTAATTATAAATATTTATGTAAGATTTTAAGTTTAAGATGTCTTATCCATAATACGATAATTATATTTTATTATTAATTTTACATATATTAAAAATTAATTTATTTAATAAATTTAGCATTACATTAATTTTGGAGTCAAATTATATTGAAATACATGTGAGTGGGAGGGCACAAGTGCTAAATAATATTATTATAGATAGGTGAAAAGTAAATTTATGATTTACTTAAATAATGGTCAAATTCATTGTAAAGATGGGCCTCAAGGCTCAAGGTTTACAGGTGACTAAAATAGATAACAAAGTTATCCTTAACATTGTTCAAAATGGAGATACATATTGTGTTGAGGCATGTCTTTCTTAGTCCTAGAAATAACAAAGTCCTAATTCCCAGTTAGGAAGTTGATTTATTTTACAGAGAATTATTTGTTGGTTGTAATCTTTTACATTTGTGTGTTAATCCAAGATTACCAGACATGATAATTGGAATATGCTGAGATTACCATTCTTTCCAGCCATTTTGTGTAGAAAAGTATAACAAATTAATCAACAAATGTCATTGAAAAACATTTAAGTGAAGATTTCTAGCTCAAATAACCCAAGATTGAAGAAAAACAAAACTGAAATCGATTGATAATCAGTAGCCCAAAACCTCAAAAAACATTGAGGATGAACATTATATCACTTCATACCGGGGAATAATTTTTCAGAACTCCAAAATCCAAATACACAAGCTATGAGTAAGCTTTAATCACACAACAATCATTTGAACAGATACACAATAAACACTAAACCTAAATCTAAGCATAAAAAAACCTAACCACCAAACCCGTAAAGTGTTCGGCCCTGCCTCTTGAGAGCATAAACAACGTCCATCGCCGTCACAGTCTTGCGGCGAGCGTGCTCGGTGTAGGTAACGGCGTCACGGATGACGTTTTCGAGGAAGATCTTGAGGACACCACGTGTCTCCTCGTAGATGAGCCCGCTGATACGCTTCACGCCGCCACGGCGAGCCAGACGTCGAATAGCAGGCTTTGTGATGCCTTGAATGTTGTCTCTCAACACCTTACGGTGTCGTTTTGCCCCTCCTTTGCCTAATCCCTTGCCTCCCTTTCCTCTTCCCGACATTTTCTATTTTGCCCTAATTTTGATGATTACTTTCCTCTGTTACTGAACTGCATATGAGATGGAAGAAATGTCTTATATATATAAGGGGAAGTTATGTGGGTCTGAGTGATCTTCGACCGTTGGATTGGAAGTTTGAATCTACGGAGAATGGAGAAGATCCGTGTATACTTGATTAGACTATTGTGAACCGTTGATAAGGGCTACATCGACGGTGTAGAGTTGGATATTTGATGAGTGACGCGGATCGTGAGTTTATGAATGATAAAGCCCACTTGGTAATTGTGGGTTAGATGACTGAGAGCCACCGATTAAAGACTCGATCAACGGTATATGAAATTAAGCAATAACAATCAGTACTGCTTAGGGGCTGGCATGAGATTATAATCGATAATAAAATAAAATTGAATAAGATTTTATATTCCAAATTTATATTTCATCTCCTATTCCATGTTTGACATGCGTCAAAATATTTACACATATTAAACATTATTTAATAGTTTAGAATATGAAATTGTTAAAAAAACGCCCCAACCCAAGAACCGCAAAATACATGTTTGAAAATTGTCAGACCAGACTTGGCTAAGGTGTACCAAAACCACAAAGAATCGGGCAAAAAATATAGTGAAAGCTACCAATCTGAACCGCGTACACCCCTAAATGTCGTGAGACCGACACAATGACCGGTCGGCGGTTAAAACGGCCGGACTGGCCGGTCCGGCTTTGAAATCATTGCCCCTAATTACAACAAAGCAATTTAATATGTGTCTTACTAATTCAACAAATTTGATGCATTCTGATGATCCAATATAACATTACAGATACAACAAGCTTAATTTGCTTCTTTCGAAACTCTAACCCTCAACTCCAACAAAGAAACATTACGATTTTAGAGACCGAAATCATCTACTACTGTTTAAACAACCCAGCAAGCTCACCCTTCTCATACATGGAGCTCAATATATCACACCCACCAACCAATTCACCATTAACGAAAATCTGAGGAAATGTAGGCCAGTTACTGTACTTCTTCAAAGACTCCCTCAACCCATTGTTATATTCTTCATCAAGTACATCGACACTTTCATAGTCAACCCCTTGACTTTCAAGAATCGAGACGACCCTTTGTGAGAAACCGCATAATGGGGCGCTTCTTGATCCCTTGATGAATGCTACCACTTTGTTCTCTTTCACTAATCTGTCAATGAGATCTTCCAATGGTACAGTTAACTGGACATGGCGGCCTGGTGTTAATTTTAGGTCAGATTTTTTTCTCGGAG
This sequence comes from Verbascum thapsus, assembly GCA_963669365.1. Classification (NCBI taxonomy): domain Eukaryota; kingdom Viridiplantae; phylum Streptophyta; class Magnoliopsida; order Lamiales; family Scrophulariaceae; genus Verbascum; species Verbascum thapsus. The sequence goes on along the minus strand of OY770114.1, from coordinate 13,955,775 downwards.
CCTTTTTGACCCATGTTGAATTTCCTGGTTCGTTTCCTGGTGGGACTTTTCCGGCAGATGCTATGTGTTCTTGCATCCATGATTTCCATGCTTCAGTTAATGAGGTTTTGTCAGGATCCTCTACAACCCCAACCTACAGCGTGGCGGTTTACTGATATAAATTTCTTTGGGCAAATAACGGGGAAAAGAAACAAATTAAATCCTACTCCTCGACGGAGTAAGATGCATAACTTAGAAAGTTAATTGTTAACAGATTAGTTAACGAATTGACTTCACCGGAAAAACCTTCACAATAGAGAGGTGGAAAAAAGAAACAAACAATAAGGAACATTGAGACTAAGATGATTCTGAGTGCATGTGATTTTGCATGCTTTATCTTACTCTACACAACATATACCACTATAAGGTCAGTGTGGATTTAAGCTGATTAAATAGCATCATCTATACATGTGTGGACTGCAAGCTGTAAAGACAACCTGCAAAGCTATGTTCCTCTGTCCTACATTCAAATTGTGACAAACAAAGCTGCAAAGTCATCAACTATCTTATGTAACAAGCATCCAAGAATGGGCATAACGTTCAAGCACAATGGCGCAAGCGCAACTGCACAACAGGAAGCTGCAAACTGATCTGTATATATGATCAAATTGCATTTCCAAGCATTTCATGTCCATTCTAGTCCAATATGAAGTATATTATCAATGTATACTTTTGGCGCTTGGAGCCTTGGACTGTGTGATACAGGTACTCAGTCAGATTGGATTTCTTTTAGGAAATCATATAGGAAGTGTTTCGAGATATTTGAGTTATAATTTCTAAATTAATCTCGATATGTATAGAGTATGTAGGGCATACATAAAGTGAACTTCGTGTTCAAATTGTGTTTGAGCTGGGATCGATGTATAACAAGGCAAATTCAGACAAGCTTAAGTGCAGCCGAACATGAGTTCCATTGAGTAACTTGATGCTTCTTTGTAAAATTTACAGGGAGGATTTTAGAGTTGATGCAAATTCTGTCTCATTATATACAAACTTGCAAACTCAGTCCGGTATAATGCAATTTGTTGCAAACCTTTGAAAATTGGATGAAATTTCCTTCATCTAATGCCCATCTCCTTAATTTCATTACTTATCACCAACGTGACTAAACTAACGGTTTTCACTCATTTTTCCACTACAAATATGTAATAGGATAATATTTGCAGGTTTGTAAACAATGAGATTAAAGGGGCAAGAGGCCATATCCTGTAGTAGGGACTACTATTGCAATTTTACCTAATTTATATTTGATTTTCTTTGTCTTATCAACTGAAGCACAAATAAGCTTCAAATTTCAGTGAAGAACGAAAAATGTTCAATCATAGCTTGTTAACATGACGAATTGAGCTAAAATAAACTTCACACGCATCAAAAAAGAATTCTTTAAAATGATACCTTTACGGACGAACAGAGCTCCGGCACGGATGTCTTGTGGGTGCTAACACTGGCGGCCAGATTGCGTGTTATGCCGATGAATTGAAGGTCGCCGCTGCCGTCGTAAACGGCGTAAACACCGGAATCTGATGGGAATACTCCGTCGGCTTCCGCTAATTCAGTCTCGGATAATTTCTTAAACGCCGAAACGACGACGTTGAGGCGGCGATAGTTGTGATTGGATTTGTGTTTAAGAGAGGTGGAGGGGAATAGAAGGGAAGGTTTGGGAAGGGAATAGAAGGAAAGAGTGGGGGCATTTCTGGAAGAATAAAATTTGGGGAATATTCGGGGATGAAGTAGTGTTGGAGATGAGAGGTTGAATGCAGCGGCCATTGTTGAACTGTGTTTTTCAGTGATTGAAGATGGTTCTAAGGGGATACTGAGAGTTCCTCGTGTTTGTGTTTATCAGGTTTTTTACAGTCTGTTCTAAAATCGTGTTATATGTCTGAAAAGCCTTTGAGCCACCATCATAAGGCTCATTTCTAAAGCGTTTTAACTATTGCAGCTTTTGCTAATTAATTCTATAAAGGGGATTTCTAAATTGATGGGAGGTAAAATAATGTGATGTTCGAAGAGTGAATTATAGTAACTTAATTAAGTGTTTATGACAGGTGATTTTAGTTCAATTTAGGTAAATTCCAAGTTTATATCATAACAAACGAAAATTACAATTAATAAAATGAAGAATGTCATTCTTTTCTCATTGATTCTGAATATGTTAAATATTTATTGTGCAAGAAACTTGATCAATTATATTCATTGAGTTCGTTTTTCATCAAAATTAAAAAAAAAAAAAGTGACAAAATTGTAAAAAAAGAATTTGGCGACATATAAAGTGGACCCATATAAGGCCAACTCCAATGGAGCGGCATTTTGGCGTTGGTGGGCCAAAATGCCGCTCCAGTGGGACGGCAAAACGGGGGGGGCCCACGGCAAATTTGTCGTGGGTGAACAGTGGAGCGGCAATTTTTGCCGCTCCACTGTTCACCCACGACAAATTTGCCATGGGATTTTCCTTTTTTTTTATTTGTTTTTGTTTTTTATTTTGTTTTTAATTTAGTATATATATTTTATGATTTAGTACAATTTGGTCCATTTACAATTAAGCCCCTAAATTTTATAAATGTTACGATTAGATATATGTTATTTTTTTTATATATGTTATTTTTTTATATTTGATTATACAATAATAAATATAAATTAAAATATATAAAAATATTAATTGAAACATGGATATATTACATGAAATAGGAAATAACTAATATTACATGGAATGAAAAATTACACGATATGAAAATAAGATTAGTAAATTAAATAAACATTAGTAAATTATTTAAATATAATTCGAGCTTTATATATTACGTACAATTTTAATTTCATTGATATTTAATTTCGTCGATAAAATATTAAAAATATATATACTACGTATTATTATTATTAAATAATTATTGTATAATTTTATAAGTTTATAAAATATAAAAAAATATTAACTTGGATGAATATGTAATAAAGAATTAAATGTAGGGTGTTATTTGTAAAATATAAGAAATAATAGTAAATGGGGTTAAAAAGGAATATTCTGTGGAATATACTTTTAGAGTGAGATATAGTGATATACATTGGAGCAGATTACTGTAGCAATCACTAAAATGGTGAAAAAGTTACACCATTTTAGAGATATATATTGGAGATGCTCTAATAATTGTTACTAATATTTGTGGTATGATTATTATTATTAATTGAGTGTGGAATTTTGTGTATTTCTTACTTTATTGACATACAGACTATAAGTAGGAGCATATTTATTGGCAACAACCGTAAAGAAGTTGTGTTGATTAATGACTTGTCATCTTCTTCCATCTAAATCCCAATCTAACACTAAAAAAATTCTATTTAGAAGTTAAGCTGTCAATTCAAGATCTGTAATAAAGTGATTTTTGTCAATCAAATCATTCTTAAGTTTGTTAACTAATTACATTAGGCCCTTCATCATGTGATTTATATGATGATCATAGCACTAACGGGGTGATAATATGTGGTCAGAATTGATGTGCCGTAAAATTTCCGTACTTGTGAGGATTTATTAACGATGAATTATTAAACTAACCATGTTTATTAACCATGGTTTTATTGATGGTTAAGGATCCAAATTGCTGTTTTCACCACTGCAATTTAAGTTTCATCAGGTTGAAAAAAATCCCTTGTGATTGAACAAAAAAGTGAGATAAAAGCCAAATTATTTTCCCAATAATATTAGCATTGTTATGTTACAACTTACAAGCATATTTAGGTGGTTATATTACCATCTTCTTCATTATCTTATCATATGTGTAGGGGTGTTCGTCGGCCCAATTTGATCAAAAACCGAACCGAAATTTCAGTTCAACGATTTTGAGAACCAAAAACCGAACCGAATTATTTCGGTTCGGTTTGGTTCAGTTCGGTTTGGTTAAAAACCGAAATAACCGAAATAAAAAACCAAAAAAAAGAGGGAGAATTCCATTGCCGAGACTTAAACCCAGATCTCTCAAGTGAGAGCCAAGTACCCTGACCAACTACACTACAAAAAATTGTTATTTTTTTAGTACTTAAATAATATAATATATTTAAATTTAATAAAATTTAAAAAAACTTCGGTATTCGGTTCGGTCCAGTTAACCAACACCATAAACCGAAACCGAACTTTTGAAAAATAAAAAACCGAAAACCGAACCGAAATTGACGGTTCAGTTAAAAACCGAACCGAAGTTTCAATTTTCGGTTCGGTTTGGTCGGTTCGATTGATTTTGTGGAAGGAACTGTTTGATTGATGAGTTGAATCTATGAAAGTCCAACTTACCTGTTTAATATTGTAACTGTGACTGTAAGTCACGTAAATAATGGATCCGACAGCAAAACAACAACAAAAAGGGAAATTACATAAGAAAGACAACTTTTATATGGAAAAAAAATTCAATCCAAAATCCATTGTCAAGAATGAAACCAACAAGAAGCAAAAAAATTATACAAGGATGCAAAGATTCATTTGGAAAACTTTGTATAATATTTACTTTTATTTGATTCCACTATTACTTACATAAAATATATCATTTTCCACCTAACTCAAAATTTAATGTCATTTTGACTATAATATAATATTGTATTGGTAACCAGCAAATAGCTTCTATTATATGTTATAGACATGGGGAGCCCAAGATGTAAAGCTCCCAACTTTCTGTCCACTATTATGTGCTGCAATACTAAAACATGCAGAAGAAATATGTATTGGTAAATCATACATGCCTTTAGCTTCACTCCTACTCAACTTCTTCCCATAAAATACTCTTCAAACTAATTGTCTTCATCATTCTGATCCCACTAACACTCCATTTTCTCTACTAATTACTACATTTTCTCATTCTATTCTCCAGAGTGGCTAAACCCTTTTCCTCGATATGGGAACGCCACGAGCAAAGCTACCGTTATCGGTAATTACCGTAACACTTTGTGGGTTGGCCTTAGTTTTGCTCTTATACACTGAAAGAATAAGTTCTTTTTCATCTAGCTCTATTTTCGGTCTCAAGTCTTGTGCTAGGAGAAATGCAGCTAAGAAGTCTTTTGCAGGTATCTAAAAGAGTTTTGTTTCTCTTACGGTGCGTTTGGATTGATGGATTTGGATTTGGAGGAAGGATTTCAAATGACACCTAAAAATGGTGTCATTTGAAATCCACCGTAGTTGTGGAGAAAAGAGCTTAAAATGAATGGCGAGGGATTTGAAATCCATCATCATCCAAACGATCTTAAATGGATTTGTCGATGAATTTGAAATCCATGGATTTCAAATCACTCGATCCAAACACACAGTGTGTTTCAAATCCATCAACAAATCCATTAAGGGTGTGTTTCGATCGAGTGATTTGAAATCCATGGATTTCAAATTCATCGACAAATCCATTCATTTTGAGCTCTTTTATCCACAACTACGGTGGATTTCAAATGACACCATTTTAGGTGTCATTTGAAATCCTTCCTCCAAATCCACTCCTCAAATCCAAATTCATCGATCCAAACGCACCGTAAGTTCATTTGGATGTATCCAAGTTATAATAGATTTTAAATCACTCGACATTCACTTTGAGCTATTTTATTTTAGGTGTCATTTCAAATCCTTCATCCAAATCCTCTCCCCAAATCCAAATCCTTCGATCCACACACCCTTAGAGCTTTTATTTGTGAATTTCTAACAAAGTTACGATTTTGATGTATATAACAGATGATAGAAAAGAGGAAAGTGGTGCATTGAGCTATGCGGCAGATGATCGATTTGAGTTCGATCCAGAGGAGTGCAGTTTAGTGCATGGGAAATGGGTTTTTAACCGTACGATTAAGCCGTTATATTCAGACAGGACATGCCCCTACTTAGATAGGCAGGTTTCATGTGTTAAGAATGGGAGATTGGATTCTGACTACAGGCACTGGGAATGGCAGCCTGATGATTGTATGTTGCCTAGGTTAGTAAGAAATCACCAATGCTGTAAATAAAACAAAATTATGAATTTTTTTTTTCTTTTTCGGATTTATGAAATTTTGTTTTATAGATTTGATCCTAAGACAGCGTTGCAAAAAATTCAAGGGAAGAGGATGATGTTTGTAGGGGACTCACTGCAAAGAGGACAATGGCAATCCTTTGTTTGCCTTGTTGAATCTGTAATACCAGAAAGACAGAAATCGATGAAACGAGGCCGTTTACATACTGTTTTCAAAATCAAGGTGCATCATAGATCAGCATTGACAAAAATATGATCCTTTATGATATTTTTCAGTACTAGATTTAAGTGGAAAAAGGAAAATAATCATACAAACTTACCCTTGTTTTCTTTTCCCTGAATAATTATTTTAGGAATACAATGCGACAATAGAGTTTTATTGGGCTCCATTTTTAGTGGAATCAAACTCAGATGAGCATATAATAGCAGATCCAAAAAAGAGAATTCTGAAAGTTGATTCAGTAGCCAAGCATGCCAAAAACTGGATAGGAGTTGATATCCTTGTATTTAACACTTATGTTTGGTGGATGAGTGGCCTTAAGATCAAGTCACTGTAAATCTCTATTCCCTATTGATTACATTAAATATATTTGGTTGGAATTTTGCATGTTTTAACTAATAAAGAATGCATGCATATGCAGATGGGGATCATTTGCAAATGGAGAAGATGGATACGAAGAATTAGACGCTCCAGTTTCTTACAAAATAGGACTCAAAACATGGGCAAATTGGGTGGATTCAAATGTCAATCCCAATCGAACACGAGTTTTTTTCACTACTATGTCTCCTACACATCAGAGGTCAGTCATTATTTCCCTGTATTCATCGTGGGTAGGGGTGGCAAATGGGCGGGTTGTGTTGGGTTGGGTTTGGGTCGGTTCCAACGGTTTCGTTTTAAAAAGAGTTGGGTTCTTAAATGGTTTTTAAGAAGGATCCAACTCAACCAAAAGGGAACCAAAATCAACCCGAAAGAGAACCAAGCCCAACCTGACTCAATACCTTATATTTTGTTCTTACTTTTAGAGTATTGACAAGCAAGCGATTTGGGCCTAAGTTGAAATTAGTTGGACCCAACTTGGAACCAAGTTGGAACCAATTAGGAACTAAATAAAATTTTCTTAGGAACCAATTCAACCCAAATTGGATTGGAACCGTTGGAACCGTGGTTCCGGATCCATTTTGCCACCCCTAATCGTGGAAAATGTGTGTTAAATATTAAAATATACGTTCTTTTTTAAAACTTCAGGAGCGCAGATTGGGGAAATGAGAAAGGTATAAAATGCTTCAACGAGACAAGACCAGTCAAAAAGAAACGACACTGGGGGACGGGATCAGACAAACGGATCATGAGCGTGGTGAGCGGTGTAGTGAAAAGGATGAAAGTACCTGTTACATTGATAAACATCACTCAACTATCAGAATACCGAATTGATGCTCACGCGTCGATTTACACTGAGTTGGGGGGAAATCTGTTGACAGACGAGGAAAAGGCTGATCCATTGCGCTATGCAGATTGCATACACTGGTGTTTGCCTGGAGTTCCTGATACATGGAATCGAATACTTTATGCACATTTGTTATAGCAAACAGAGTAATGCTGTCACTTGGGCAAAAAGAAGTCAATGAATGCATGGTTTTCTCATTACCTGTGTTTTCCATATTTCATTTGTTTGATAATCTGTACTTTGATTTTTCCTGTAGGCATTCAGATGATGTGTATAATAAAAGCAATTACATTTCTGAATTCTGAGTATTGACAATAGTTACTGGGGATGAAACCATCCTATAATAAGTACATTTAGGTTTAAAAATGTAAAGAAAATGCACTCATTGGCAAGTTGACACTCATTTCACAGCTTATACCATCAGATCCTTCAATTTCCAGCCTGATTAAAGACTGAAGTCATTTTCTGCTGTGAACAATAATATACTATAGACTTTAAACGAAGTAATTTTCTGCTTTGCATCGTATTTGATCCCAGTTAGTCAATTGTTGAGCAACCCAACAGCAGATGCCTGAACCAAATTCTTAAGCACTGGATAATATTTGGTTTCTATTCAAATATATGTCTGGATGGCAATACAGCTCTCCGGTTTGTCAGCAGTGTGACTATAAGAACGTAATTGTCTAGGCTCCCAGGGCCTGCAACTCCAAGGCAAAGGAATGATTATTGTGAATTTCAAAAAGGTCGGAAGATTAAATAAGATATATTTAAAAGTTCAGATGGAAGTAAATAGATCAAGCTAGCGACCTATTAGTTAAACTTAGTCCAATATTTCTTCACGCTTAAAAATTATTTTAAGCTCGATCTTAATTAGTTAAAAACTTAGTTCAGATTTTTTTTTTTTTTTTTTTAAGACTGAACTCATTTGTTAAACAATAGAATGAGCTTCAATCGAGTCAAACAAGAATTATGCTCCAATGACAGAATGACTTTATATTTTCATATATATTTGGTTAGTTCTTAAGATAACAGAAGTTTTAGATGAGCAAAGTTAAAAAGTACCATAACTATATTTGAATTCAAGCCAGTTGGTTCATTTCTGGATCTACTTAAAAATAATCTAAGAAGCAAGTAGATGTACACAAATTACCTCCGCAACCAAGTAACCAATAATGTCCTGAGTACAGCTTGGTGAAGCACGTTATGGATCAATAAACTTGGGAAAGTTTGGCTTGCCTAGATAAACCTGTCGCATTTCCTCTCTCCATATCTATAATAGCAACATATAAATGATAGTGTGAAATTGTTTATTCTAAACTTCTTTCAGAAGGAAATAGATACTGGGGCCTTCAGATATTCAAGAACAAACCATTTCACGAAATTCGAGCCTTATATGAGGGACATTTGTCCTTTGAATGTCATTTCCATCCGGTCCTCGCTTAAAATATTCCTTCCCTATCCAGTGAGACTGAAAACAAATCACATCAAAATTAAGCAGAAGTGAACCAAAAACAATGATGATGCAGCAGGAGAATGACAATGTATGCAGTAATTACTAAAAATCCTATCAAAAATCAGTATCGAGCTCTTTATATATCTTTTTGTTAAATTTCGAATATTTATAGCACTTGAAAATTTTATAACACCATCAGCCAATTTTGAATTACTGGATATACTGCAGACCTTTAAAGCATGTGAGAAACCCGACTGATACACAGAGTTACGAGCAATCTCACATAAATCACACGAACTTAACTTCCATACCTGCATTGAAAGTGGTGTTAATGAATCTGTAAGATTTTCACTAGGTTAAGAATATTAAAGAAAATAGACGGTGTTACTCACTGAAGCAGCAATACTATATTCTTCCACTAGGGGTTCTTTAGTTAGGTGGATTTGTAGAGGATCATCAGTTGAAAGGGAAACATTGAGGCCCCGTAAGAAGAACATGGGAAGCGGATTACGATGGTAATCTAAGAATAAAGAGTTGTTGCTCAAAGGAGACATTGCCAGACCAATCTAAATTCAGAAGCCAGTTCAGATCATTATAAACGACAATATAAGGTGAATTGCTTATTTTAACAATTTTTTTATACTTGCCTGGGCAAGGTAGTACAAATATTGAAGGACGGGAGATTTTCTCAGATTAATCCCATGTGCAATATTATGAGCTGTGAGAAATGTTGTCGCGAGATGGTCTATATCACCAGCCTGATCAGGTCACAATATTTGAGTAGTGTATAAATGTACTAAAGACAACAGAAAAAGGGGGAGGGTAATGAAACTGAAACTGAAATCCTAACCTCTCCAGAGTGGGGCCGGAACTTAATAGTCGTCATACCTTTCGACTCACGAAGCTGAAAATATCCACTTGAAAAGTTTATGATCCAGATGGACAGGCAATACAAAAGGTGTAAGACCAAATCAAATTAGCTTATCTAGACATTTATATTTGGTGATAGAAAATTGCTAACAGTTCTTCAAGGAAAACGATTTTACTCTTCTTATTATGAACACCATAAGAAGCTATTTTTCCCTTATTACAAAGCAAAGTAACAGTACTGAGTTCTGACAACATCTTGTTAAGGTTAATTCAAATGGATATTTAATGATTCATAGAGCATATGACGTCCTAATTCTTTGGATAGTGCAAATTATACTACACAAAAGAATACGAAACGCGCACCTTGTTGAGGGTGTAAAGGTTAGCATAACAGTAGTATGCATAGTATGAGAATGCAGGATTAAATATATTGGTCCATTGAGCAGGCGTAGGCATGTGTTTTGTAGGCCGTCTTTCGGGTTTGCTTTCATCATCCACGAGATCCAAACCAACAACCTATTAAAGATAGAAGATAATGGTAGTCTAAAATAAGTCCAATGTAGAAGGCTAGAAATATGAGAGATGATATTAGGTATTTGCAATTATAGATTGATTTTTCAACCAAGAAACATAGAACACATCAACATTTACTGCAGTAATTTTAGAATGGCCCGAGTAACCAAGGAAAACAAAAAATGGGAGTTTAAGTTGCTGTCTCTCTCTCAGTTGAATAATCATAATAACCTCTCCAATAATCCATATGGTTTTCAAAAAAATATTATGTAAGATGGGATCACACGAACCTGCTTTAAGAAAACGTGCAGCTGTGGATGTGAATCTGGATCAACAGTAACCTCAAACAAAGGCAAGAAAATGTTATCAAGGATGTTCTGAAATGAGGTGACGATTCCCATCTCCTTGTACACGTTGTAGAGTCGTGGAAGCTAAAAGATACAACTTCCACGAGAATTAGAACAATCACATTCTGATACATTAAATATATACACATATATATAGATATAAGCTTGCATGCTGGGAAAAGAAAAGGGAAAAATGCAACTATTCACATTCTTTTGTTATTATGCTTTTTTAAATACTAAAGAGATTTTGATGAAAAGTTTTAGGATAGAGGTACCAATATCATTCCACATCCAACCTATAATTAAGATTCTTAAGCCTATTTTATTGTTATAAATAGGAAAGTAAAGAACCGAAGTATACCAATTTTAGAGGCTCGAGATCAGGATGGTGAGATTTGCATATATAAAGATTTATGAATGATCTATTGAACCCAAGCTACAAAAAAGTACCTTGTTTACAACAAATCCACTTAAGCCCAAGAATGATTTTTGTATATATCATTAATCAAACAATCTGAAAATCATACAGGACTTGGCACCTGACTTCTACCTTTTAAGATAACCAGGAACTTGTGAATTTGTCTTCTCGTCATAAGTTCTCATAGCATGAATGCAGTTCAACATTTAACTAGATATGGATTCGGAATACCAAAATTGTAGAATGAGATGACAAAACTTAAGAAAAGCTACAATTGCAGGTGCTAGTAAGTTTTTAAAGTGAAAATAAGATCTACTTTTACCTGAATCAACCATACAACATTCTCACTGTACAAGTCGTTATTTACTATCCAACTTGCCAATTGATCCCACTCGCTCATCTTTCTGCCATATATTGATAATCGATATTCAGCCATCTGTAAAAGAGTAAGCTACAACTCAGATACTACAATTAGTAGATCTATGGAAATACAAGTATTGCAGAATTTATTACAAGCATCCGAACGTTTGTACATGGGACAGGCACGATAGCAAACATATATTCATGAAAGAAGAGACACTGTAAATTTTAAACTTTAATACACATAAATTAAATATGATAGTTAAAAAGTACATGGAAGGTGGAAAACATATTAAAAATCTAGTTTTAGATTGCCAGTGTTCAATTATGTTCTTGGAATATAGATGAAACAATCGCCACAAAGAAAAAGCATGCAAAATGAACATGATATTGGAGAAGAAATGCAGCTCGAAAAATTGAAAACTAATTAGCGTTGCTAAAATTTAGTATTAATACATGGTAAATAAATTCACATGTCCACAAAACCAAAATTCAACGAAACTTCATTTAGCATATTGAAGCAGTAAGTTAAATTCCCACCCTCTTCCCAGCACAAACCAAGAATAAGAATAAGATCAAGCATAATGACAAATGAATCCACCAAAGAATATCGGAGACCCACTTGATATTTGCTTGTTTCAAGATCTGAAAAAACTTGCTTAGTTACTTCAGCCAGGAAACGACCTGTTGGAAGCAAGACAAATTAGACTATAAGTGAGTTGGTGAGCATGTCATCAGGTTGACAGAACCAGAAGTTTGAACAAGAATAAGAATCCCCTTTCAAATGATCTGACAACTTTCTAATATATATTTACTACTTATGTTCCATTAATTGCTGATCTGTAATTTCATTAGACATGGATTAGCGAATCACATATTCTGATTTTAGTATGAAGCTTTACTGCCCTGCTTGAGAGGTGAAAAAAGGACATAGAATGTACCCTGTATAAGATTATCCTGCTTCAGAAAGATCTCTCTCAATCTACTCTGACCACAGGGATTATACTTCAGATTAAATTTGTCAAAGCGATGAAAGGTGCTTTTATCAGCATGGACGTCTAATAGGTCAACATTCAAATCGTACCTGCCGAATTTTATCAAACAACAAATTTCAGTAGTTGAAGTAATGAATACCAATAGAAGTAATGAGGAGAATGGTCAAATGATTACTACAATAATAATGATCGGAGGAATTATCTAGGCAAGACAACAAAAATCTCCCCAGTGCTTATTTTATCTTTCCCCTCAAGTTTAATCCTTAAAAGTTTGTATTATTACCCAGTTAGATCCAAGCTCTGAAACACCTCTTTCAAGGTCAGATATGTCCCATCTCGGAATATAACAACCTGAAATGACCAGATGAAGGTTTGTTATTACATAAGAATTTCAGCATATAGTTTATAAGTCATTCCATCATTATTGTTATACAGAACTGAGCTGTATTCGAACCCCCCTACAAAAGAAGGAAAAAATAAACTTCCCTTCTATCGTTATAATCTCAAGTAAGCATAGTTGTCCATAGAACAAGACGAATGGAATAAAAAAGCAAAATGAAAAGATCAATAAATTGAATAAAGCATCACCTCATCTGGTTCTTTCCTCAACTTTGATTTTATAAACCTTAGAAGATGTTTCTGGTTCATGCATGCTGAGTGATGAACATGAGTGTCGACTTTCCTTACATTATAAAAATCTCGATGTGGTGCACTTTTTTGAGCCAAGAATTCTCTGTCCGCATTAAGCATTAGATGAAGGTTGAATTTCTGGGGGCAATACACCAAGAGTTAGTAAGATAAATTTGCACCTCGAAAGAATAATAAAAACATACTGAAGAATTTATTACAGAGGGATGTAACAACCTGCTCCAGAAGAACTAGCCTATGGTGACACAGTGTTCGGATATTCCCAGCTGCTATAACCTTTAGGACGTGATGCAGGTCAGTGAAAAATGTTGTAGCATCAGCTACGGGAAAGAGTTTCTCTCTCGCTACAGGGAAGAAAGGAACTATTAGAAAGTGCGGGGATACAATGAGGAAATAAACTATAATGAAAGACTAAATCGATCAAGGTTCTTCATATCTCACAATCTTTATTTGCATAAACATGAATAACTCCATCTTCCATCTGAAAATAGTGCTGCATGAATGTGAAATAAATGTCGAATAGTAAGTAATTAGCATAGCTTAGTGACTTAAAAAGAAAATGCACAGCGAGGACTTTGGACAGAAACATTGAAGCACAAGAGGCAGCAAATAGAAACATCCATATGTTAAGACTTACATCAGACTTCCCCTCTGGAGTATGGTCAAATGGGTTTAGGATTGGCTTTGGAGTACTAGGATCAGATATGATTTCCTTTTCCCATGGAGCAACAGCTTCTTTAAAGACATAACTTTTCCGCATCTCAAGGCAATCTTGCAAAGTACGGTAGACCTCCATTTCATCCGGAGACGGTATCTCTAACAACAGTCACACAGAACAAAGTCAAAACCATAGTCCATTTGGCCAATGCTTCACCTTCGGCACATACACTAAATGAAAGTAAAATTCCCAAACAAACAGATGGAGACAAGTGGAAATATAGGGTTTCAAAATTAGTAATCAGTATCATAACCACCCATTAGCATCAGTCTATAGTTAAAGACTCGTCCACATATCTTGTAACATTTTAAGAAATTTTCACCTGCAATATGGTAACATTTTTGACATGCAATAATTATAATAAGTTGAAAAACTAAGGTAGAGAAGACAACCTGATTACAGATGTCAAGATGGAAAAATGAAGTTAGAAATAACTGTAGGTGAATGTAAAAGTGAAGCAACAATATCAAGTAGGAGGAAGTGCTATGTTAATTAAACAGTTGGTGAAGGTTTTCCCTTCAAACAATATATACGAATACTCTAGAGCATGCTTGAATACTTCAGCAACAGCCAAAATGAAATGTTTGAATGAGGACTATACCAGTGGGGGAAATTCTCAATTGTACAAAAGACTCTTGCTCTGGTTCTTTCCTCAGAATATCAGCAGCAACAGGATCAGGCTGAACACCATGCAGGTCACCAGACACACTATGAGAGCGAACCATGCTTGATGTAACCATTGTCATAGGTTCACCATTTGCATTGATATGGTCTGGTACATTCTGAAACATGTTTTAACATTCAGGGGTTTCATACAGGAATCAACAAATATAGGAAACTTTTCAAAAGATGCAAAAAATATGACATATTTCTTGAATATTGCATACTTTGCAGTAAAGGTAATGTGTGCACATATCATTATTATGTGTGTGAGTGAGGGAGATGACTAACGAACAAAAAAATTTTCTACATTTATTTGCGTCACTTACTGCATTTCCACTATTATGAAGGTATGCAGTGTCTAGCTTAGCAGTCCCAATGATATCATCTTCATCATCTGAACCTTCCACACTTTCAAATGCACTACCAACAGGTGATTTGGGAGAAAAGGGTCGACTAAGATGTCCTGAAACAAAAGAAAGTTACCAAATTTTCCACACACAAAACCAAATATCTCGACAGATGAATCAAATTCGAAGATCATATCTAACACATCACAGAGACTCTAATATTCACAGATATTGCTTATAACTGACTGTAATATATTCCTGAAGTGTGATTGCAGATATTTTAAAGCATTTAATACTTCTTTCGATTAAAAAAAATTATCATCAATTTTTTCGCCAAATAAAATGACTTCGCAGTTTCCAGCCAAGTTTTTGCAGTACTTTTCAAAAAATCATAGCAGTCCTCCATTTAGGCGTTTAGGATTACAACTTACTAATGCCTCGACAGTCAACAAGATAAACCAAGCTACTTCACACTCGACAATAGATTATATAGCTAATAGCTCGTCTAACTCGCTCGTTTATTATAACAAACCAAATTTAAACAACTTTATATATCATAATAATTAAAGTATCGGTTTGAGCTATATAAGTACAATGATCAGAAAATCCCGTTCGATTAAAGTTGCATACGTACTTAATCCGAGTCAAACCAGGTCAAACACAACTTTCCGAGCTCATATAACCAATAAATTATTAAGCTCAATTCATTCACAAATTTAACTAAAGTTCCAGCCATTTCATCATTCCGGCGAAAAGATCAACGTCTGCATACCTTCGGATAGAGCGTGAAGCCTCGGCAATCCAGCCGGAATAGAATCTACGAGCACCGGA
The DNA here is from genome assembly GCA_963669365.1 of Verbascum thapsus. Classification (NCBI taxonomy): domain Eukaryota; kingdom Viridiplantae; phylum Streptophyta; class Magnoliopsida; order Lamiales; family Scrophulariaceae; genus Verbascum; species Verbascum thapsus. The sequence goes on along the minus strand of OY770114.1, from coordinate 13,940,168 downwards.
CCATTCCTCTTCTTCTCTACCTCAGATCCACCGGCGCCTCCGGAAAACGCCGAAACATCCGGTAATGACGCAGAACCGTGGCGGTAATAGCCTCCGCTCCCCTTCCTCCGCCGCCGATACGGATACTTCTTCAATTGCTCCGCCGCATCTCCGTCTCCTTCCTCCGCCACCGCTTCGTCGTCTCTATCCCTCTCTATCCCCTTGGCAAACTCCAGCAACTGATTTAATGTCTTCCTGTGCATATAGTACGCCGAAACGGCGACGACTGAAGCTCCAACAAGCGCCGCCATCGCTAGATGCAGCGTATAAGTGTCCATTGCACAACACTTGATCTGTATAATTGTCTAGAGTGGAAAATGCTCTCTGTATTCTTCAGGAGAGAGAAGATGGCCGGAGAGAGATGTATGTACGTATTTATAGTGAGAGGTCAGGAGAGAGAAGAAGACCCACGTTATATTCGTTTATGCGTTTTGGATTTTTATTTTTATTCACTTTTATTCCCATTATTTTTTTGCCAACAATAATTGTAAGGGTGAAATTCGTCAATGATCAAACCATAATACAATGGGAGAGTGACGTCGGAAAACAATTTGAATTCAAAAATATATTGGCCTATTTAGGCCCCTCAATACTCATATTTGGATAATATAAAAAATATATACATATATAATAATCTTGAAATGATTTTTTTCATGTTGCATTGGAATTTTAGTGCAAGAGTTAGATTTTGGCATTTTTATTTTTAATTGCTATTTTTATAATATACATATAGTAAAAATGAGTTTATATGATTTTCGTTAATAATGATAGATGTACTTGGTTGTGTTTACTAAAAGAGTTATACCTTGATATCTGTCAAAGTGAAATTAAAATTATAATATATAAAATGATTGCATTTTTTAAATATGGATTAGATAAGCTAAATTATTTATAGGAAAATGCTATAGATTGACAATAAAAAAATAAGCATTAAAAATCCTGAAAAATTAGTTTTAATATGCACGTGAAGTTGTTAAACGTTGTGATTTATGCTTTATTTCACCATAGTACATAAGAGTTAGGATTGTAAAGTGAATTGAGTCGATTCATGAGTTTGATGGGTCGGCTCAATTTTATTTATAATTTTTAATATATCATTGATAAGTGATTTATGTTTATGAACTCGTTTAGGCTTCGAATTTGGGTTCAGTTGTTTCTCATGAATATTTTATCATTTTTTGTATTTCTTTTGGATTTTTTCTTACTTTTCTTTTGTATTATTGTTTTATGCATTGTTGAACAATTACTAAAATTCAGTAAAAATATTTATCTTAAAAAACTCTGGCCATTTTAAGTATTTTATAAAAAAAACAATCATAAAAAAGTTTTCTTCTCTTATTTACTATTTCCATTGCGTTAATATTAATTGTGCTAAAACATTAAAAAATGGAAGCAAAGTGGCATTTGCCATTTGCATTAGGTTATATACTTATATGTAAACATATTTGTTGTTATTATTTGTATATTGAAATGAAATCAAAGGTCCAAATCCTTAAAAAATATTGAGTCCCTGTTATGGTGTCCTTGTTTCATAGTGGAGAAATTGGATTACTTTTAATTTTTTTTTTTAATAATTGCGAATCAATCATAATATATATGTCACATATGAAATTATATGTAGTACAATTCCACCTTTTTTAACCTAAAATTACAACTTTTGTGGACACCTAGATTAGAGCTATCAAAAGTTATCTTTTTAGAATGACACAAAAAGGTGTATACAATCAAAAAAATTAACTTTTCCAATTCTAGTTTCATTGAAAATGATTAATATTGATTGCATATTTATTTTGTCCATAAATGTGATGGGTATTTAATTTTAATTGTTTTTCCTCTTTATTTTTAATTGGAACGGATTTTCTATCCCACAATGATGTACCACAATGGTGCCACATCATTGTGAGATTGACAAATGTCATTTTATTTGAATTATTATATATATTTTATTTTTTAATAGACACTTGTCAATTTCATAACGATGTGAAACATATATTAAATGGGATATAAGATTCATTCCGAATTTTAATTTAGTATTAAATACAAATGCCGTAAGGCCCATACTCCCCAAGCATAGAGATAATTATGATTTGGCCACAAATAGTTTTATGAGTTGTTCCCCACTAAACCTTAGATTAGGTTTATAATTTAGTTTAATCAAACAATATAAGAGGCAATGAATTGTATAATTAAGTTTATTAGAATACTTATTTTCCATTTTCCTATTTTTAATTATGAAGAAAATTAATATATAGAACAAAAACACAAAATCGAGGAGAAGCATAGAAATACAAAAAAATTACGATGTGATATACACAATATATTTAAGATAAAATCAATAAATTTCATCTATCACCACTAACTTTATTTAATTCGATATAGTATAATCTATCCCTTTCTATCACTATAATATATAATTATATATCAACATTGAAGCATTTTCCATTAGAGTTGGGGGGCCCTATAACTTTTTCAAGTTTTATTTATCTTTTCTTGAAAAGCATTACCTTTATTTAATTTAAAACCAAAAGAAGACAATAAAATCTGGTCCCAACTTATCCACTAAATAATCTCATTCATGCATGTATGTGGAGATATGGGTTAAGATACAACAGATTGTGTATATATTTTTATTTTTTAATTAGCCTTCATGATCTTTTTAATTTGATATTGTAAAATTAGGTTGTGAAGACCATATAATTATTAATTTTTTGGGATAATTTCATTTTTTTTTTATACATGTTGGCTTGGCATATACGTGGATTCCTAATTTGCCAATGGTTAAATTATGCCCATATATGTGCACCTATGTTTTGGGACAATTTCAGGTTTTTCGGGATTCTTTTGTACATGTTGGATTATTGATTGACTTAGCTTGCTTGGTGTATTGAGATTAAGATTTTTTTTTATCCATGTACATGCTTATGTAGTCATTATGCATAATATATACTGCTAAACATAATTTCCTCCATATTTCCTTCCAGGTTCGTGCACAACTAGGGTTGTAAATGGACACGGATTGCCCAAATCTGACCCATAGGATCTAAGTCCCAGACCCAATGAAACTAGGTGGTTTGGATCCTAATCAGGGTCCGAGTCCAACTTTTACCTATGGATATTTTACCTAAAAATATCACAACATTACTCAAAATTTGCCTGAATACTCTTTGAATTTACCTGCTGGTAATACCTGAAGGCTACCAGTGGGCCTTTACCCGACTTAGACCCGACCCAAAATATAACCGACCCGTCGGGCCTAATTTTTTTTTTTTTTTTGGACCCGTCGGGTATGCAATCGGGCATGGCCTTTCCTTTCAGTTTTCAAGCAGCAAGGAGCCTTTAGAGTAGAGGAAACCAAAGATTCCTAATCGAATTTCGTCGCTCTTGGGCACTTGCTTTAGTCTCTGTTTGTGGTGACATAAATCCCTCCCTAGAACTCATGAATTAAGAATTCTGACAACAACAAGGTCTACTCGACATGAGCATGCCCAAAAGTAAACCAACCCCTTGGACTGCTACGAAAAACACCATCGGATTTCAAAGTCGCACGATCTAATTCAAAAATTTCACCCAATTGCAGTCCCTAGACTGTGAGAAAGAAAGCCCTAACACCTAACCTCTTCCTTGAAGACCCAGAAGGTTTTTCCGTACCAGCTTCTTCTACCTATACCGCAGTTGAAGCACCTAAATTTAGGGTTGAGCGACCGGGTTGGCTCAGTAAGTCGTGTCGGGCAGCTAAACCAGGGTGGTAGCCTAATCGAAGAAGTTGAGCTTGTGCCCAAGCCCACCTTTTTCGAAAATCTCAACGTGAGGCGGAGCTCTTGCCCTGTCATATTGTTCGGCCCTCCCTCATCTAAGACAGTAAGACTGCGCCACTTAGGCGAACCACAATCAATGAGACTTTGCTTTACCGAAAACCACCCTTTTCGAAAACTGTTCGAAAGAACATATAGGAGAAAGCCGATCAACAGGATGCAACTAATAAACTACGGAGTTCTTCTGTAAAGGAAAGGGGCTGGGAGTGACCGAGTAAAATATTTTTTTTTTGCATTTTACGGGTTCTGAGGCACTCCCCGCCCATTGACAACACAACCATTACTTATACTTAATTAATAGAGCAAATAGTAGAATGTTATAATGATCTGCATGTATTCACTAAGGGAATATTGCATTTTTGGTGTACTAATATGATGGTGGCAATTTGGGTACATTATTCGGTCAAAATTATCAATTTTAATCAAAATTAGTAAAATTTCCGGCAAAAATCGAATATTCCGGTGAAAATCGAATTTTCCGGCGTAATTTGTACGTAAGTTGCCAAACATACCCCACATTGCCACCTCCATATTAGTGTACCAAAAAAACGTGCAGGCCATATTAGTGCTATACCAAAAATGCAATTTTCCCTATTCACTAATCGACCAGTATAACAGTATGTAGATATTTGCCTATTTTTCCTATGCTATAGAAAATCTCCAATTTTGTTTTGGGTTTCACATTTTCTCCTAGAAAACTCTCTTTATTTGGCAAAAATCACTTTTCTAATATATCCTGTTATGGTTTCAGACTTCATCCCAAGTACCAGAGGCATACATGCATCTAAGCCTGTCAACGGACGGGTATTACCCGTACCCGTACCCGTTCAAAATTTATTACACCCGACCCGGACCCGATCCGCGAGAAATTCCACCCGGACCCGACCCGGACCCGATGATTTTTAAATGTTTGGGTCCGGGTTGGGTATTTACCCGAAACAAATCCGTGGGCATCTTACCCGGTCAATACCCGTTCAAAACCCGCTCAATACCCGTTCGAAATTAAAATTGAATTTTTTTGTAAAACCCGCTCACTCTCTCAGAGACTCAGACCCGAGCAGATTTTTTTGTAAAACCCGTTTGATGTTATTCGAGCTCTATTGTGACGAATTGACATCATACAAAAAGTTAAAATTTATATTTTTCAACAATAGCTTATGTAAGAAGAGCAGAAATTTAAGATAATTAAATCAATAATTAACAATAAATAATTAAGATCCTGTATGGAAATTAGAAGTGTCTGAACTCTGAAGTTGTAACCTGTTGGCACAACAACTTTGGGTAGAATTTTCAACTGGTTGAAAATTGGAATCTCACCACTTTATGGAATCTATATATAAATAATAAATCCTTTTATGTATTAAATAATATATATACATATTATATATCAAGCAATTTTTTTCATTAGTAATGTGAATATTTTGCTAAAATCAGGTGATTACATTCAAATAATTAAGTGAAAATTATTATAAGCTTATTTATATGAGTGGTTAATACTTTATTTCGGTTGTATCTAATCACGTGATTTACATGTCATATATATAATTAGTGAATTATTATAATGCACTCGAGTTTGGTCGAACTTACAATTTTTCAAAAGTTTGAGCTGAAACTTATAGAAATCAATATTTATGATTGTCTATTTGCTAGTTTTTATATCATCTCTTGGATGCGTGCGGCATGCCTACAGCCTGTAAGGTGATCCAAATTCACAAATCACAATATTATAATGTATTAACAGCAAAAAAAAAAAAAAAAAATTGGGCCGACCCGACCCGGACCCGACCCGGTATACACTTTCACCCGGCCAATACCCGGTCATTGTACCCATCGGGTAAATGACCGGGTCGGGTCCGGGTCGGGTGAAATTAATTTCGAACGGGTAATATGCGGGTAACGGACGGGTACGAGTAATACCCGCCCGTTGACAGGCCTACATGCATCCCTTCTCAAGAGTAAAAAACTGATGAATAAGACCAGACCATTTTAATCTTGAATAAAAATGAATCAATTACAATATATTTTGAACCTTTGACATGCAATTTGTCACAGTTTTGATTGAACGAACCAATAACAGCCTATTAGAAACGAAAATTATCAACGAGGACTGCTAACAGGATTTATCGAATGTGTACTACCCAAACTATACCGTCCCATATAATCCTCAGCACCAAACTCAGGATTAATCGAAACACTATACAAATCCGACGACTCACTAATCAATCCCACAGCTTCTTCTTCTTCAACCTCTTGTTGACTCCAAGGATGATTACTCAACTTCCTTAAACCTTCAAGTTCCATAGCCACTTCTTTCATACTCGGCCTATCCTCACCGTTCAATCTCAAACATCTCTTCACGAGCTCACCAACGGTCCTGATTTGCTCCAAACTCCCTTCTCTCAGCACACGAGGATCCATTATTTGGAACAAACGGTCTTCTTTCAACGAAACCACGAAAAACGTACACAAACTCTTTTCCTCTTCGATTGTCGTGTTGGAAAGTGGTTTTCTACCGGTCATGAGCTCTGCTAAAACGACCCCGAAACTGTATACATCGCTTTTCTCAGTCAACTGTGCTGTCTGAAAATATTCAGGGTCCAAATAACCTATGGTCCCTTGGACTAGAGTTGAGATCATAGTTTGATCAATTGGGACCAATCTCGAGGCACCGAAATCAGATATTTTCGTAGTGTAATATTCGTCTAATAATATATTCGGAGATTTGATATCTCTATGAATAACAGGCATTGTAGCTGCAGAATGTAGATAGGCCAATGCATTAGCACCTTCTATAGCAATTCTCAAACGATTATCCCACGAAAACCATGGCTTTTCACCACTGTTATGTATATGGTGAAAAAGGGTATTATTTGAAACGTATTCGTAAACCAGTAATGGAACTTCAGTTTCCAAACAACAACCCAAGATTTTCACGACGTTCCGGTGGTTGACTTGGGTCAAAATAATGATCTCATTGATAAACTCCTCTATTTGGGTATGATCCATTTTTCGCGACTTTTTGATGGCTACGATTTGATGATCAGGGAGGATCCCTTTGTACACTACGCCATAGCCACCTTTGCCTAGTATTCGATCTTTTGAGTAGTTATTAGTGGCCTTTTTGAGTTCTTCTGCACTAAAAATCTTGGTCCATTTCATGTTCGTGTCGTTTGAAGAAAGTTTCTGCTTCATTAAAAGCCCGCCGTTTTGCTGAAAGAATTTTTCTCTACGCTTCATAAGCTTTCGCCTTTTGATGCTAAAATATAGCAAAGTTGCAGCAATTGTTAAGGCCAAACAGCCAAAACTAACACCTGGAATATTATAACTTTTCGATTAGTACCAATTTACCATGTTGAAATAAAAGGTAAGACATATTCATTCACTGAAGGATTATTACCTAATGCAAATTTGGTAACTGGAAACTGAGAGTTTTTAGCAATGCATCCACTGCTGCCTTTTACCCCGTCTCCCGAGTATCCCTTCTTGCAAGTACAGCTAAAACTGCCTCGAGTATTTTTGCAGTTCGCGTGTTTATGACATGGATTATTTATGCACTCGTTAATATCTGCCATTACAAATCTCATGTTAGAAAAGAATCAAGATTCATCAGGACACTAAAGATTCTAAAGATTCAGAAAGACTAGTACCTGTGCAGCCTGGAGTAATATATGGATTCCCTTCATACCCTTCTAAACAGCTACATCGATAACCCCCGAGACCCGTATCAGGATCAACACAAGAGCTATTTCCAAAACAGGCAAAATCATTAAACTTCTCAGCTTCATTGCAATTCTCAGCCCCAATAGCCCACTCAAGAATAATAGGCACATTTTCTCTAGTCCTATTCTCAAAACTTTCATCATTTAGATCAGATATACTGAACTTAAAGCTTTCTGGGTCCCCAAGAAACGCGTACCCACAAGGGTTAAACGATGTAATATCCGCATGGTTGTTTATAGAGCCCACAGATGAGTTAAAACCCTTTAAACCCTTTGGAATAGAAGTTTGACAGCATCCAATTCCATTACATTCCCCTTCAACTATAACGTCACTGCTTGAACATAACGAAACACATCCGTTTTGGAAACTTCGACCTTGCGTTCCAATTATAAGCGCGAATTCATCGCAACCAATGACGGTAAACTTGTTCATGTCTGAAAATGTAAAAGGGCTCGTTGATAAATTCATAAACATTCTAAATCCGCGTGTCATCTTGCCAACTTGGTCATAGCAAGCTGATGCCACCCAGTTGTTGACAAGTAAAACATTGTCTCTAATGTCGAAGATTTCTAGGGTGGATATGGAAATGAAGGCTTTTGGAGGGTTGAATGATGTGTTACAGTTTACATCAAACCATGAGTTTAAGGAACAGTTAGATCCTATGCCTATGCCAAAAGGGTATGGAACAGTTAAGTTTCCACATTTGTTTTGGCAGTTGGGCTTCGTGATGGTTGTTCCTTGGGCTATAAGATTGGTGCTGTTTGTTAAGGATGAAGCTATTGGGAGAAGAAATGATAGAAATAGATAAAAGAAAAACGAATATATCGACATGGTGATAAGAAGAATCAATGTCTGCTGAAAACAAGTTTAGCAGAAAGTGTTATTACAGCTTTAAAGAAGTTGTATCATGATTTTGTGTATGTTTAATTTATCATCAAATTGCAGGAAATAGTGTATAATTATATGAGTGGCCATTTCTTGTATAGCAATTAGTTGACCTTGTTAGCCAGCAAATAAACCTTTATTCTTACTTCTTCTACTTTAATTCTTTATAGTGAAAGTGATAGAGGAATATATAGGGTTGACTTTAGAAAACTGAATGTGAAGTATAATTAAACAATACCATGGACATGATTTTGAGGATGTCACGTTAACAACTTGGCTTTTCCGTATGTACTGTTTGTTGGCCCTAAAAGGAATTACACCCATTTGCAAATAAGGAAACTTTTCAAATCATGCTTTTATTTCCTCAGAATTTCCAAACCATACTTTAATTTCCTCAGAATTTTCCTAATCATACTTTTATTTTTTCTATATCCGGTTTTGTGGGGTCCCTTCTTGGGTCAAGTCAACGTGCTGGTAATGACTGCACTGTGTGATTTCCACGTCCTCAAACTACAAAAGTCAACCCTTCACCAATTGGATTTAATTTCAACTTAATTATCCATCAAATTTCACTTCACAATAGATATTATAATACTAGATCAAGTACTTGACTATATATTTGCAATGTCTCCTGAACTTAATTTATTAGCCACCATCCTTCTGTCACTATCCTATTGTCAAACTCACAATACAAGTATACTTAGTCCTTTATTCCTAAATAAATAATCATTTCATATTTCATATATTTATTTATATTTCAGAAAACAATTATACAGTCTACATGCATATAAGTTCACAAATACAAAGTATTTGATGTGCAAAACCCTAATTAAGCATATATTATGAATTAACATAACCAGCCCTAAATCTCTAACCATGCATCATAACACCCTTCTGCAAGTTACCCTAATTCTTCTCATGACCCACATAACCTCAACATTTTCCGATCCCAATTTCACCAGCACCACCGTCGATTCTTTCAACATCCTTAAAGCCCCCATCATTACAAAGCTGCCCAATTGCTCCAGCAAATGTGGCGACCTAACTGTCCCCTACCCCTTCGGCATCGGCCCAGGCTGCGCCATGGCTGAATGGTTCGAACTCACCTGCGACACCACCTTCGATCCGCCGCGCGGGTTCCTCGGCAACGTCCGGGTTTACGAAATCTCCGACAACCAAATCCGCGTCTCGAACGTTGTAATAAAACGCTGCTTCGATCAAACCGGCGTAACGGTCGAACAAAAACACGCAAGATCCGATGTCTCAGGAACTTCCTTTACCTACAGCTCGAATCTGAACAAATTCACCGTCGTGGGTTGCGACGATTTCGCCCTCGTCGGCGGCGGTAAGAACAAGAAGTTCACGACCGGTTGCCTTGCGCTTTGTTCCGAAGCAAAAGATGTGATCGGCGGTTACTGTTCCGGGATTGGTTGCTGTCAAACTTCGTTACCAAAGGGATTGAAGTTTTATTTCACTCAGATGTTCACAGTGAATAATCATACACAAATCTCGTCGTTCGATAACTGCGGCTACGCTTTTTTGGCCGAGGAAAATAGCTTCGTTTTTCAGGGGATGGAGGATTTATCGGACCCGAATTTCTATCAGCGCGTGAGTGACACTGTCCCGACAGTGCTTGATTGGGTGATTGAAAATCGGACTTGTAATGAACTCAAGGGTTACAATGTCGCCTGCACGAGTACTGCTAGCTACTGCGTTGATTCAGATACAGGTTACAGGTGTAATTGCACACCAGGGTTTGTGGGCAATCCATACGTCAATAAGGGATGCATTGGTAATGTTTTATCTATATGATATTGTAATATATATATATATATATATATATATATATATATATATATTTGATTGATTTAAGTTGGTTAATATTGTTTGATGATTGTGTAGATGTAGATGAGTGTGAGGATCCAAGCAGAAATGACTGTGTATATCATTGCAGTAATCTTGTGGGAACTTATAATTGTTCTTGTCCTGATGGATATTTCGGGGATGGTAGAAGAAATGGTCAAGGTTGCCATGCTCATAATACCCAGTTTCCTGTAATCAAGGTTTCATTAGGTAGTTCTTTATCATTTTCTCTCACTTTTTTTTTTTTTTCTTTCTTCATTAGATATTGACTATTTGTAATAGTCTCGTTCTAATTTGAGTCGGGTTTGGTCTACGAATTTTACATGTATTGTATCATAAATTGATATCAAACACAATTATAATTGACATTATAATTCGTATTTATAGGTACAGGATTCGGGTTCTTGTTCCTAGTTAGTGCAGTAATCTGTCTATACTTCAGCATCAAGAAACGAAAACTCATAGAACTCAGGAAGAAATTCTTCCATCATAATGGCGGAGCAATACTAAACCAACAAATCTCTTCAAACGAAGATCTCATGAATTCAACCAAAATCTTCACAGCTGAGGAGTTAGAAAAGGCCACAAATAGTTACTCAAGAGAACGAGTTCTTGGCGAAGGTGGATATGGGATCGTCTACAAAGGGATCCTACCCGATAAACGCATAGTCGCTATCAAAAAGTCCAAAGAAATGGATCAAACCCAAATAGAACAGTTCATCAACGAAGTCATCATTCTCACACAAGTCAACCATCGAAACGTGGTCAAACTTTTAGGGTGTTGTTTGGAGTCCGAGGTACCCTTATTAGTATACGAATATGTCTCAAACGGGACATTATACGAACACATTCATAGTCAAGGCGCGTTAACTAATTGGTTATCGTTCGAGAATCGTTTGAGAATCGCCTCAGAATCTGCATGCGCTTTAGCGTATCTCCATTCAGCCTCTTCTAATCCAGTTATTCATAGGGACATGAAATCTGCAAACATTTTGCTCGACGAATCGTATACTGCAAAAATAGCCGATTTTGGTGCTTCAAGGTTAATCTCACTAGATCAAACAGAAGTGACAACTTTGGTTCAAGGGACTTTAGGGTATTTGGACCCTGAATATTTCAACACGAGTTTACTAACCGAGAAAAGCGATGTATACAGCTTTGGTGTTGTACTTGCAGAGCTTCTTACAGGGAAAAAACCGATCGACATGGAAAGGAGACAAGAAGAACGAAACCTGACAAAGTATTTCATCATGTCGATGCAAGAAAATCGACTGTTTCAAATGTTGGACCCTCGAGTTGTACGTGAGGGATCATTGGAACAATTACAGGCGATTGGTGAACTTGTAATAAGGTGTTTTGAAATGAACGGGGAAGACAGGCCGACTATGAAGGAGGTTGTAAGGGAACTTGAAGGTTTGAGAAAGTTTAACGAACATCCTTGGGCTCATCAACCTGTGCATGAAGAATCTGTAGGGTTAATGAATGCGATTGGTCACTCTACAGATCTTTATACAGTTCCAATTATCCCACAAGACCAATTATTTGGATAACACGAGTCGAAGGATTTAGCCTCATCATGTGAATAGCTCTTGGCGACGAAAATGTTTTGGTTGTAAATCATTTTCTTTATATCACTCCAATCTTGTTTGGATTCATTAATGATTTGATGCTACTTCTATAATTGTATGTGATCAATAGTACATTTTCTATACCATCCATTTGGTCAATGGTAAACTATAACCTTAATTTGTTCCTTGAACAAAAGGGTAAGCACAAACATTTGTTAAAGCAAGATTGAAGTACAAGAGAGGTCCTCATAAGGTCTAGATTTCACTGTATATTGTGTTATTATACACAAATTGAAGTACATTGAAGTAAATAATGATATAGTATAACAATCTTCACATGAAAAATATGCAGTTTTGCTCAAACCAAGTTACTAATTAATGCAAACGACAAATTATTCAAAGATCGATACAAAATGGGCATTATTCCCATACAAAACCAACTGAAGAAGAAAATGAGAATCGAAAATTTATCAACGAGGATGGTTAACAGGATTCATCAAAGGAGTACTCCCCAAACTATACTCACCAGTACTAAACTCAGGACTAATCGCAACACTGTATAAATCCGATGCCCCTTCTTCGCTCATCAATCCCACAGCTTCTTCTTGAACTTCTTGTTGACTCCATGGATGTTTACTCAACTTCCTTAAACCTTCGAGTTCCATAGCCACATCTTTCATACTCGGCCTATCCTCACCGTGCAATCTCAAGCATCTCTTCACTAGCTCACCAACGGTCCTGATTTGCTCCAAACTCCCTTCTCTCAGCACACGAGGATCCACTATTTGGAACAAACGATCTTCTTTTAACGAAACCAAGAAAAATGTCGACAAACTCTTTTCGTCTTCGTTCTTCGTGTTGGAAAGTGGTTTTCGGCCTGTCATGAGCTCGGCTAAAACGACCCCGAAGCTGTATACATCGCTTTTTTCAGTCAGCTGCCCGTTGTGGAAATATTCGGGATCCAAGTAACCTAGAGTCCCTTGGACTAGAGTTGAGACCATAGTTTGATCAATAGGGACCAATCTCGATGCCCCAAAATCAGATATTTTCGCGGTATAATACTCATCTAAGAGTATGTTTGGAGATTTCACATCTCTATGAATAACAGGCATTGCTGCAGCTGAATGTAGATAGGCCAATGCATTAGCAGCTTCTGTAGCAATTCTCAAACGATTATCCCACGAAAACCATGGCTTTTCACCACTGTTATGTATGTGGTGAAAAAGGGTATTATTCGAAACGTATTCGTAAACCAATAATGGAACTTCTGTTTCCAAACAACACCCTAAGATCTTCACAACGTTTCGGTGGTTGACTTGAGTCAAGATTATGACCTCGTTGATGAACTGTTCGATCTGGCTATGATCCATTATTCGCGACTTTTTAATGGCCACGATTTGTTGATCGTGAAGGATCCCTTTGTACACCGTGCCATAGCCACCTTTGCCTAGTATTCGATCTTCTGCATAGTTATTGGTGGCCTTTTCGAGTTCTTGTGCAGTAAAAATCTTGGTCGATTTCATGTTAGAGTCGTTTGAAGAAATCTGTTGCTTCATTAAAAGCCCGCCGTTTTGTTGAAAGAATTTTTCGCGTAGCTTCATCATCTTTCGCCTTTTGATGCTAAAATATAGCAAAGTTGCAGCAAAGATTAAGGCTAAGCAACCAAAACTTATACCTGACATGTTTAGTATTTTTTTTTTGTTAGTAGAAATTGAAATGAGAGATAATGCAAAGAGATATATTGGATTTGAAGAGTATATAATATATATACCTAATGCAAATTTGGTAACTGAAAACTGGGAAGTTTTGGAAATGCAACGGCGGCCGCCTTTTGTCCCGTCGCCGGAGTATCCCTTCTTGCATGAACATCTGAAACTGCCTTGAGTATTTGTGCAAATTCCATGCTCACCACATGGGTTATTTTGGCACTCATTGATATCTGCCAAACAAAGATCAACATAATTAATAAATCTATTTTATTGTAGAAATATGAATGTTTTTCTAATCTTTATGTGAACTTAACTAATATATTATTATATAATTCACAACTTTTCATTCCAATAACTTCTAAAATTAAAATTAGTCAATATTTTGAACTAAATTACCTTCATTTCATTAACATAGTTAAGAATAGTCAAATTAGTTTTTCTAGTGAACTCTTGTTTTATATTTCCAATTGATAGAATGCGCAATACAACTTTTATTCATGCTAAATATTTTTAGCTATTAATTTCTTATTTTTTGCTTTAATATGGTAACTCTCTAAAAGTTACTATTTTTCTAGATTTTTAAGAAAACATAAAAATCTGAACTTTTACAGCTAAAATCATAATTAATATAAAAATTATAAATAAATAAATTTACGTACAACAACAAAATTGATTAATTATTAACCTCAAACCCTTCGAACAATTAAGTTTGTAATCTTACTAACCCTTAAAGCTTTTCAAACGAAAAACTAGATCAAAAAATTATCATCAAAATTTCTTAGATTATATATGCTTACCCAAAAAAAAATTTCTTTAAATACAAAAATATTTTAAGATATATATATATATATATATATATAGAGAGAGAGAGAGAGATATAGAGAGAACCTGTGCAGCCTGAACTAACGTATGGATTGCCCTGATACCCTTCCGAGCAGTTGCACCGATAACCCCCAAGACCAGTACCAGAATCAACACAATGACTATTTCCAACACAAGCAAAATCAGTAAACCTCTCAGCTTCACTACAATTCTCAGCCCCAATAGCCCACTCAAGAATCACAGGCACATTTTCCACAGTCCTATTCTGAAAACTCTCATCACTCAGATCAGATATACTGAACCTAAAACTCTCCGGGTCCCCAAGAAACGCATACCCACAAGGATCAAACGACGTTATATTCGCATGATTATCGAGAGTCCCAAGTGTTGAATTAAACCTCTTTAAACCCTTTGGAATCGCAGTTTGACAGCACCCAATCCCAGTGCATTTTCCTTCGACCAAAAGGGCTCTGCTAGAACACAACGAAACGCATCCGCTTGTGAAATTACGACCCTCAGATCCGGCTATAAGGGCGTATTCATCGCATCCAATGACTGTAAATCTGTTCATGTCTGAAAATGCGAAAGGGGTTGTTGCTAGGTTTATCGTGGCTCCATTTCTGCGAGTTGTGATTCCTGCTGGGCTGTAGCAGGCTGCAGCGACTGAGTTTTTGATGAGTAAAACGTTGTCTCTGATGTCGACGATTTCAAGGTTGTCTCTGGAGATGAAGGGTTTTGGTGGGTTGAATGATGTGTCGCAGTTTACAGCAAATCCTGAGTTTAAGGAACATTGGGGTCCCATGCCGAATGGATATGGGATTGTTAAGTTTCCACATTTGTTTTGGCAGTTGGGCTTCGTGATGGTTGTACCTTGGGCTATAAGATTTGTGCTGTTTGTTAGGGCTGAAGCTAAGGGGAGAAGGATGAAGAAGAGATGAAAGAAGATGGAATTATTCAGAGACATGCTTGTTAGAATTAATGTCTGTTGGAGGTTTGATTTGAAGAATTTGTATCATGAAATTGTGAATTTCATGATTTTTTTTTTTTTTTTTTTTGTGTTGATTTGATTTATTAACAAGTTGTAGGAAATTATTGGGTTTAACAAGTTGACTTTGTGATTGTGAATTAATCTTATTTTTTGGAATAAAATTAAGTGTTATATTTTTTCTTCTTTCTTATAATATGTGATAGAGGTAGGAAAATATGGGGGTTGACTAAATAAACATGGCATTTTGCATGCTGTGACAGCTTGAAAATTCGACCGGCGGATTCACTGAAAATGACAGAAATTTGATAAATATTAATAGTATTATGAGACCAGTCTATTATCTATATATATTGTGCAAACACGAATTATAACCTTATTAGAAGAATTATTTTCTTAGATTGTTTTTTATGATAATATTATCATTTTTTTTTTTCTATCTATAATCCCATATATAGATATATTAATTCATAAAAGTTGAAATCATTTATGAGGGGCACATTTTTATCACTAGTAAATTACTAGTAGTAATATTGTAAGATTGGTGGAAGTTATTATGCAAAATAATGACGATGACTTTGTGATTTGAGATGTCACATAGCTTTCATTGACTCAGACTAAGTTAAAGTCATTAAAAGAATTACAGGTTGTAACTATGAATATGTCATTTAATAAATAATATATATATATATATATATATATATATATAATTAGTCTCAATATGTGACAACTAATAGGACCAAGTCAAGTGAGAAACTTCTAATGAAGTGGAGTATAAGGTGAGGCTTTATGCCATCTACCAATACAAAATTAAATATTTTAAAATTTTGTTTCATCTTATGTAACACTATTCAATATATAATGATCATATAAATGAATTTGCATTGTTTATATGGTATAATTTTCGACAATAACTCTTATAAATCATATTGTCGATCTCTTTCAATAAAAGTATTTGCAAGCATTAGTTGAATTTTACAAATTTGTTTTTTATTGGCTAATTAATTTTCATAGGCTCAGAAAAACTTTGTAAATTGAAATCTACCTACAATTGATGCGCAGAATAAATCATCAATCATTGTTCACAAATTAAGTTCTACGTATATGACAATATTTAAATATATAGTTGAATCAATAAATCTTCAACTCCATGATTTAGGGTTTTTGTTTATTTAAAACACAATGAAAAGGATTGGAATACCAGAACTAGGGTTTATCTATATATCCTAATCTATTTACATTCACCAAATTACATGCTTAACTACTTCTCTCATTAATTAGGAATCTAAAGTCGTCATTGACCTATAAGTAAACTTGTAAAAGTAAACTCTATTACATGGCTAAACCACGACAACTCAAAATTCATAGGAATTTGCAAAGGTTTTGACCAATTCTAAGGCCTCATATTGTGCTCATGAAGTCTTTTAATACAAGACAAAATAATATTCAGAAACGATTTTGATTCTAAGATATCTGCAAGTCGACTTTGTTAAAGGGGCCATTTCATATTAGTCTATAGAGTGTCACGTGGTTGGTCGATCAGAAAGATACTACGATCGTCCGTCTATGATTTTTGCATTTCTTTGTGGCTCATAATAATTCCATTTTTAGGAAAATTAATCCAATAGTTGATCATATTACTCTCATTTGACAGAACAAAAATTTTTAAGTAATTTAAGGCCGATTGGTTGGTGTACTCATCTCAAAGAATTTTTTTTAAGATAAAAATAAAAAAAATATTATTTGAAAGATAATTGAGTTTAGATGGGTTTTTTAAGAGAAAAATAGGTCATGATTGTGGTTGATGTGATATGTTTTTTGTTGTGAGAAATTTATTTATATTAAATATTTTTAATCAAATTCTTTGATTTAGATATCGAAAAATAGTCATAATGGATCTTATTTTAAACATTTATTTTGCATTAGAATATGTAATTTATTTATTTTTTGAGTTTGAAAAATAGACGGAAGAATCAATTTAATTGATGTTATTAACTGTCAAATCATGAATAGTAAATATTCAATTTTACTCAATTTTTTGAAATTTTTCTCCCAAATTATTTATGATTTTGGAAGATTTTTTACGAGAAAATTCTTATGACATACTAGAGTTTTTCGAAGTTTTTTTCTCTCAAACACTTTTTTGGAGATATAGCTTACCATCCAATTGGGGCCTTATTAATTAATTAGAGCAATTCATCCCAATCTTGCTATACTTTTCTTTAGCTCACATGAATTTTCAGAGTTTTTTTTTTGTAAACGATGATGTGTAAACGACTTGGTTTTCCGGCCTCTCATAGAAATTTTCCATTGGAAAATAAGGAAAATTCCAAACATATCCGAAAGAAATGTTCGTAATTCAATGTTTTCTTAATCATATTTTTTAATGTACATATCTTTGTTTTAATCTTCTGGTTTTGTGGGATCTTCTAAGTCAAATCAACTTGCATGTATATTGTATAGTTAGTATATATCAACATATATTATCAAAACATTCCCACAAACATAATACTAGATCAAATGTATGAAGGTATTGAATCCAATTAAATTAATCAACTGCAATTAAGATATAACATT
Organism: Verbascum thapsus; assembly: GCA_963669365.1. Taxonomy (NCBI): domain Eukaryota; kingdom Viridiplantae; phylum Streptophyta; class Magnoliopsida; order Lamiales; family Scrophulariaceae; genus Verbascum; species Verbascum thapsus. The sequence continues at coordinate 13,922,188 of OY770114.1, read as the reverse complement.
ACTTAAATAAAATGGTCACTATCCTATATTATTAAACAAGCAAACTTCAAGCATATACATTCATGAGTACTAATTTGTTACACTAATAGCAGAATTACCCCTAACCCTAAATCCCTAATTAACCATGCAAACAAACATGCTTCTGCAACTTGCCTCCATTTTTCTCATCCTCACAACATCATCAACATTCGCCGCCATTAACACCACCACAACCACCGACACATTCAACATCCTAAATGCCCCAACGATCACCAAACCTAATTGCTCCAGCAAATGCGGCGACCTCACAGTCCCCTACCCCTTCGGCATCGGCATCAACAGCAGCTGCGGCATCGGCCAGTGGTTCGAGCTCAACTGCAGCACCGCCTTCGATCCTCCCCGCGCCTTCATCGGCACCATCCAAGTCTACGAGATCTCCGACAACCAGATGCGCATCTCGAACGTCGTGGCCCGCGGATGCTACGATCGATCCGGCGCGATTGTCCAGCAAAACTCTGCCTCGTCGGACATCACCACGACGCCGTTTAGCTACTCCGAACTCAACAAGTTCACCGTCGTCGGATGCGATGACCTGGCGATCGTCACCGGCGACATAGATTTCACGAGCGGCTGCGTTACGCTCTGCTCGAAAGCAGAGGATGTGATCGGCGGTTACTGCTCCGGGATCGGGTGTTGCCAGACTTCATTGCCCAAGGGTTTGAAATATTATCGAACTCTTTTGGGAAGCTTGAGAAATCATACTGATGTTTCGTCGTTTGATCCCTGTAGCTACGCTTTTTTTGGGGAGGAGGATAGATTCGTGTTTCGTGGTGTGGAGGATTTATCCGACCCGAATTTCATGGAGCGGGTCAGGACAACGGTCCCGATCGTGATTGATTGGGCTATTGGGAATTCGACTTGTGAACACATAGTGAATTTTGAGGATTATGCGTGTAAGGGTAATAGTTACTGTGTTGATTCGGACACGGGTTTGGGAGGGTACCGGTGTAATTGTACAGGTGGGTTTGAAGGCAACCCATATTTGGATCCGGGATGCACGGGTAATATTTTCTATCTTGATCACCTATGATGTGAAAATTGTAAATTTAGTCCAACAAGATATCACGATTTTAATTTTAGTCTCACGTTTTATGAAATCTTGAAAATAGTCTCAATAATCTTATAAGTTGCAACATTAGTCATTTTTAATCAAAGTTACTCGTACACTTTATTTTTATCATTTAAAATTGTATTTCGGCCCTAAAACTATACTCAAACAACCATTTAAACAAATATCTTTTATCATTTACCCCCACAAAAAATAGAAGAAAATAAAAAATAATTGAAAAAGATAATGATTGGGTCATGTTATGAACATTTTGGCTATACCTATTTGTTCTTTTTTTAAAAAAAATTATTTTTCAGATGGGTAAGAGATATATAATATTTGTTTAAGGGGCTATTTAATATAACTAATTTAGTTGAAGGGTCAAAATGCAATTTATAATAACAAAAATAAAGTATGAGACAAATATTGTTATAAAAAATGACTAACATTACAACTAACGTAAGATATTGGAACGTTTTCTAAATCTCATAAAGTAAATGACTAAAATTAGATTCGTGGACTAAATTTAGGATCTTCCTTGGGATAGACTGTTATTATTTATTTGAATGATTAAGTTAGTTAATTTAATTTGATTTATTGATTTTTTTGTAGATGTGGATGAGTGTGAGGATCCAAGCAGCAATAATTGTGAACATATTTGCATTAACACTGTGGGGAGTTTTAATTGTTCTTGTAGAGATGGATATTACGGGGATGGTATAAGAGGTGGTCAAGGCTGTACTCCTAATAGTTCAGAGTCTCATGTAATGAATATCTCTTTAGGTACTTCATTTTTTTTCTCTTTGATCTCCATTAATATTCCAAGTTTTAAACTAATTTCCAATGTTTGCAGATTTTATTTTAATTAATAATCATTTTTCATGATTAATTTAAACCAACATTTATTTCATGCAGGTGTAGGATTCGGGTTTTTGGGCCTATTTATAGCAGCAACCTGGCTATACTTCAGCCTCAAGAAACGAAAGATCATAAAACTCCGCCAAAAATTCTTCCAGCAAAACGGCGGTTTATTACTAAAACAACAAATCTCTACAAACGAAACTCAAATGGACTCAACCAAAATCTTCACAGCCCAAGAGCTCGAAAAAGCCACAGACAATTACGCAGAATCTAGAATCCTTGGCAAAGGTGGATATGGCATCGTTTACAAAGGAATCTTACCCGATAAACGCATAATCGCCATCAAAAAATCCCGAGAAATGGATGAAAGCCAAATAGAACAGTTCATAAACGAAGTTGTCATTCTTACACAAGTCAACCATCGAAACGTGGTCAAACTTCTAGGTTGTTGTTTAGAATCCGAGGTTCCCTTATTAGTATACGAATATGTCTCGAACGGGACATTATACGAACATATTCATAGCCAAGGCGCGTTAACTAATTGGTTATCGTTTGAAAATCGTTTGAGAATCGCCTCAGAAGTTGCGGGTTCGTTAGCTTATCTCCATTCGGCTGCATCGATCCCGGTTATTCACAGAGACGTAAAATCTGCTAATATTTTACTCGACGAATCGTATACTGCTAAAGTATCTGATTTTGGCGCTTCGAGGCTTGTCTCGTTGGACCAGACAGAAGTGACGACTTTGGTTCAAGGGACTTTAGGGTACTTGGACCCTGAATATTTTCATACCAGTTTACTGACTGAGAAAAGCGATGTTTACAGTTTCGGGGTTGTACTTGCAGAGCTTTTGACAGGGAAAAAGCCGATCGATATGGAAAGGAGACAAGAGGAACGAAATCTTACAACCTATTTCATCGTGTCAATGAAAGAAAATCGATTGTTTCAAATCTTGGACCCGCGAGTGGTTCGTGAGGGTTCATTGGAACAGCTACAGGCGATTGGTGAACTTGTGAAGAGATGTTTACGTTTGAATAGGGAAGATAGGCCGATGATGAAGGAAGTGGCTATGGAGCTTGAAGGTTTGAGGAAATTTACACAGCATCCTTGGGCTCATCAAACTATTCATGAAGAGTCTGTAGGGTTAATGAATGAGATTGAGATTAATGATCAATCTGTGGATCTTTATACGGCCCCGATTGGATCAAATGATCTTTATAGTGTTCAAATGTCGACGGTGGATCAGTTTTCTGGGCAATATAGTTTGAACAGTGACGCAAGTCAAATGATTTTTCCTCATATGAATAGCCCTCGGTGATGACAATGTGCCTGTTGCATCATGCATGTAATATTTTGTTTTACGCATTGATTTTTTTTTTTTTTTGGTTGTTTTTGGCTTTGGATGTGATTATGTAATTGTATTTTTTTTTTTTCAATTCTCATTTTTAATGATGAGGAATGAGATTAAGAGTTTGTATATATATTTTTGTGTGAATATTAAAAATGGGTTTGGACTAGTTATTTTGTATTAATAAGTTGAATATGAATATATATTGGGACGAATGTTGATTTTAATATGAAAAGACGTGTTCTTGAATAATATAATATAAAATAATATAATATAAAAGATGGGTATTTTATATCTTAAAGTAAAATTGATATTTATTGCTAATGGTTAGTTATAGTGAATGAATATAAGGAGCATAAAATGATTTGAGATGTAAAAATGAGTGATAGTTGAGATTGATGTGTATTGTTGAAAAGATAATACATATAGTAAATTTAGGAATTGAAAATTTCAAAAATGAGATTGAGTTGAAAATTGAGAACTAAATTATGAATAAAAACGAAAGACCCACATGATTTGAAATCTCAAAATATTAAAAATTGAGAATGGGGCTTTTAAAGCAAAACCATATACTTAATCTTAATTTTTTCCCCACTTCTCTTTGTATTTCCTTTTACTTGTGTATTAATTATTAATTAAATTATATTCTTAACTCTATCTTTTTGGGGACACGAAAGGCCACTACGATCTGGATTCTATTCTTTAATCTAAACAAGGATATTCGTAAGTGTTAAGTAATGTATTATATATTGTGATTAGGAACTTATTTTTATATATAAACTGATAGGATATGGGTTTTTATGTAGTAATTATATTAGTAATTTTTATTTTATTAGTTATTAATCTTTTCTTTATTAGTTGTAATTAATTAGTGGACTGATTTAGTGGTTAGTTATTTTAAATTAGTGATTTATTAGTGGTCTATTAGTGACTTAGTGGATAGATTTAGTTTTATTTTATTTTATTGTATAAATAGGATGGTTGCTTATTAATGAAAAAAGAAGAAAAATTTCAGAATTAATTTCCAATTTATTTCTCAATTCATTTGTAAGGAGTGTTGTTCCTCACTCATATTTAGTAACATATCATAAACAATCATCATTATGGACCTTTTCGGGGATGCTGTTTCATTCAAAGTCAAATGTCTAATGTTGAGATTTGAGAATGTTATTAAATATTAATTAAACAATACTTTTTTTTATTAGTAGTATTACTTTTCATTTTTATGTTGAAGTCTTATGAGTTTTTTCTACCTGATCTTTATCACTTAATAACAAAAAAATTATCAATTCGAAATTTCGAATACATCAATTAGAATTATTATTATTATATCTAGAATTTCAAAAATAAATGAATATTATTAAAATAATTGGCATGTAGATATATATCCGGTCCTATAAACATTTTAGTACATTATTATATTTCACGTGTAAAATAATTATGCTGGTTATGTTCTGTTATCGCTTTCGGTAACGAAGGCTTTCCATTTATTTCGCCTTAGGAGAGCTCCTTTCTTATTGTTATGCCGCTTTAAAGATAGTTTAACACTAACTAAGTAAGAGCTAATAGGAAAAGGGTAGGGATGGAACTTCTTCGTTCCCTAGCCACTCTACCCGTAGCCCTAAAAAGCGTAGGATGGGGAGCGCATACGAGGGAGTGAGCGAATGACCAAATGTGTCTTTCTTTTAGTAAGTAATTGAGTATGCCCGTTGTTTGCGCGGGATTCTATTAAGGTAATGTTCTGTGCTTAAGGACTAGAAGCTGATTCCTTTATAGAACTGAATGGAAGTCAAAGTACTACGCTCCTTCCTCAATGGATGTTAAAATGGGGCTGTTCTATCTATTTTATTTCAAACTACCAGAGGCAGAGGCTTCTAGAATGCGTTATTTGTTTAAGCCAATCAAGAGAAAAGAAAGAAGGGCTTGCTTCAGGTGATGACTCTTTCGAAGGGCATTGAACTGATGTAAGGGCTAGACCTATTTCGAATGCTTAAGGGATGGACCCCGAGAAGGAATAGGAGACCCACCCAATAGGGTAGAAGCAAAGCGAATCGGAAGGAAAACAACATAGGCAAAGGAGACTAGACCTGAAAGACTCGATAGCGAAGACATCGAAAGAGGCAGACGGAAGGGCGCTTACAACAATAAGGGCGAATGGTATGTCAATAAAAAATAATAAAATATAAATTAAAAATTATAAAGTATAAAAAAATAAAGTAATGATTAAAATAAATTATTTTTATTGACGAATAATTTATATAACAGGTAATTATATATAATCTTTAAAAATAAAAATTTAATGATTGTATCACATTTATTTAAATTTTATAATTTAAATACTTAAAATAAAATATAAAAATATAAACAAACAAGGTCTTATTCCAAACTGGATCCTGAAATTCACCACACGTGATTCTTTTGGTGGTCAAGAAATTCCATTCCATGTTCAATACCTTACGCCTCCATTTCTGTCCACCCCCATCAGCTTTTCACCTTTGAAATCCCAAAACGACGCCGTTTCCTCCTCCGTCTTCAAACCCAAATCCAATGGCTGAGAAAAACGATAAACCCACAAAATCAATCCCACCGTACGTGAAAGCCCTATCAGGATCCCTGGGCGGCGTAGTGGAGGCCAGCTGTTTGCAGCCCATTGACGTCATCAAGACACGTCTGCAGCTCGACCGGTCAGGTGCGTACAAGGGAATAATCCACTGCGGCACGACCATTGCTAAGAGCGAAGGCGTACGGGCCATGTGGAAGGGGTTAACGCCTTTTGCTACGCATTTGACGCTTAAATATGCGCTCAGGATGGGGTCCAATGCGGTCCTGCAGTCGGCGTTCAAGGACTCGCAGACGGGGAATCTCAGCCACCATGGCAGGATGTTATCTGGGTTTGGTGCTGGTGTGCTTGAAGCTCTTATTATTGTTACTCCCTTTGAGGTTGGTTATTTCAATTTTTTTCCTCCTTTGAATGTTTTATTGTTCTTTTTTATCTTTGTTTTAGTAAATAATGTTGATTTGATTATTGTTTGTTAAAGACTGGCTTCTAGAATATTGAATTACCTGGAGATTGAGAACTTGCACTTGATTATGTGTAAAAAGTTGAAACTTTTGCTTGTAAATAGACAATGCTTATTGAAGCGTATGTAGCTTTAATTTCGTTTGTATATCATGGTTTATTGTTATTAGTTTGTTCAGTTGAGTAGATAAATTGGCCACTGTGTTCTTCCCAGTGCATTTAGTTCGTAGATAATAATGAATATAGAAGATTTTCCCAATGTGAATTTAGTTTTTGGGTTGTTTGTCTCTCTCCGTATTAATTTCCCTAGTCTATAATGCAGACATTATATTTCTTTGTCAAATTCACCTAATTGAGTCTTGGCTATTAATTCTTCCATCTGGACCACCTCCTTCAACTGCATAATTTACCAACAGTTTCTTTAGTGTTTCTTAGTCTTTCCCTTTGCTTGATTGAGTCTGCACCATCCATTCTTCATGGTCGATTCTCGCTCCCTTTATTTCTTTAATGTTGTGTAGTCTATCGTTATATGTATGGTTATGGATCTTAGCCCTGAACCAGTACAAAAGATTAACGAAACATTTATCAAAACAGGTGGTCAAAATCAGACTACAACAGCAAAAAGGACTAAGCCCTGATCTCCTAAAGTACAAGGGACCTATACACTGTGCTCGTATGATCATCCGTGAAGAAGGCCTATTCGGTCTGTGGGCAGGTGCCACCCCAACCGTGATGCGCAATGGAACGAACCAAGCCGCTATGTTCTCAGCCAAAAATGCATTCGATGGTTTACTATGGAACAAGCACGAAGGAGATGGTAAAGCCCTTTTGCCATGGCAATCTATGATATCGGGGTTTCTTGCGGGTACAGCAGGGCCCGTATGTACTGGTCCGTTCGATGTTGTGAAAACGAGGCTTATGGCTCAAACACGATCATCTGATGGTGAGTTGAAATATAGAGGCATGTTTCATGCTATTAGAACTATATATGGTGAAGAAGGATTGAGGGCACTATGGAAAGGGCTATTGCCCAGGTTAATGAGGATACCTCCTGGCCAGGCGATTGTGTGGGCTGTGGCTGATCAAGTGACGGGGTTATATGAGAGGAGATATATACATACGTAATTTGACCTTATATAGTTTGCTCTGTTTTTCGATTTTTTGGATTTTAGAGTATCTCCGATTTATTTGAGGAACTGAAATTTTTTGATGAAAAGAAGTTAATTAGCTATTGAATTTGTTTGATATCTTCGGTTTGGACTTGTCGTTGCATTTTGATTTCAGATTGGGTTCAACTTTGGTATGGGATGACTAGAGATGTTTATGGTGCATTTAAGCAGACCAATTGAGAGCAAGTTTGTTCATTCTTATATTCTGCATTCTTGATACAGGAATGCTTTACAATTCTTGTTGTTTTTAGTGTTTTGAGCTGGTATCTTGTAGTAGTTTAAGAACCTGGAAACGATTGAATTAATCTTCATTCTGTAGCATCATTTGCAAATTTTTCGATTTTTTAAGAGCAAGAATGACATCTTCTGGTGTGTGTTTTTTCCTTATGTTCCGGTTCTCAGGACATGATTCATTTCCTTTTGTTGTTCGGGCCTTAGAAGATTTTTTCTTACTCTGGATTCTACGTGTGCACTTATTGTATATAATTAAATATGTGGAATTTTTTTTTTTACTTGTCGTATGTAAATAATTATACAACATTTGCACATTTATCATATGCAAGCAGTTAAATCATAAATGGGAATTTTTGCTAATGTCTTATATTAGGATTGTCATATAATCGACCAACCTTTATAAATTATAATCGTATCATCTCTAAATAATTCTTATAGTGTTTATAGTTTTTTAACTTGTTAAGCTATTTGCAAAGCAATTATATAACACAAGTTATAAACTTTATTGGATTTTAATGATTTTTCCAAATTTTACATATGAAAACGTAGTTAAAATTTTAAAAACCTTAGAAATTGTAACTAGTAAATAATCTAGAATAATCCACCTACATAATCAGATGTCAAGTTCTATTGTTCTAGTATTTCTTTAATCTAAGTTGGGTAAACTATGTCACATATCATTTTATTGGGTCAGAGTTGAATTTTTTTTTTTTTAAGGATCCTCCATTTTTTATTCAGTATAATATTGTTTTATTATTATAAAAAAGAATAAATAATAAAAAAAGATAAATGGAAATGACATTTTAAGTCAACTTCACCTTGGAGATTCAGGAAATCCCACTAATTTTATTATTTTGGGTAACACAATTTTAGTCATTCTTTTTCTTTTTTTGTGTTGCGTGGCACGGGGCTAAGGGGTGCGCACGGCAAAACCCTACACCCAAACACACAAGTAATAACGGAAAGATATAAACATTATATAAAGCACACGCCGACCTCAAACCCTAACGTCACTCTTCTTCATCTCTATCTCTAGCTAAGCACTAATATTCGTACTATCGAAACTCCTGAAAATCTCGATTGGTACTTTTTTCTATTTTTATTTCTCGCAATTTGTTTCGTGTTTTTGTCGTTTTAATGTTCGTTTTAATCTGAAAACAGCTTAATTTGTTTTGTTATTTGCTTATTGTTGTTGAAGGTTGAAATGATGTCGGATGATGAAAGAGAGGAGAAGGAGCTCGATCTCACATCTCCTGAAGTTGTCACCAAATATAAAGCCGCTGCAGAGATTGTTAACAGTACGACTTTTTTCCTTATTTTTATCTGTATGCATTTTTATGTGGGTGTTTATTTGTTGTGTGATTGGTTTTGGTTATAATTTATGGTTGATATATTTGTTTGTAAGGTGATATTGAAAGATTGTTTTTTTATGTTTTTGTTTTATGTTTATCTATGATGAGTTTATGATAATTCTTAATTGAATTTACACAGAGGCGCTGCAACTAGTTTTGTCCGAATGCAAACCGAAGGTGAAGATTGTGGACCTTTGTGAGAAAGGAGATGCTTTCATCAGAGAGTGAGTAATCTCAGTTGCTATAAGGAAAATAGAATTTGGATTAGCAATACTTCTTGAAGAATATATAGGTTGTATTGTCTAAAAACTGTGTGTTTGTTGTAACAGACAAACTGGGAACATGTACAAGAATGTAAAGAAGAAGATAGAAAGGGGTGTTGCATTCCCAACTTGCATCTCGGTTAACAATACGGTCTGCCATTTTTCTCCATTGGCTAGTGATGAGTCCGTGTTGGAAGACGGAAATATTTTAAAGATGTAATGCTTCACTCATCCTTTTCTAACTCGAATGCAGAAATTAAACACCATTTATTGCATATTATGGTTGACTTAGTTTTTGAAATTGGGAGTAATGGGTTTTGTCTGCAGTGATATGGGGTGTCACATAGATGGATTTATTGCTGTAGTTGCTCACACCCATGTACTTCAACAAGGACCAGTCACTGGCAGAGCAGCTGATGTTATTGATGCTGCAAACACTGCAGCCGAGGTTGCTTTAAGACTTGTGAGGCCAGGGAAAAAGGTATTTTTCTTCTGGATTTTCCTTGTTTATCAGTACAACCTTTATTTGACTTTTATGTTGTTGGCGTCTGGTGTGAGTGCAAATTATATGTTTCTGCCATGTAAGAATTTGAAGTGATGATGCAAATCATATTAATCTGTTTTCTGATTCGGGAGGTTTTACCCTATGTTTAGCTTAAGAAGTACTACCACTATAAGCTCATATGGATTCTTGTCCTTGAATCATGTAAATATTTGTGCACCTTGTATATCTGAATGACATTTGTTAACTTCCCAGTTTTAATATATTTATTCTCTGTTATCTTTGTCTATTCAATTCAATGATATTTGGAAGCATAAATTCTGCATGAGAATAACCAGTTTTCCAGTGGGATTCAGACGTGCTTGTTAATCATGTGCTTGTAGCTTTTGTTACTACCTAGTTCAGAGTTGTGAAACACGTCGGGAAGATGGTTTTTTTTCTTTTCATTCGGTTCTCTTATTTTGGTGTGCGGGCGATTTTGAACACGTGTCGTAGCTGTAGTGAATCGTTCCTGGGCCTGGCTCCCCTAAATGATGAACACTTTGTATGAGCTATGGGTGGAAATCCAGATGATGCTATATGGTCATAGTTACTCTGATAGGGGGCTTTTATCATTGCTATTTGGCAATACAATTAAGTGTAAAGTTGGTGTCCGAAGCTTCTCTAGCTGTCACTTTAAAGGATAGTGTTAATTAATGCAAAGCTCGACTAGATATCCTGAGGAACTTTCTATAAAATCTCTTGTGTTTGTGTTTGGAAGTCGATTTAAGCTAATTGTGGAGTAATTGGTTTTAAGACTTTGGTTTTCACCTTCCTATTTTATTTAGCTTCTTTGTGGCTACTATTACGTCAATAGATATTCCACAGTATTTCTTTTGAAAGGGTACACATGATTCTCTACATGATGATGATAGTCATGAGTGATGGATCTTGCATCCAGTGAAGTTCCATGTAGTCATAGTTACACTGATTCTTCTTTAGGGCTGCTAAATACTAACCAAGTAGGTTGAAAGATTGATGGAAGTTCCAACATTGTTCTAGTTCCAAATACCATGTAGTTGTGATTGTTGGTGTCCATTAATATTGCCACATTTTTTTTATTATTCTTACCAATTATTTTTTCAATTGTGGTAGAATAAAGATGTCACCGAGGCAATTCAGAAAGTTGCTGCTGCTTATGACTGCAAAATTGTGGAAGGTGTTCTAAGCCATCAAATGAAGCAATTTGTGATTGATGGAAACAAGGTGGTGCTAAGTGTCTCAGGCCCTGATACAAGAGTCGATGATGCTGAGTTTGAGGAAAATGAGGTGTACTCCATTGACATTGTCACAAGTACTGGTGAAGGCAAGGTAATTATTGCTGCAGCGTGTACAAAATATGAGTTAATTAGTCTACTTTTTTTCGCTCTAATGTTAGTTATGGAATTTTGTATGGAACCTGCAGCCAAAATTATTGGATGAGAAGCAAACAACTATATATAAAAGAGCTGTTGACAAGAATTATCACCTAAAGATGAAAGCATCTAGGTTCATATTCAGTGAGATCAACCAGAAATTCCCGATCATGCCTTTTTCTGCTAGGTTCGTTATGTTCTTCAATATCTGTGAGGTCTAAAGGTCAATTTCCTTTAAGATAAGATAATTGATCTTCATGAATGTCTTATAGGGCTTTGGAAGAGAAACGTGCACGTTTGGGCCTAGTAGAATGTGTGAATCATGATCTTCTGCAGCCGTATCCTGTACTTCACGAGAAGCCCGGTATGAACTAATTGGTCTTGATTCCTTTTTTCTGGGATAATTACATGTACACCCCTTTACTTATTGGTTAATTACCATGAGTTTCCTGAGATTTTGCGAATTACAAAGGGGTGAAATTGTAATATGTTTTTACTGATAGCGACGTGAATTTATAGTAATATTTCAAATCTCGGAGTGTTTTTTCGTAATTAAAGTTTTATGAAGGGGTTTGTATGCAACTTTACCTCTGTCTCACTGATGATTTCTTTAGTTGGCCCCCAATAATTGGTTTCTCTGCTTGCATTTCAGGAGATTTGGTAGCACACATCAAATTTACGGTTTTGCTAATGCCGAATGGTTCAGATCGAGTGACATCACATGCTCTACAGGAGCTGCAACCCACAAAAACTGTAGAAGATCCTGAGATTAAAGCCTGGCTAGCATTGGCTACAAAGACAAAGAAGAAAGGTGGAGGGAAAAAGAAGAAAGGTATTTATCAATATACAAACTCTATAAATTAAATAATCTTAGGGTGTGTTTGGATCGATGGATTTGGAATCCATGGATTTTTAAATTCATCGACAAATCCATTTAAGTTCGTTTGGATGATGATGTATTTCAAATCCCCCGCCATTCATTTTGAGCTTTTTTCTCCACAACTACGGTGGATTTCAAATGACACAATTTTAGGTGTCATTTGAAATCCTTCCTCCAAATCCACTCCTCAAATCCAAATCCATCGATCCAAATGCACCGTTAGAGAGTTTATTGAATAATCGAGTATTAATTTATCGAGTTTTTACTGTAATACCCATTTAAGTTCATTTTTCACCCTCTTCAGTATGTAAAAGTTTATGCAAAATGTGTTTTGCAGGTAAGAAAGGGGATAAAGCTGAGGATACCGCTGAAGCTTCTGAGGCTATGGACGCAACAGCAACAAACGGCGCATAAGAATGAGAAAATTCCTTATTTTTGTTTGTATTCTCTTATGAATTTTTGGCTTTGATTAGTGAGATATCGATTCTAACTTAAAATGCTTGTTTTTGTGTCTTATTGTACACTGTTTCGTCTCCCTATTCGGTGCCCTTTTTTTTTTTTTTTTTTTGGTTAATAGAAACTGATTTTACAAATTTACAATAATCTAATGTGATAAATGATGATGCCTTTTCCTTTTGAAAATTAAATGAGATTTTATTTTTAAATAATTATATGTTCGGAACATGTTAGTCTTTATTTAACAAATAAATAATAATTGATGTATCTTGTACTCAAACCATTTGCTTAGGGAAAAAGGTTTCAAGGTCATTAAGTTTATAGTTTTACAATGACATCAAGTTTAGTCCCTTGTGTATCTAGCTTATCTCACTTTAAAATTGTAAATATATTTTTTTTTCATACTACTGTTTCAAAATTATATTTTTGTCATATTTTGATTTTTAATTAAATTTGTACGACTTAGATACCTGAAATTTTCAAAAATCAAGACAATATTAATTTTTTTTTTACTTTCCAACGTAATATAAACAAAGTTAATATTTTTAAAACTATAATTGATATAAACCTTAGTATTATATAGATAACAGTAATTAATTAATGTCTAAGAGAAAATTAACAATACTTAATTAACCAAACGGAAAATCTTTATCTCCTCCAAAAACAGTGATGGTCCCACTCACCGACACAAATAAGAAATACTGTAATTCTATTGGCTAAAACTCGTGGAGACCCTTCTGAAGTGCCACGTCAGCCGAACAATCTGGATGTTTCTCATCCCCGCGAAACTTATTAATATTAGAGTTGCATTAAATCAAATTCCTTCACCCTTTGCTTGTCAAACTCTCTGTTCGATTCGAAACAAAGTCCGAACAAACACAAAAATTGTAACGAGGTTGATCAATTTGAGAACCAAAATACGATGAATCGATTAGCTTTACCGCTAATTGTTGTTGGGTTGTTGTTTATACTCTCCGTAGAATCGAAAAAACAAGACCCTTACAAGGTATAAAACTTGCTATCCTGGCCCCTTCTCGTTTTTTTTTTCCGTTCTATTTTTCGGAACTGTGTACTGCTTTGTATAGCATGTGTTTTGGTTGAAAATTTTGCATTAAGGGTCCTGTTTTTAGTATTCTGTGCAATGTGCTTCGGTTCGTTTTTAATTTTGGCAGATTGGATCATTACATGTGGAGGGTTGAGCGCGGTGTAATATTCTGAAAAAATATATCTTCCTGATCGTGTTTTTTTGTTTTTAATTGTTATTTATGGCTTCAGTGGATTCAGGATTTGGTAGTGTTGTTTAAACGTGTCTATAGTCGCGTACGAGTAAAATTGGGGGAAGATAAATAAGTAAATAGATGAGAAAAATGCATTTTTTTATGGGTGGGGTTGGGTAGTGCAAAATAGTTAACATACGAGATTGAAGGTGGTTTCGTCTAGAACAGGTTTATGGTGAGTCTAAATCGTAATATTATTGGCGAAGAGGGGCATGGTTATCTATTGGAGAAAGATTGTGTTGTAGCAGAAACACAATGTTGTAGAATGCATAGGGAAAAACTTCATGGGGGATTCTCCTCACTGTGTCTTCATCAATGGAAAATAGCAAGAAAAATATCTTGTCATTTGCATACCATTAGTAGCTAAAATAATTCGTATTGGAAATCGTAACACAGAGTAATCGAATTTTTTGTTGTTGTTGTACTTGTTTGGTTATGCTTCTATTTTGGAGCTTACAATCTGCATTATTGCTTAGCTTCTTACAAGTCCTTTCTTATCAGGTACTTGGGGTTGATCGAAGTGCAACTCAACGTGAAATTCAAAAGGCCTTCCACAAGTACGTATATGATGTTTAATATTGTGATCGTCATAATTCTTACGTTAAGCGATGTCAACTTGACACTCTTCCTTGACTGATATCTATGCATTTGTCTGCAGGCTGTCACTCCAATATCATCCTGACAAGAACAAGAATAAAGGTGCCCAGGAGAAATTTGCAGAGATTAATAATGGTAAAACACACTTCTTTGTCCTGTTCCGTACCTTTAAACAAAAGAGAGAAGTGAAAAAAAAAAATCCTTGCTATCAAAGGCAAAACATAATAAACACATTGTCACATGGGTTCAAACATATGTTCCACACTGATCTTGACATTGTCATCTTACCATTTTCATTCAACTTGACTTGATTTAGATGTTAATCTTGAATTGTGAAATTCTCTGAGGACTCGGAATTATTTGAATGGAAAAATAGTTTTTATATGTTATTTCCTTAAATAGGAAGAGATCATTTCTTACCGCTATTCAGATGCTTGGTCAATTGCATTATTCTCAAGTGTCAATTACTAACACTTGTTTATCCCTTTTCAGCATACGACATCTTATCTGATGAACAGAAGCGGAAAAACTACGATCTCTATGGTGATGAAGTGGGCAACCCAGGGTTCGATTCTGGAAACTCTGAACAACATGGCGGATATTCCTATTTCACGAGTGGTGGGCCAGGCCAAAGTGGATTCAATTTCAAACCAGATGGATGGCAAAATATGGGCGGGCAAGAAGGTTCTAGATCATTCTCATTTTCCTTTGGCGGTCCTCAGTCTGGCGGGCAAAACTCATTTGGTTTTGGCCTAGACGATATCTTCTCTAATTTCTTCGGAGGTGGCATGGGAGGAGGTAGTAACTTTGGTGGTTTCGGTAACTCGGGCGGGTCCCGGTCTGGGAGTAGACGCCCCGCTGGCAACATACCATCTGTAAATTCTCAGTTGTATCGAAAAGAAATAGTTAATAACCGGATGACATGGCTCTTGATGTTCTATGCATCCAATCTACAAGGAGTCCAATATTATGAATCTGTTGTAGAGGAAGTTGGGGCCTCACTTCAGGGTGCAATAAAGGTAGTTAAACCGTTTTTCTTATGTGCCCGTAACCCGAAAGACATGTGGTGAAATTTTAGTTTGTTTTTTACTTTTATTGACAGTAGGTATGTGATTTTTGGAGTTTGTTTATGTAATTTACTCTTGATATAACATTTGTAATATGGATTTTTTTGTTGTACAGGTTGGAAGTGTAAATTGCGATTCTGATGCATCCTTTTGCAAGGAGCTTGGTATACGCCCTCGAAGGGAGCCTAAAATCTTTGTTTACTCATATGGGTCCGGTGAAAAAGGTTCATTGGTAGAGTATGATGGTGGTTTGGACTCAAAATCTCTGAAAAGCTTTTGTCAAGATCATTTGCCTAGATTTTCGAAACGCATCAATTTGGGAAATTTGAATGTCAATATCGAGGCTGGAAAGTTACCGAAAGTATTGCTTTTGTCCACAAAGAAAAGCACCCCTGTTATTTGGCGCGTACTTAGCGGCTTATATCACAAGCGCTTTGTGTTCTATGATGCAGAGGTAATTTATATTTTCACTTAAATCTTTCGTCATGTGTAATTTGAACTTGTGATTCCTTTTTATGACGAGAATTGATATATTACATTTTGCTTCAAAATTGTTAATTGTTTATGAAAATTATAGGTTCGTGATGCTTCAGACCCGTCTGTGAGGAGATTAGGCGTTGATTCACTTCCAGCTATCGTTGGTTGGCTGTCAAATGGGGATAAACAAATTCTCAAATCCGGGATATCTGTAAAAGATCTAAAATCTACAATTCAAGAGCTTAGCAATTTGCTTGACAATTTCGAGAAAAAGAATAAGAAGGCATCTTCAGTACACAAGGATAATACTGAATCTGGAGAAAAAACTATACCCCTCCTTACAGCATCAAATTTTCATGATATTTGTGGCGAAAAAGTACCCGTTTGCTTAATTGGTGTTTACAGGTCATCAAAAACCCGAGACAAGCTTCAAAAGATTCTGCAATCTGTAAGTACATTAGCTCTTAAATTTTTAATCCAAATCTCAAAGACAAATTATTCAATTTTCCTTTATATTCTGTTTACTCCATTCAACAGGTATCTCAGAAATCGTTTTCAAGACAACGAAACTTGGCATCTGGTTCAAAAGATTCAGTTTCTTATGCTCTTTTAGATGCTTCTAAGCAGCAATCTTTTCTAGATGCATTAAACAAATCTGGGTTCAAATCTTCAGAAAAGCTTTTGGTAGCATATAAACCGAAGAGATTGAAATACGCCACGTTCGAAGGTGACATAACTGAAGAAGGAGTGGGGCGTTTTATAAGTGCGGTTTTCAATGGAGATGTACAGTTTGACAAGACAAGAAAAAAGCCTACACTAAATTAACATTTGACGAAACCATTTGATCGTACGAGGATGTCTGAAGCATCTGGGAAGTTGGGTTTTAACGACACAGAATTGAGTTCGATAAACTGAGGTTCGATTTCCAGTTTGTACACATGTTACTGTAGGGCTTCCAATAGTACTGTAAATCCCTTTTAGTGTAAGAAGTTAGTATATATTCTATCACAAAAAGTGTGGTAATAAAGAGACATTTTTAGTAGGATTTTTGATGTGGCTTGAAAAAGGAATATATACTCGGATGGGTGTTGTGATATGCAAGTTTCTTGGTGCTTGATTAATGGTTTGGGATTTTTGCCCTCTTTTTGGGGGGGAAAAAAACAAAATTATGAATAATAAAATAGTGGTGTAATTATATATTTAATTCACTTATTTTGAGTATATAATAAACTCAATCTCTTATAATAAAATTTGTATTTACCTCCTTCAATCAACCCTCATTAGTTTACCACGATAATGTTCAAAATCAGTTGGAATTCAGTATTTGAATTTAAGAGATTTATTTTTTGATCTGATTTTTATTGTGTATATTTGTAAAAGAGATGTATTTTTGGATCGAATTTGTATTGCATTTATTTGTCACACACGGTGTTGGGCCAAATATAATATTTCAACTTTATACGATTTTAATGAAGATGTCAACAAGTTTATTACAAAATAATGTACTACAAATTAGTTTGAAAAATTACTCTCACCCTCCCATATTTTTCAGTACAAGAAAATTAATTGACTAAATGAATAATAAGATAGGAAATTCCGATAAAATTACACAATGTCTTTGAATTTTAATTTTTGTTATTATTGCCAATTTAGTTCAATAGTTCACAGCTGTTCTTTGGGTATCTTCATCTATCTTCATTCCTATCCCATATTTAATTTGGTATCTATTATTATTAAGACAATCACATGGAACAAAGAAAATATCTTACTAATATCAAGTTCCTTACAATTATAGTTTACTTAAACGGAATTTTTTATTACCTAAACTTGTGTATCAAAATGGTAATCATATGAAGTTTTTCGTTAAAAGAATATCATCGTGTATTTTTTTTTCCAGATATTTATATACAAGTTTATTACACATGTCATGCATAAATAAAGAAAATATATCTCGAACCATATTATTATTGTGTATTATTTTCGTGTACTTAAAAACAAATATGATGCATAGACAAGGTCCCAAGGACATATAGTAAAATAAATTCCAACGTTTAAAACCTTATAAAAACGTGAAAATTGAGGAAATAAGAAAAATCAAAGTTAAAGAAAAGTTGAATTTAATTTTAAAGGAAAAATTAAAATTGCTCTTTGCAACCCATGGATGAGAATAATCTCCAATATTCTTGGAAGCATTTGCGACACATAAATTAAAATCCTTATACTAATCCACTAGGAGTATTCAATTAGTTATTTTCTAGCTATGCATGCATGCATGAATGTATGTATATTTGTACAAGAATAAGAATTCACGTTGAAACTTCTAATCTCATAATTAAAAGGATGAGCACTTCATAACTTTCTTCATGGTGTATTTTAAGATTTGTGTATTATTAAATATAATAATAATAATAATAATAATAATAATAATAAATAATACTCTATGTCACTTGTTGACTCATCATTCTTTTATCACTTTTTTCTTTTTTTATGTTAAATTATTATTGCATCTCTTGTATGCATTTTCAAACACACAAATATAAATTTTGTTTTGTTTTGTTTAAATACTAATAAAATAAGATCGTAAATCAAAATTTATGCATTATACATATAGTGACTTGGAAATCATTGAGGTAAAACATTGGTATTGTAAAAGTGATTGCATAGGGCTCAGTACTCTTGATAAAAGAATTATGTAATGAATGTAATTATTTTTTGAGAAATTTCATATTCAACTCTTTTTATATCATTAATTTTTCATCTTCTTTAATTTGAAAAGTATGAATACATTGAATTCAATTGGTTTAAGTAAATACAAATGAATAAATACTAAAGTCTAAATAGAAAAGTTGAAACAGATATATGAAAATGATGGTATATAACATCACTCTTAATTTTTTTTTTTATGGAGTGGAAGTTATTCCTCATCTAATTAATGATTAACATAATTCAATAAAATCTACTACATCAATTATTTGTTAATAGAAACACGTTAGAATTAACAGCTAGCATATCACTATTTTTTTTCAAAAAATAAAACAAATTTATTATTACATTATATATCACATCAATTATAATAAATCATTAATTTTATACAACAAATTACAAAATCAAAACCAAAACCATATAGTAACTTTGGATTTGTCCAAATTGAACAACCACATTTTTAAAAAAGGATAACCTTAGGAAATAACTGAATCTTATAACATTAATCACGATTTCGATTCTCTATTAAAGAATATTAACTATTTGCCCTCCTAATATTGATTGCAGAATATTGAACAAATTTTTTTTATTCAATACGCACTCTAAAAATAATGACTTAGATTTTTCATAAAAATAAAATAAAATAACGTTTTGCTACTAATAATTGTGGTCATACTAATGCAAACCAAAACCAGTTAAAAAAAAAAAAAAAAAAAACAATATGATTCTCAAACAAGAGTCCACCGACTTAGAATTTATTTCCCCCCAGTTTAATCTTTTTCCCAAACCGCCCCTTGTTTACGTAAATTAACTCTTTAAACATACACTATAAATTGTCACGTTACCCTCCCTGCTCCATACACTCTCACTCTAAACAAATATCTGATAACTCAAAAATTCACTCTCTAAATTCTATTTCTAGCTGTTAATTATACTCTCGTGATGGACGTGAATATAGGCTCGCTCGGCTCATGTAAGCCTGCCACGTGTAACGACGTCGGTTCCCTCCCTTCCTCCGTCGTTTCCACTATTCAAACCTCCGGCGTACCGTTTAGCTCCGCCGAGGCAACCCTAGGTCGCCACCTCGCTCGCCGCCTCGTGCAGATCGGCGTGAATGACGTGTTTTCTGTTCCAGGTGATTTCAATCTTACGCTGCTCGACCATCTTTTAGCTGAGCCAGGCCTCAATTTAGTCGGCTGCTGCAATGAGCTCAACGCCGGCTACGCTGCCGACGGTTACGCTAGGGCACGAGGCGTCGGAGCATGCGTCGTTACGTTTACAGTCGGAGGATTGAGCGTCCTGAACGCGATTGCCGGCGCGTACAGCGAGAATCTTCCGGTGATTTGTATTGCCGGAGGACCGAACTCGAACGATTACGGTACGAATCGGATCCTGCATCATACTATCGGACTGCCGGATTTTAGCCAGGAATTGCGTTGCTTTCAAGCAGTTACCTGCTATCAGGTAAAAATAAATAAATAGTGTGTGCTTTCGTCGTGTGTTGATTTTGCTCGTGACACGTCGCAATGTTCTGGAGAACAGTGTTGTTATGTATTATTTTGTTGTTTAATTTTGTGGATCTTAGGCGGTGGTGAATAATTTGGAGGATGCACATGAGATGATAGACACGGCGATATCAACGGCGTTGAAGGAGAGTAAGCCGGTGTATATAAGCGTGAGCTGTAACTTGCCGGCGATTCCACATCCGACTTTTAGCCGTGAGCCTGTTCCATTTTCAATATCTCCAAGGTGAGCTTCGGATTGGTCTTCTATGTTTTCTGTTTGTAGTGATTGTTATCGGTGTCGTATCTGTGCGAGCGTGCATGCGTGCGATCATTTGAGATATTGAGTTGGTAATATCAATGTTTGTATTTCATATCTTCATTCAAAGATTTCAGTGTAACTGCATGTGGACTTGGCTATGTTGGAAATTGTAAAGAAATCTTGTAAAAAGTTTCAATCAATTTATAAGTTTCTTAAAATTACTTGGATTTCTACACTGACGGTTCACTATATGTTTTTACTGGATTATGATGAACTTCATGTAAATTACTGAGTGAATATTGTTTTAGTTTGAATGCTGATCTGTTCAGGAAAAATAGACTATATAATGATCAAGTGCAGCATGAACCTGTTATGGATCTGATCCTTTAAAATAATTGCTCTGTTTGTAGACTGAGTAATCAAATGGGCCTGGACGCTGCAGTGGAAGCAACAGTGGAGTTCTTGAATAAGGCCGTGAAACCAGTGATGGTGGGAGGACCTAAGCTCCGTGTTGCAAAAGCATGCGATGCCTTTGTTGAATTGGCGGATGTTTCTGGCTATGCGCTTGCAGTTATGCCATCAGCTAAAGGACTAGTTCCAGAGCACCACCCCCATTTCATCGGTACATATTGGGGTGCCGTAAGTACTGCTTTCTGTGCTGAGATTGTGGAGTCAGCTGATGCTTACCTCTTTGCTGGACCGATATTCAATGACTACAGTTCAGTAGGGTATTCTCTTCTTCTTAAGAAGGAGAAGGCAATTATTGTACAGCCTGATCGTGTGACCGTTGGTAATGGGCCAGCATTTGGTTGTATTCTAATGAAAGATTATTTTGTTGCCCTTGCCAAAAGGCTCAAGTGTAATACGACTGCTTATGAGAATTATCATAGGATTTATGTTCCCGACGGACGTCCTCTCAAATGTGAGCCCAAAGAGGCTTTGAGGGTTAATGTTCTATTTCAACACATTCAGAAGATGTTGTCTGGGGAGACAGCTGTCATTGCTGAAACAGGTGACTCGTGGTTTAACTGCCAGAAACTGAAACTACCCCAGGGTTGCGGGTGAGGACTAGTGAAAGCTTATAATGCAGTTCTTTACATCTTTCTGTTCTCTTAGATTGTATATTTTCAGTCTGATTTTTAAATTGAATCTTGTTTCTCAGGTATGAATTCCAAATGCAATATGGATCCATTGGTTGGTCTGTTGGTGCAACTCTCGGTTATGCACAGGGTGTACCTCAAAAGCGAGTGATTGCTTGCATTGGCGATGGTAGCTTTCAGGTATATATTCTTATGTCTGTCTTTCATTCACCAGATGTTATTTTCTATTTGGCTTGTTTTGTCCTCTTTTAAAGGCCAAAGTAGAAAGAATGATCACTGCCAACTTTCTCTTGCTATTAATTTGAACCACATAGTTTTGCCAAATCCTTTTTGTGTATATAGTGAGTCTCTCATGTTTGTAGTCCGGCTCTATTTATGAGAATCATTCTAATTTCTAATCAAGGCAATTTCTTTCCACCAAATTTGAATTTAATGTTTGCTATGTTAACAAACATCTTGGTGAATGGCTGCAGGTAACAGCACAGGATGTGTCAACAATGATTAGATCTGGGCAGAAGACCATCATCTTCCTGATCAACAATGGTGGCTACACAATTGAGGTAGAGATCCATGATGGGCCTTATAATGTGATTAAGAACTGGAATTACACTGCATTAATCGATGCTATCCATAATGGTGAAGGCAAGTGCTGGACAGCTAAGGTGAGTCAACGTTTTCGATTACTTTTACATTAAATTATCTCAATCTGTACCAATTAACTCATTTCTCTGTTTTTATTCTCTAAGGTCTTCTGCGAAGAGGAGCTTATTGAAGCAATCAACACAGCTACAGAAGCCAAGAAAGACTCCCTATGTTTCATAGAGGTAATTGTTCACAAAGACGACACTAGTAAAGAACTTCTTGAATGGGGTTCCAGGGTTTCTGCAGCCAACAGTCGTCCACCTAATCCACAGTAAAACTCTTATCGAATTTAGTACTGCTATATTTTCAATATCAGTCATTTCTATTAGTTTACTACTTTTCGTCCTTGTGAAGATGTATCAATGAGTGTTGTAAGTGTTAAATAATTTTGTAATTTGGAACTTGTTTGATTTTTGCTGTTATTATAACGTAATTTGTATAATGACGTAACCTGTTTGGTTTACGTATTTTCTTGAAGTTAAGAGTATTTTCTTATTTTGGGAGCTGTAGTAATTGATTGTGAATATTCTCAGACAGTCCCACACTAGGCTTGAAAAAGATAACATGCAAAGTCGGTATCTGAGAGCTTTTGTCAAGTATGTGGGGTTTGAGACTTGTGAATGAGATTCGTGTCGAGGTTTTTGTCATGCTCAGCAAAAACCTGTACATTTTCACTTGGATGTTAGATATTTTATTTTGTGGTTACAAAGTTCCCTATTTCTCTTGTGGGATACCAATCACAATCCATATGTAATTATTTTGTTATCTTCTTTACTTAATGGAGTCCCATCAATCATAAATTAATAATTTTGATGGGAACCAGACAGGTCGGCTTTTACAAGTCGACTACCATCTAGCATTTTACCAAATTAACATACTTCCTATGGCTATTGAATCTTGTATTATAATATCAAGTGAGGGCTTCTAATAAGAAATCAAACAAGTACTTATTTAAACATCACAACAGGTGTTATTAACCCAATATTTTATCATAGGAGATGCAATATAAAACATACCGGGTCACTGTCAAACCCCAAATTAATGAAAATTATGAAGGGGAAAAATACACCCAGTTATAAATTATTTTTAAATTATGAAAAATGTCATATATCACCGTTTTATCATCATCAATTTTTCACCGCATCCTGATATATAATAAATTTATTAAAATCAAGTGATTTCTTATCAAAACTAGGGGAGATGAAAAATCATTTTCATGGCTGAAAACGTTTTCAAAAGTTTATGTTTCATGCAAACCAGACGTCTCTAAACCGTTTTTCATCGCCCATGTATTTCAACTTCTAGGTAATAGACGGAAAACGAAAGCAGCCAAAGATATAAAATAATCTGAAACAAGGTGTCATGTACATAATTTTAAAACTAATTACAGAAGTTAGCAGAGGAAACAAGACTACCATTCTTGAGTAGAGCAGCAGGAAATGGGGCTTGACAAGAGCTTATATGGGATTTGAGGCGAGGTAAATTTGGATGTGCGCTTTTACACCGATGGCACCGTAATTCCATTTCAAGAAACTTAGTATCAGTTTTCAATAAAGGTTTCCCCTCATCTTCAACTTCCTTTACAACATCTGTTGAATCCAAGAAAAATGGAGTGTTAAAAGAGTTCCAATGCTTCTTGTTCTTCAAATGGCTGGAGTCGAAATCCTGGCTTATCACATGAAGGTGCAATTGTCGCATTGAAGGGACCTGGGGAATGAAATGCAAAATTTGTTATGAGAAACGAAGAGTCGAATTCTCCTAATTGCCATATAGAGTATGGAAAATATAGGATTGAGTAAACTATTTATTTCCCATTTGATACAAAAGGCGTTATTTAGAAAAATAAACACAAATAACGACTCACAAAGTTAGATATAAACATAAATAGTGATTCACAAAGCTATATATCTCTTGCCGTGACATATCTAACTTCCTAACATAGTTTCAAGAAGTGGTTACAGTGTAGGGGAATACCCAAAGCCATTCAGTTAGCAACAGAACTTACCGAGTGGTATCCAAGGCGGAATAATAACGATCCATTTTCATTGATGAACTTTCCTGCCCATTTCAAGCCAACATCATGCATCCTCTTTAATATTGGGATGTGCTCTCTACGAACATCAGCAATAGAGTCAAGACCATCAACTCGTGCTAAGATCAAGAGATGATGCTTTGCCTGTAATACGAAAAACAAGAAATGTTTCAAACAATTTTCTCACCTAAGGTGTGTGTGTATGTGAGAAAGAGAGAGACCTTTGGATAAGCATCATTCATCACTACAACATCATCCAAGACCTCTAATACAACGTTCTTATGCTCGTCAGGATGCATTGCAATGTTATAAAGTGCTTGAGCCCAAGAGCCCCACGCCTTGGTTGTGCCTCCATTTCCCTTATATTTTTTATTCTTGTCAAATTCATAAACAGCTTCTCTTTTGGTCTTCAGATCATCATTTGATGACTTTCCAATGTTATTTTCCGAGACTACCCCTTGCGACTGTACTATAGTCAAAAACCCTTCAAACAGTGATGAGTAAGCTTCACGGAGTATCTTGCCTGCCTTAACATAGTCACCTTTGAGACAGTCGGGTCTCTGGGGGTTCATATTTGGTCCAAGAACATGTATAACATGAGTTACACCTTCCCTAGTATGCAATGGAGAAGACGAAGGAAGTGGTACAATCAGTGCTTTTCCAGGAGAAATAGATTCAGCCATCTCCTTGGTTGCAATTTCTAGTTCTGGACCCGCAGCTTTGAAGATAGCTGCATTCACACCTCCACCTCCCGGTTTTAAACGCCTGCACAAAGTTATATTTCAGACGATTAACCTCAAATGCAAGGGCTGATCATAACTGTGATATGGGAATCAGTGACTTGTATTGACTGTATAGCAATCATTCAATGAGATATATGATATACGAACTCACCAGTTAGTAGTATTAGCTATTACACTGCAGTGTAAGCCTTTCTGAGAATGGAGTTGAGTTATATCTCCAACAAACGTGAAAAACTTATTGGAGCCAATGTTCTTCTTTGCAACTTTCCTCTTAACCAGGGACAATATTTTTGATTCAGGAGACAAATCTACCAATAGAAGTCTAAACTTGGACTTTCTGTTCCTGTTGACAAATTCATCAACTTTTTCGACAAGAATGTCTGATGCCTTCTCAAGATTGAATTTAAAGTCTGCAGTAGAAATAGATGGAAATGCCAACGTGGGAATGTCGCATGAATCAACATCACTAGAAGTAGAGGCTATGTCCACTTTATCGCCTTTTTCTAACCTCTCAACGGAGATTTCATTAGAGATAGACTTCTCAACAACAGTTGGCCCAGATGCAGTATTAACTGAAGGATCTACTTTTTTAAGAAATCTCATAATCCCTTGTTGAGTCTTAGTATCTAAACTCTTCTGTCCAAAACAGCCAGAAGGAAGAGAATCTAGCGGGCCAATTGAACCATACACATTGATTGCTTCTTTTACCTCTTTCTCATCCTGACAGAATGTAATCCGATTGAACCCTTCACTCAGTTTAGGAAGTTCTCTCTTTGATAGCATCTGATTCACAACAGCCGCAGCTCTACCGCCTTGTAAGTTGCCTTCATGTCCAGTACGCTTCACAGAACGAGAAATACAAACCTTGGCTGGAATATCGAGCACAATAGCATGTTTCTCGGTATTTGGGTCCCCAAGCTTCAGGAAATCTTCACGCTGCTCTTTGTTTATGTTACATCTGTCTATGAATACACACTTTCCTTCCTTCAATGCAGTGACTGCACTTGATATACACTTAACTTTCGTCCCAGCCTTACCATTATTAATAATGTCCTGAAAGGGAAGAAAGAGCATACAAGAATTTATTGAAAGTCTAGCCATCCAAGCCCACAATTATCCGGATGAATAGAGGTTGTCATGCTCGCTTCTACAAAGATGAAATGATTATGTTCCAAAGTTAAAGAGCCGCCCGTACCAATGAACCATTGAGAATATTACACCGTACACTGACAATTTATATTTTCCCTACAAGTATCATAAATTCTTCACAAAGAGGCTCAATGAATTCCAGTTAAGTGCATTAGCTTACATACTGTTAACAAAGACTTAAATTTATTCAAGCGTTTCAATAAAGAGCTGGAATATGTACAAAATACACAAAATAAATTCAAAACGCATTGAGGCATTTCATCAAACAAATGTAATATCCACACTTGTACATATATGATATATCATTCTGAAATCCCCTTTGTCAGCAAATAATTGGTGGATGTAACGTGTGCAAACCTGGCAAATGCGAGCCCACGGGCGGCTAGAAATTCTCATGACTTCTTCACAGAAAGTTGATTTTCCACTTCCTGGCGGACCAATCAGTAGTACAACTATTGGCTTCGTTTCTTCACTTACTTCACCTTCACCAGAAGAAAAAAAATGCTTCAAATACTTAAAACTAAGACTGGTTGATACATACTTTATGAAACATAGCGATAAAATCAACCAATTCGAGCTATTTTCACCTGTAGATGGAGTAATTTGTCGATCAATCTCCATGGCCTCGATTGTGATCCCGGCGACGAAATGCGAAACGGCTACTCTTCCTTACTTCCTTGAGAAGTCTGAGGTTAATTGTTGCTACAAATCACCACGCTTTTGAGAAAGTCAATTGCCAAATTGTCGTAGCTAAGTTTCATTGAGAAATTAATTTCATATAAAATATTTAATTAAGTTACTATAAAATGTAGAAAAAATGTTACAAACTTATTGTATTAAACTATTTATTTTTTTAACCTAAATCTCATCTTAAAAACATTTTTAAATTTTACTAAAAAAACATAAATAAAAGAACATAAACTCTCAGTCTAACTTAAAAAAAAAAACACACATAAAAGAATGAGACACATAATAGATGGACCTGATAATGGGCCAGAGAATGAGATAATTGGACATGATTATGGACAGTTTTTAGAGCCCAAACTTACAAGGCCCATACATGAAACACAAAAGGTTCCTTATATATTTAAGAGAGCAGGCGGTAGGGTTTTATCAATTGTTTCGTTCCACCATCGCACCTTTTGCTTAGGGTTATCAAGAAGAGGCGTTCAAAGTTGCATCTCAGTTCTCTTTCACCATGAGAGCCAAGGTTAATAAGCGTCTTTAATTCATCAATTATTCATAACTAATGGTGCTTTCATGGCGTGAATTTATAGTTTATTGAATTTGTTTGATTTTATTTTTTTTGCGGGACATAACAGTGGAAGAAGAAGCGTATGAGGAGGTTGAAGAGGAAGCGCCGAAAGATGAGGCAGAGATCTAAGTAGAAATCTGAGATTTTAGCAGTTTTCAACTCAGCTCATGCTGTATGTTAGGGCTATCTTTTCTTTATTTCGTGAATTTCAGTATTTAATAGTGCGTTGTTTACTACTTGACGCTGTGTTTTGATCGACTATTTAAATCTATTTAGAGTTATTTGATATGGATTTCGTTTTTATGCGTTATTAACGAGATTTATTTCTCTGATTCAGTATTTGATTCAGTATTTTATCTGCTTGATGAATGTGCTTTTTCTGTCGGTTATGGTGCTTGTGAAACACAATCTGAGCGCATGTTGAGCTGCTGTTCAACGTCTTGATATAATATTTTTGGTGAAAGATTATTAGATCTTATTGAATCTGTTAATGCCTCCTGTTAATGCCTCATGTGGTATGTTGGGCAACGGCACTTTGTGTTATTTACCTAGCATTTTTTCTGGATCATGAAAATATCAGATTTTTTATTTCAAAACAGTGTTTCATCTCCTATTGGCCAAATATTAATCACTTCGACATAAAATCACACTTGTTTGGCTTATGATTTGTAGAAGAGTTAAAAGAGATCGATTACACCATTGCTTGGCTTTACATTCTACAAGCAAAGCTCATTTCTCTTATTACATTTTAGGTCAGGATCTAACTTTCCCTTATTACATTTACAATCAAACCTCATTTCTCCAAAACAAAATGCTCAAGACATTGCTATCAAAACTGCCTCCCCAAGTACATGCCCTTCAATTGCTTCCAGCACCTTATCCTTAGTCACCTGCAAAATCACAATTTCATATCTTAATATTCACCAAAATCCTAATAAATCCAAATAAAATTACTCCCTTATAATTAATTACCTTATGTCCAAGATGCAATTCATCATCCAAAGCATACAACTTAAACTCAATCCTATGTCCAGATTCAGGCATTTTTGGTGCATGCCATCCAATCTTCTTCATATCATTAGTCCCTTCTTTAATCCCACCCATCCCCTCTTCTTTCAACGAAAATCCCTCCGGCAGTCCCTTCATTGCCGGAGGAATGTTAACCACCACCCATATACTGTACGGCACGGTTGCGCCGCCAAGCTCCGCCGTGTCAATATCATGCACGATCAGGGCCAAGCTTTTAGTGCCCTCCGGCAAGTTATACCATTCCAGCGGCGGAGATATGTTCCTCTTGGCGCCTTGGCCGTCGCCGGTGTACTGCCGTGGTAGTTTGCCTTCATGGGCTATGTTTGATGATGCTAGCCTGAATTCATCTCCCATTTTATGTTACTTTTTGATTTCAGATTTGGTTATTTTTTTGATCTTATGATGTTATTTTGGTGTTTATTTATGGTGACATGTGGGTTGTGTTGAAAGGTTGGAGTGGCAAGAGGAGTTGTAGAGGTGCATGGGGATGGTGACACGTGGAGTGGACGTGTTATGCATGGGAGAGATTTTCGGATATTATAACGTGGAACAAGTTCCATTAATTTCTACTTATTTTGTGGTAATTTGAGATGAGCAAAACTGTGTTATATTAGTGGAACTAATTGTTTTGCTTAAGTGATTTCTTTAGAACAAAACTTTGGAATATACGGACAGCGGCCCAACTTCTTTGGTGGGCCTGTCATTGGGTAGGCATTATTCAGGCTCAAACCCATTTAATTCTCCTTATTACCCGGCCAGACCCAACCCGGTCCAACTCAGACTCGATGACATGTGTAGATATGGGTCCGAGTCGGGTCTACTCGGGCAATGCCTGTAGATCTTGAATGGGTCACAATCGGTCCAAGGCATTTTATCCACACAAATAACCCGGGAAAAACCTAGAACAACTTTTTACATGGTCACAAAACTCACAACCCACCTCTTTAACAAAAACTGTAATATTTTATATTAAGAAGAATTACCAAGACCTGAATGATGGTGAAAAATTTCAAAGTTTGGGTACAATAATTTCGATTTTCATCAGACTTTATTCATTAATATTATTATGTTACTTTTTGAGTCTCCATTCCAATTTGAAGTGGCTGTGGAAATGAGGTCAATCGTGCAAGACTTTACAAAGGCAGCTTGGAATCTGGACATTACAGTTCTGTTTATTCAAAAATGTTGCAGCATTTCTCCTCTTTCCACAGTTTTTCTTGGCCTAAATTATTAAACAATTCATATAGCTGATATAATTAATAAAGTTTTATAAGACGCGTCGAAGACTCGGAGTATATATAATTAACATAATTATTAACAATTATCAAGACCTTAATAATGCTGAATAAAAATTCCAAAGTTTTGACTGTAATAAAATATTGATTCTCATTGTGATGATTCTTCTTAAATATACGAATCTGCCTGCTCAAATTAGTACACCATTCTTCAAAAATGAGAGCTTTATTATGCCTTCCCCAGTTTTTGTTAATCTGTTTACTAATAATCCAAATGTTTTACATAACAGATAGTATTAGTTCTCCAGCTCCATCATGCCTGGAGGATCAGAAATCATTGTTAATCGGATTGAAAAACAGCATAAAATACGACTCTTTGGCTTCAAAAAAACTTGCCCAGTGGAACCAAAGTAAGGATTGTTGCACCTGGAATGGCGTTGAATGTGATGTTCAAGGTCACGTGATCAGTTTGCAACTGGATGAAGAGACCATTTCGGGTCGAATCGACCCAGTTTTCAGTCTTGTTCATCTTCAGAAGCTAAATTTGGCATATAACAGCTTTAATGGTGATCAAATTCCTGAAGGGCTTTCTAATCTCACGAATTTGACGCACTTGAATTTGTCCAATGCTGGTTTTATTGGACAGGTTCCTGGTGAACTTTCGAGAATGACGAACTTGGTGAGCCTTGATTTATCATCACTGTTTGGAGGAATCCAGCCTCTGAAACTTGAGAATCCGAATCTGAAGATTCTTGTTCAGAATCTTTCACAGCTCACAGAACTTTATCTCGACTCTGTAAATATTTCAGCCCGGGGCCGTGATTGGTGCCAGGCTCTATCTTCCTCTTTACCCACTTTGACGATTTTGAGCTTGCGAAATTGCTTTCTAACAGGTCCCATAGATTATTCAATTACTAAGCTTAAATCTCTTTCAGTTCTGCAGCTTGATATGAACAATCTCGATTCACCAGTACCTGGGTTTTTAACGAATTTCACTAATTTGACAACTCTAACTCTTGTATCATGCTCTTTACTAGGAACCTTTCCTGAAAAGATCTTTCAGTTACCCACTTTACGAAATCTCGATTTATCGAACAACAAGATGCTTAGTGGAAATTTACCTGAATTTCCTCGAGGCGGGTCTTTAAGTACTATACTTCTTAGCTACACAAATTTCTCTGGTTCAATATCAGATTCGATTAGCAATCTTGCCATGTTATCAAGGTTAGAGCTATCTAATTGCAGTTTCACAGGCCAAATCCCATCCACATTAGGCAACCTGAATGAGTTAACTTATCTGGACATTTCGTCAAACACTTTCACTGGTCCAATCCCTTTATTTCACTTATCCAAGAAACTGAAATACATGGATGCATCTCATAATAGTCTAAATGGCTCACTTTCATCCCTGCATTTTGAAGGACTTTCGAGTCTCGTTTTCATTCATTTAGGGGATAATTTACTTACTGGAACAATCCCACCTTCTTTGTTTGATCTCAAATCCTTGCAAAAGCTTGTGCTTTTCGATAATGAGTTTCAGGGTCAAGTTCAAGTGTTCTCTAATCCATCATCCTCTTTACTGGAAGTAATAGATTTAACTTCCAATCGTCTTGAAGGACCAATTCCCGAGTTTTTCTTCGAAATCGAGACGTTACATGTACTCTCACTTTCTTCAAACAAATTCAACGGCACTGTCAAGCTGGAAATGTTTAAAAGCCTGGATATCTCAAGACTTGAGCTTTCATATAACGATTTGTTCGTTGATTTAACCAATACTAATGATTCCAGCTTGCTTTCATTTTCCAGTGTCAATGTGTTGAAACTAGCATCTTGCAGATTGCAAAGCTTTCCAATCCTGCCAATGAAATGGAGAATAGCCCAATTGGACCTTTCAGCCAATCAAATAAAGGGTCAAATTCCTAACTGGATATGGGAAATTGGTAATGGATCAATAACAAATCTGAATCTTTCTTCCAATCTATTTCATGGTTTTCAAAAGCCTTACAAATTTACTAGTCTTACGGTCCTCGATTTGCGTTCAAACCAGTTCAGTGGTGAGTTACCAATCCCACCATCATTCTCTGTATATGTCGACTATTCGTTTAACAATTTTAGCAAATCTATACCGAACGATATTGGCGATTTCATTTCCTATGCTTCGTTTTTCTCTGCTTCAAATAATAATCTCACTGGAGAAATCCCAACATCGATTTGCAAAGCTACTTTCCTTCTCGTTCTCGATTTGTCTGTAAATGCACTGACTGGTAGTATACCACCCTGTTTACCAAAAGAGAATTGGAGCTTGGGGGTTCTGAATTTAGGGATGAACAAGCTCAGTGGGCAAATCCCAGATACATTTTCGGTTAATTGCAGTATAAAAACCTTAGATGTTAACAAGAATGAGTTAACAGGAACCATCCCTGGTTCACTGATGAACTGCCCGTCTCTTGAAGTTTTGAACATTGGAAACAACAGAATCGAAGACAAATTCCCCTGTATGTTGATGAAAACTAGTTTACGCGTCTTGATTCTTCGATCTAACGGATTTTTTGGAGACCTCCAATGCTCACGAGATGAAATCCAACGGTGGACAAGTCTTCAAATCATCGATATATGTGACAACAGTTTCAGTGGTGATATTTCACTTGTATCCTTTTCAAGTTGGCGAGGAATGATAATAAACGACGATGATTACAGTCAAAACTTGCAGCATAACAACCTTCGGTTCGATTTCTTGAAACTGAGTGGCTACTATTATCAAGATGCAGTAACAGTAACCATGAAAGGCCTGGAAATGGAAATAACCAAGATTTTATACGTATTCACGTCCATAGATTTCTCGAGAAATAATTTCCACGGGAATATACCGTATACACTAGGAGACCTCAAGTCACTGTATATTCTCAACTTTTCTCATAATGGCCTCACAGGTGCTATCCCTGAATCTATTGGGAATTTGACACAGCTTGGTTCTTTAGACCTGTCAAAAAACCACCTAACGGGGAAGATACCAATCGAGCTAGTCAGTCTTACTTTCCTGACATTCTTAAACCTGTCGTTTAATGATCTGTCTGGAATGATTCCCAAAGGCTCTCAGTTTCAGACATTTTCAACAGCTTCGTATGAAGGAAATGATGGGCTTTGTGGGTTTCCGGTGAATCTAAGTTGTAATGACGAAGGGAATGGTGTTCATGTTTCATCACAAAACGACGGGTTATTGTATAGGAAGAAAGAGATTGAATGGGAGTATGTTTCTGCTGGTTTGGGGGTTGTAGTGGGCTTAGGAGGCTTTTTATGGCTACTTTGGGTCTGTAAAAGATGGAGAATAATGTATTTTGAGAAAGTAGACCAAATTCTTTTGAAGATTTTTGCATTCAAAAATGGGAGAAAAAGAGGCAAAGTAAGAAGAAGACCTTAGTTGTGAATTGTGATAATGCTTTTGATTATCTGATAGTACAAATATCAAGCTTGTATTATTGATTCTAGTATGCTTCTCAAAATCCAGTTTTTCAGTTAATTTCACATTGTATGTATCTACCCAATATCTTCAAAATCAGAAACGAATACTGAGTTAAAAAGAAATAATCTCACATATGATTCTTCACTATCAACTAAACTTGTGCACTTGCGACCATTAGTGACATAAATAATTAAATGATTCGACCCGAAATGGTCTCTTCATCCAGTTGCAAAACTGATCACGTGACCTTCAACATCACATTCAACGCCATTCCAGGTGCAACAGTCCTTAATCTGGCTCCACTGGGCAAGTTTTTTTGAAGCTAAAGAGTCGAATTTTATGCCGTTTTTCAATTCGATTAACAATGATTTCTGATCCTCCAGGCATGATGGAGCTGGAGAATTAATACTATCTGTTATGTAAAACATTTGGATTATTAGTAAACAGATTAACAAAAACTGGAGAAGGCATAAAAAAGCTCTCGTTTTTTGAAGAATGGTGTACTATTTTGAGCAGGCAGATTCGTATATTTAAGAAGAATCATCATAATTGGAATCAATATTTTATTGCAGTCAAAACAATGGAATTTTTATTCAGCATAATTATTAAGGTCTTGATAATTGTTAATAATTATGTTAATTATATATAATGCGAGTCCTCGACGCGTTTTATAGTCATGAAAAACTTTATTAATTAAATCAGTTATATGAATTGTTTAATGAAGAAAAACTGTGGAAGGAGGAGAAATGCTGCAAAATTTTTTGAATAAACAGAACTGTAATATCCAAATTCCAAGCTGCCTTTTGTTGAGTCTTGCATAGTTGACCTCATTTTCACAGCCACTTCAAATTGGAATTGAGACTCAAAAAAGTAACATATAATAATAATATTAATAAATAAAGACTGGTGAAAATCGAAATTATTACACCCAAACTTTGAAAATTTTCACCATCATTGCAAACTCTTCTTGATATAAAATAATTACAGTTTTTGTTAAAGGTTGGTGGGTTGTGAGTATAATGTAAAAAGTTGTTCTAGTCTTTTCTCGGGTTATTTGTGTGGATAATAAAATGCCTTGGACCCGATTAGGACCCATCCAAGATCCGCAGACATTGGCCGACAGTCCGAGTCGGATCGGGTTGGGCCTGGTCGGGTATAAGAAGAAGTAAATGGGCTCGGGCCTGGATAATGGCTACCCAATGATAGGCCCAACAAAGAAGTTGGGCCTTTGTCCCTATATTATAAACTTTTGTTCTAAAGAAAGATCACACATCATATGAGGTGTAGTGTCACTACTACGTCAGGATCCGATCGGATGACCCATCACCATTTTACTTGAAAAACCAGAGATCAACCAACCATCATTCCTATTTATATATTTTCATTCGAACCCTCGCCGAAATATCAGACAAACTTCACCGGAACCCTTCTTTCTTATTGCGCAATTCATTGTAAATCGGCCAATGATGAAGGGTTTTGATTCGAGTCCTGAAAATCTCAACAGAAATGGAGGAGAAGGGCCGCAACCGGGGCCCGATAGCGGACCAACTACGTTCAACATCAAGGCCTCGCTGCTCTCGCATGGGCTTAACCAACATGAAGTTACCGTGCCTTCTAATTCCACCTTTGGTATTTTTCTTTTCTTTTTATTATGTAAATTGCTGTTGTAATTCCTTTCTTTTTGTTTTGTTGCGTTGAGTAATGTACTTGTTAGATTGCCGGAAGTTAGTTTTAGCTACGTTTTTTTAATTTAAATAGATATGGTTTCGCTAAACCTGTTTTGTTTTTGGTTTAGCGTATGTATAATTGTATATAGCCTCCTATCAGTATTGGTCGTCATTGATATTTAAATGTTTTCAGCTTTATTAGGTATAATCAGTTTCTCTTTATAGGTACCGCCAAAGATAGATGTTGAAATGTACTGATCACTTATTTTCCGGGCTTTATGCAGTGTTATGTTTGAATTAGTGGGGAATACTATCACTTCGTTTTAGATATTTGCTGTAATGGTGCTATGTTTTTCTTTGTCGACTTTCAGTTGTCACGATCGGTACTTTTCCTGATAATATGTAATGTGATCACACTTGTATGCCTTTAGTAGTATTTCAACAAGAGCTGGATTGGGTACATCCACTGCTTACTTTGCCAATCTCGTTTTTCGCTGTTCATATCTGTTACTATGCTGAGCCACTCATATGTTATCTAAGTTCTGGAAGTGGACCACCATTCATTCCTCGATCATCTGATTTGTGAAAATCAATTGCATATTATTTACATCGTGAAACATTATTAGTTTATTCCATTGGGTTGATTGAACATATATGTTTGATAAATACAGGCGATCTGAAATCAATTATTTCTCAAAAAATTGGCTTGAACCCAGAGACGCATAAACTCTTGTTCAGAGGTAAAGAAAAAGAAGATAATGAAGATATCCAGACAGCTGGTATAAAGAACAATTCAAAGGTATTGATCATGGAGGATATTAAACGACAGCAGAAAGTACCTGAAGAAGTTAAGGAAACAAGTGTTACTTTTCTAGGAGGAGCAGCTGTTGCAGAAGTAAGAAAAGAGGTTGATAAGCTCTCTGAACAGGTTCAGTTTTTTACCTTATTGTACTTTTTCTCTCTTTTGTCATTCTATTCTTGCTACACTTTAGGCTGTATTTGGATTGAGTGATTTGAATTTGGGGAGGGGATTTGGAGGAAATATTTGAAATGACACCTAAAATGAAGTCATTTGAAATCCACCGTAGTTATGGAGAAAATAACTCAAAGTGAATGTCGAGTGATTTGAAATCAATTGTAACTTGGATACATCCAAACGAACTTCATGGATTTGTTGACGAATTTGAAATCCATAGATTTCAAATCCTTCAATCCAAACACACCCTTAGTTCCTTTATTGCCTATTGATATGGCCTTTTATTTTTCAATGATAGGTTTCTGCATTGCAAGCTGTTGTGAATAGTGGGACCAGGGTTGACGATAAAGATATTATTTATGTGACTGAGATGCTTATGCGGCAGTTGCTCAAATTGGATGGTATTGAAGCAGAAGGAGAAGCGAAAGTGCAGAGAAAGATGGAGGTTAGTGATTTGTTTTTACAAACTTCGCATTTTCTCTGGTACCATACCCATAATAAACTTAACGAAGCAAATTAAGGTTTTTTGTTCTGACATGTTGCAAGTTTTAGTATACCATGATTATGCATTCAATGAATAGTGGCTATTTTATGTTTGAATTATGCATTCTATGCTGCAGACATTTAATATATACGCCCACTGTATTTCAATATTTGATTTATTATTACAAAGCATAAGATTCTGGTTTCCTAAATCAGTCAGTTAGCATAGTCCAAGCAACACCCAAATGTTGTTAGAAGCAAAATATTGCCTTTTGGCAGTTCGTCTATAAATTGGCGTCTGCCATGTTCATTTTCTGCATATCATGTACCATACATATATGGTTACTCATCCAGTATGCTATAAAGTGGTTTCTTTTTCTTCTCTATCTGCATTTGAGTTCTCAGATTTTTTTTATCTTTTGACTTTATTTATCAAGATACAAGACCACTCCTTTCTCCCTCTTTGATATATAAGCTCCCACACTGGACTATAACAACTATAACTGGATATTCAATTTGCAATACTATTGCTTCTGGGTGTGGCAAATGGGCGGGTTGGTTCCAATGGGTTGGGTTTTTCATGATTTTAAGGTGGAACCAAGTCCAACCCAACTCAATACCATGCATTTTATTCTTTATAATTTAGATAATTGACAAGCAAGTTGGGCCTAACTTGAAATTTAGTTGTGCCCAACTTGAACCAAATAAAATTCCTTAGGAACCAACCCAACCCAAACTAGTTTAAATGGGTTGGAACCATGGTTTTGGACCCATTTTGTCACCCCTAATTGCTTCTGTATGTATCCATTTCTTTAACATATGTTTATCACAAACTGGATTGACATTAACATGTTGGCTACTCAGGTTCGTCGGGTCCAGAGCTTTGTGGAAACAATGGACATCCTCAAGTCAAGGAACTCAAATTCCTTGAGCAATGCTAATAATAGTGTATCTGTGACTACTCAATGGGAGACATTTGAGCCCACCCCTCTGCCATCTTCTACTCCCACACCTCCACCACCTTCTACGCCTGCCCCTATGCCATCTTCTACGCCCACACAGCCAGCATCTTCTACATCCACTCTTGTGCCATCTTCTAACCCCAGTGATACACCATCTTCAACGCCTTCCCCTGTGCCATCTTCTGATCCTTCCTCTATGCCATCTTCAACGAAGGTAACCAAGGATTGGGAACAATTTGACTAGGTCGTATATTGACATTAAGTATCATTACGTTTTATATACTACAAAATGTTCGTTGAGAATTCTTTTTGCTATAGTTAGAGGAATGTTTTGGTGAAAGTTTGTTATATCTGGAGAACATAGATTGATTAGTTTTCAGTATCTGTTAATTTTACTAAATGGTTGATGCTTGAATATTTCTTTATCGCCTTGCAGTGATTTACATGATGTCTGTATAACTGGCTACTGCTTGTTATATTCTTAAGTTTATATTTACACTACCTAATATTGGATTCCTTCTCATTTTCTTGTAATGGAAAACACATATTCACTAATGCTAGGGGTAATAACTTTAAAAGCAAAGAAATGTAAACCTCTTATGAGCTTCACATCTATGTAAAAACTGCTGCAACGTTTATCCAATTGTATCCTAGCCCTCAACTTTGTGGCTGATGTAACAGTATATTGAGTTGTTTGTATGATGGATTTTTGCACCCAAGTCATAGTATAAACAAAATTAGTCATGTATAATGATCATTATATAGGTCCGATTAATATAAAATATTGTGTTGTCCCGAGACTTTGAATGCTTGAAGCTCTAAAAACGATTGTACTTGCAACTTTGAGATCATAATACCAGGATAAGTTATGAAGATTGTTCATCCATGATCCCTTGTATAACAGGGGAGGGGGCTATTGCTTGAATTTAAAGTCCATTGTAAGATGGAGAGCGTTGGTAAATGATAGAGGCTCGTATTAAAATGCTTGATCAGTGACCCAATTAGAGTTTTCCTGTTCAAATCTTCGGTTCAAAAACATTGCCAAAAAATAGCAGGAAACGTTTCCACCCGAATTTAACTTGCTATAACTTATAAAGAAAGGGGAGACAATTTATTTCCTAGTTTTGGAATTATTTCCGGAAACATCAACCAAAAGGCTCTAAATTACAGAGACAATACGCTATCATTTAAAGGAGACAGCAAAAGTTAGCAAATCAAACACAGTCACAAAACTGCATGAGATTTACCTTCAAATCAGCAAAAGTTAGCATATCAAACACAATCATAAAACTGTTCCAAAATTTCACGGAAGTAAAACAAGTATAAAACAAGACGAAAGTAGACCACGAATTATACATGGGCAGCACAAAAACATGTCACGGCAAAATTGGGTGCACAATTAACAACACGTGCTAAGACGAATATGACATTATGCAACATAATAGTCAATTCTAGCAAACAACACCAATACTCATCAAGAATGCCCCAATATGATTGCAGTACTAAGTTCTCCAATAGCATTTGATAAAATGGCTATAGAAAGAAAATGTCCAACGCAAGTATTGAGCAGGCTACATTAGCAACAATCTGCACGGGGATTACAAAGTTATGCGCAAAAACTAAATCTGAGATTAAGGATTTTCAGCAGTGACATCATAAAATGTAAGCTGACTCATAACCTACTTGAAGTATATTGAAACCTGAGGAATATCGACATCATTGTCATCGTCATCCTCACACGCCACTACAATATCGAAATGACGCCTATATGGAGGCAAGTCGGCTTTCGCAACATCTTTCACCAAATCCACCATTTTTTTGTCCATGCGATCTTTGTGCCTTGGGAACATACTATTGTAGAGCAAACAATTCCCATGGGATATACTGTAAGCACTTAAGCCTTTGTTTTTAAGCCATTCAAGCAACTCTCTGAGAGTAGGATTGTTTTTCAGAGTCCACCTGTCCCAGATAGTCCAGCTCATGTCTTGATGCTTAATCACTTTAGGTGGGACCGGCTCTGCAATTGAGAATAAAGGCAGTGCAAGGTTTGCAAATGTGTTTCTATAGTCTTCCACTTTGTGATGTCCATCGAGAACCTTGTACAGCTCTAGGCAAACAAGGCCAGTGGCCATAGCTGTGGAGGTTGCAATTGCAGGGATAATTCTACCTGCAATAAACTTGGCCTTCAGTTTATCCACTTCAGGAATACTGTAATTTCTGGCCCTCATATTGGCAAGACCCGCAATCAGGTCCATGTGATAGTTGGTGTCATCATCCTGCACATAAGAAGTCAATAGAGGACGCTATTATAATGGACAAGTTGACTTTTCTTTTAGGCAAACTGAAATGAAAATAGGTGTTTTAAGCAGTCACAGAAATGTTTACGATTAGCCATTTAAGGCAGTCAAAAGTCTATTGATAACTCGGAACGTTGATGGGTCTATATTTGATGCATGCTTTGAATCTCACGAACGTACATAAATCATGTTCAAAACATATTCTTTTGATTATACTCTACAAAAATATATTTCTTAATATTATATAAATATCCTACATATTTACTATTAACAAATGTTTACTATTAACAAATAAGAAACTGAAGGGTACAAATTCAGCAATTGTTCTCCCAGAAATACCAGTAATTCAAAATCAGTGTAGTGGATTTTAATGTTCCCAATCACATCTGACTTCATCAGCATAAAGGAGAATATCATGCAATGAAGCATTGCTAACACTAGGAAAGACAATGTGCATACCACTTATCCACATCAACACAAAGAAACATCCAAATGAGAGTAAGGCATACCTTTTCAAACTGAATGGGGTTCATCTTGTAACCAGGGGCCAAGTTCTTGCGGCATGTTTCTAGCCTCACCACCAAGTCATTGATGACGGCAGCATCATCCATGGACGCAGCTGAAAGACTAGTAGCTTTTTCATCTGTAACAATTTTTGCATCCTTCTTTGGCTGGAAGTCAGGAACAATGACTTTGTCTACAGCTTCTGCGAACTTCTCAGGAGACATGACCCAATCTGGAATGGGGATGCCAAAAGTTTCTGCTCGTAATATAGTCGCTGACATGGCAAAGTGAAGGTGGCTCAAATCACTGTTGGAGAACTGGAGAGGACGAGGAAATCGCTTTGGTGCAGACCAAAATAGAGCCCCGCTACTAGTAACAGCATCCTCAGGGAATGTGTATGCCAACTGCTTGACCCGGTTGACGAAATAGTCCTCAAACCTAATTTCAGAACGAGTATATAATTAGGAAGCTGAACAAAAACTTAATTTAAAGAATAGAGAGAATTGGGTGAGATGGTTATACTTCAAGCGAGCCCAAGTAATGCAATCCTGGATAGTGTCACATCTGTCCTTGTCAAGGCATTCAAAAACCCGATTCAAAGTGTCCCTGGCCTGCGCATCACCAGCACTTTTCATTGAGGAAATATATTCGCCTGGACTACTTAGGTATGCGTTAACCTCACTCGGTGTCTTCTCAAGTAAACCTTCGAATTCTGACCTAGCCCAAGTTAAGCAGTGGTCGATGTTGTGCGGGAACGAATGCAATGTACACATAGGTGCTTGTTTTTCAGGTGGGTCCCTTGATGCACCATAGTTTTCAGTTAGGTGAGGGATTACCATCTGTGTATTGCACTTGGCACCTAAGGTTCCCGACTCTAGAAGTGCTTTCTGGAAGTACAAACATCTTTGATCAATATAAAGCCTAGCATTTATGTTATCTAGAGCATTGATAACGACGCTCAAGTTCTCCCAGAATGTGTCATCAAATACATGCTCAGTCTCAGCGCTTGCACGGTTTTGCAAAGCTTCAATACGAAGACGAGGGTTGATCAAAGAAGCAGCTGAGGCAGCAACTGTTGACTTTGCTTGCCCGATGTTCCAATCACGGAACAGAAACTGCCTGCTAAGGTTACTCTTTTCAATGACATCATCATCCGTAATAGTCAGCTTTCCTTCATCACCACAA
This sequence comes from Verbascum thapsus, assembly GCA_963669365.1. Taxonomy (NCBI): domain Eukaryota; kingdom Viridiplantae; phylum Streptophyta; class Magnoliopsida; order Lamiales; family Scrophulariaceae; genus Verbascum; species Verbascum thapsus. The sequence goes on along the minus strand of OY770114.1, from coordinate 13,881,021 downwards.
GAAACTCCCATCAGAGCTACATTTTTTAGGAATTCACAACCTAGGGCGCCAGACCCTACAATGAAGACTTTCGCATTCTCAAGTTTCTTCTGCAGCTTTGACCCAAATACGGATATTTGAGCATCATAACGACAATTTAAAGGCCTCAAATCATTGGGATCCAAGGGTTCAGAGGGTAGAGATTCAACAGAGTCGAAATAGAAGAACTGTCAATCAAATAAATCAATGTAGACTTAGTTTGGTTTTAACTAAAAAGATGGAAATCACAATTCTACATTGCAAAACATATGATCATTTAGTTCAATCCTTTAGATACACCTCTCATGCTTATTCCATATACCCTAAATTATGCAAAACTAGCAACTGACCTGAAAAAGTGGGTGGAACTTTCCTGAGCAAGCCTTAACAACTTCCTGCCCAACAATACCACCAAACATGGCAGCCATGGGGTTTAAAACAGCCCTGGCACCAGATGCAAAGTTCCTTAGAAGCTTCTCATCAATTTCGTCCAGTCTACCATCTGACAGGCCTCTGTTAATATCAGTAAGTAGAGAAATTAATCTCTGTGCATCGTCCTCTGATCCAGGTTCAGGGAAGCGTCCCAGCTCCACTATGAACTTATCTAGTGCTTGAAATGCCAAGTGAAGGAGAGGTGGACGGTCAAACTTGGAGAAATCACTCAGGAGAAAATCACCAGGATCCTTGAGTGCTTGTCGTAATGGCTTGAAGTTCAATATTTTAGGCTCCTTTACTTGTGTGACAATACCACCTCTCTCATACGCAGCAAAACTTGTAGTATCCTCTTCAATGGAGAAAGAGTATGGCCTTGCGTTCTTTACTTTTCTTGGTTTTCCATCATTCAATTCAGTCATTCCTAGCACTTCAGAAAACACAACTAGATCTCCATCCTGGAACTCTACCCTCTCGTCATCAACACAAGACACTAGGGCAGGATTATCATTGCTAATAGAGGCGATGATGCCTGTGTGAGGTTCATTGCCATCAACATCGACAACTGTAAACTCTGGACCGAAGTCACAAAATACATTACCAAAAAGTCCACGAACTTCAGTTTTGATGAAAGCAATTGGAGGTTGATGTTTGTGGCAATAATCATCAAATTCAATAGCTTTCTCTAAGCTGATATCAGTAAACACAACAGCCTGGAAGTACGTAAACCAATATTCAATACATTTTAAAAGTGCAACAAACTAATGGCAAAAGAAATAAATATGAACTTAGCATCCTAATATTTAATGGATATATCATTACTAGTATTAATATAAAGAAGGAATGCAGTTAAATATATATTGGCAGAAAGAAACTAAATTCTCTAAATGTTGTCCATTATCCAGTTGTTCTTTGTTTCAAGGCATTGTGTATGCAATTATCAAATTTTCTCTGCATCTATGGGGCACTATAGACAATTATAAGACAATAACTGAAGAGACACAAAATCAAAATTAACAGCTAAATAGATAGAACAAGTATCTGCAATGGCACTCACACGTTGGTGGCCCCACAAGTGAACCAGAACATTAAAAACAAAACACAAGCAATCTCCACAAAATACGATTATGATAGCTGAGCTGTCAAGCTATAGATTATAATGATAACGCAAGAAATCCACCGAAATCACAAAATAGAAATTAAGTGTTTGCAAGAGAGGCAAAGCTAACTGATGTACCTGAAAACCAGAAAGCTGCTCTTTAGTTAACTCACTAGTTAACGTAGAAACGATCACTGTGTTGTTGAGTTCCTGCAATTTTGGGACAGATGCAAGAGCCCTATTCTTCCCCAAATCTTCTTCAGAAAAAATAAAGCTGCTAGACAAATCCCACAACTCAACAACACCCTCATCATGCAGTGTAACAGATTTAACACCAGCAAGAATAAGGTTCTTCGCTGTGAATACACATGCACACAGTCAGACATTTACTTTCAATAAATAGAAATTAGCAGCCGAAATTGTCAAATATGTAAATTCTACATTGAATAAAATGAAACATCCAAAAAGGTATAAAGAGGAAGCGCGATCTGAAGAAACCATAGGAAAGCATACCAGTGTGAGGAGTAAAATCATCAGATACTCTAGGAAAGTCCATAGGTAGAGCAAATTTAATAATCTTAAATAATATTAAATCAGTACTATATATTATTCGATATGAGATCAATCATAGAATTATAAAACAATCATTCCTCATAATTAACCACATCTTAAATAATTGCCACATAGCCACCCAAACTCGCACAGATAGAAATCATTCTTAACTCGAACATATATGTATGAAATCACTACCAATCATCACAATCAGTAATATACATCATCACAGACCTTCTATGAATAGCCAATATACATCACAAAGTATCATCACAATTTGCACATCTTAAAAATATAATTAACAAACTACAACAAAGCCTCGCACATGCACATAAGTAATACAATATAAAACAAAATACTACATACGCATCGAGACTCACCGATCAACACACACAAAAAAAGTAGTTACCTATTTCAGCGCCAAGGCCTTGCACGCCAGAAATGAGTATATTAGAAGCAAACAAGCGTCGCATGGTCTCGCGTCCATAAACGGCGAGCTGACGGCTGTGCAGATCCTCGTCGATCTCATGTGGCTTTCCAGCAGGCGCGGCGTTAGAAGTTCTTGCTCCAGCCATATCAACGGTGGATGATGACGTGGATGCGAAATGAGCGCAGTGTTTCTTGTTGTTGAAATCGGAATCGAGAAGTCCTAGGTCCGCTCCAGCTGTGGTTCTCTTCACAGGAAGCATAAAGTCCAGTGAACTGTTTGAATTCGCCATTAATTATAAATATAAAGATACAATCAAGAAGCTTCAAAAATCTAACAAAAACAATTAATCAAGAAGCTTCAAAAATCAAAGAAAGATAAATCGGAGAGGAAGCAGTAGAGAGAGAGAGAGAGAGCGAAAGAGAGAGAGAGAGAGAGAGCATACCGAAATAGGAAACGATGCTTAGCGTGTGATATGATGTGATGATGATGATTAGGGTTTGTGTGTGGGGGGTTTGGAGTTTGGAAAGGGTAATAAATTTGTGTGAGGATTTTGGCTTGGAGAGGAAGCCAGGTACAATACAACTATGCAAGAGAGGTTCGGTGGGCTTGGAATTAATTGTCTGAATTTTAGGGGGTGGAAATGGGAAAGTAAATAAAATTGAGGGACTAGAATGAAAATCAGAAAAATAAAACGTCGACAGCAGGATTCGAACCTGCGCAGGCAAAGCCCAACAGATTTCGAGTCTGTCTCCTTAACCACTCGGACATATCGACAGCTTGTCGCCTCTTGATTTCAAAATCACCTAACTATTGCCAATAATTAAATGGGAACAATATATTCTGGGCAGGGGGGCCAGCTCTCAAATAAAAATTGCACTTATAACTGGATTATTATTTTGGGCTCCAGAACAAAAATTGTGGAAACAAAATTCTATGAGAAGTGCAAATTCTAGAAAAAATTATAAAAATGTTCAAAAGATTAAAATTTAGTATGTTTGTAGAATTTGCTATAAACATAGAAAATATAATAAGTTTTTTATGGAGTTTTCCGCATACGAGGAAAACCGTATAAGGTGTTTAGTATGATTAAAACAGTAATAAAGAAATATATAACTTATACGATACGAGGCCATCTGATACATAGTAAAAGGATTATTTATAATCAGACCCAATACTGTTCAATGGACCTTTGGGCAATGGATACGGGTAAACAACCTCACCTGACCCGACCGACCCGGTTATATTATATTATTAAATTTTCATGAGCCAACACATTAATGATATATGGCAGCCCATTACCGGCCCACACGTCACTTCATGAATAGTGGAAAAGCCAACTATAAATACAACATTAAATGCTCATTCTAGAGGACGGATGTTGGTCTGTACTTACGAGCTATAACTATACAAATTGATGCATATATTATTAGAACTACATTAGACTTGATCACATAAGAGGTACGTAAGCAGCTTGTGATACGAGTACAGTCATTAAACATCTTCACCCAATATTTGACAAGATCAAAGTTGATAGAAGTACATGTAAACCCATTTTTATTTTGTGCTTATTTTCAAATTTTTTTTAAAAGAAGCAGTAAAAAAGCAGTTTAAATCCAACAAGAAGTTCAAAGTTGCATTTTCTTTACTTCCTATTTTTGCAAACAGGCGTAAACGAGCCCAGTTTCATTTCTTTCTCGCAATTGGGCTTCTAAACTCTACTCTATCACGTGGGTCTTATATATAGAATTGGGCGACTCATATAAGGCCCATCATGTGATCCATGCCAATGAGATTGAGCACTGATGAAGAAGTCAGAAGTTTTTATAAAGTATAAGCTCAAGCACACAAACAACAAGGCCCATTAGCTCAGTTGGTTAGAGCGTCGTGCTAATAACGCGAAGGTCGCAGGTTCGAGACCTGCATGGGCCATAATGTCATTTTTAATCTGTATTTATTTATATTTTGTGTTAGGGTTTTATTTATAAGAGAATAACCTTGTTCAAAGTTCCCGCGAGACAATCGAGTTTTCAAGGAAGAAAATTACAGTGGAAAAGCGTAGTCCAATTTGTTCATCTTTTTTCTTTTATAATTCACTTGGTTTGTGAAAGCTATCGAGAATGAGAAAGGGCACATAATATATATATATATATATATATATATATATATATGTATATATATTCAGTGATTGAAAATATAGTGCATTCATATAACTACACATACATATATCTCTATCATATATCTCTATTTTACCTCTATAGTAATCAGGGACTATCGTCTGAGGATCAATAAGACAATAGAGCGCAGTACTTATGAATATGGATTTTTCTGTCTTCTGGCAAGAACTAAGCACTCTTACAGTCTTACTCATCCTTCTATTCAAAGTTATTAGTTCCATGCCTACAGTATTAAACTGCCTTGTTTGCTTAATTGTGCATAATTGTGTGACAATCAAATTATCTATATGAGCAAGTCGTAGATTGGAACCATCCATGGAAAATGATCATATCTTGAATTAAGTGGATGATTTGTTTTACTATAAACCTTAAACTAAAATGTAAATCTAGATAAGAAAAGCCCTTGTTATTACAAGTGTGCAAATTCTTATAAGTTTGGGCTGTTTTTGATTTTGTAATGATAAGTATAATAACATATTACCTATATGTATTCCTTTGAGTATGAATTCTATACGCTTATAGAGTGAAATATAAGATGAAATTTCAATTACAATGATATATGAATAATATTGGGTAAAAACTGCATTATAACTAGATTTATCATGTAACTTATGAACTCCATAACTATTCAAAATACAGATACTTAGTGAAAAGAATTACTTGCACCATTTATATATCAATACATTTCACATATCATATACTTCCATTTATTTTGCAATAATTAAAATACAAACAAAAACAATATATAGTAACAGCAGTATTCATTTTGTCATAAATTATCATATTACTTGTGCCCGTTGGCAATTTATAATTAAAGCACGCTTCCCCGTAGATAACTCTTCAGTCTACCTAAAATATTTTACAAGTAAGATAATAAAGTTTGCTAACATTTACTATAGTCACAATGTAAATATATTATTACTGTAACACCAGTCATTTATAATTAATTACAACTCATATGAAGTACCAAATTCCAATGTAATTATCTTGGCCTTCATCAGCAATGAGGAGTTTTTCCCATAATGTTTTTAATTTATCTTTTATTAATCTTGATAAATAAATCAATTATTAGTAAAAAGAAATTTCATTAAATACTAATCAGCATCCTTGGATAACAAACTTGCAAGAAATTGTAGAAGAGAAAAACAACATACTATATATTGTAATATTACCTTAATTAATTATCTCCATGCTACAAGACAATATTCAGAAATGCATATTCAGAAACAAGTACCTCAAGATCTCACTTAGAATAATTACCTAATTCATAGAGTCAGATCAAGAGTACTTATCCCTCTTGCATTATCTTCTTTCACCTTCTTAACTTGCTTTGAGGATGATGATAATGGAGATGTACACAATGACAGCTTCAAATGTTCATCATCCTTCAGTAAAATTTGCTGCTCTTCGTTTCTCGATTCTACTCGAAGCGATAAGTTCAAATCCACTTCACAATCTGAGGCCTTTCTTTTGGATCCAATTAATGTTTGAGGATTAATAATACTTTTGCAAATATCTGATGAATAAACCCTTTGCTCATGATCATGAACTCTTTGTTGTATAAGCTTTAAAGGGTTGAGCTCAATAGGGTTTTGTCTAGAATGACCAGATGATCCAAATTCGTGTTTCGGGTCTTTGTTCGTTCGCCAAACAGATCCTTCATTAAAAGATGAAATTCTTGAGCAAATATCAAGATTTGGTGACCTATTGCTCAAGATCCTTCCTGTGAGTGTACCATGATACACTGGTCTGGTCTTGTTGCTTGTATTTTGTACTGTAGTAGAATTATGCATCCATTTTTCATGGCCATCCCAAGAAGAATCTCCATATCTTGAAAAATTATGGATTGAAAATAAATAAACTTGATGAGTGAATATTAAAAATTTGTTGAAAACCCTAAAACAATATAAAGTATATATAACTCATTTTGAATTTACATCTCCAATTATATATACCTGAAGTTAGAGTTTTGCCTTTGATTAAGGCTTGGAAGAAGGGGGAGCTGGCTTAGATTGTATATATTTCGATCCACAACGCCTTCCATTAAGTGCCTGTGATCTGCAAATACTGAAATGGAAAAAGGGTTACTTAAGATACTAGATTTATAATCAAACCCTAATTACATTTCAGGATTATTTAAGAAATTAAAAAAGATTAAGAAAAACAAAGAGGGTTATTAATTACCTTCGTTGGGCTCATCAGTCCTCCTACTTCTGTACATCTGTAAAAGCACAACAAAAAAGAAAAACCCACAAATTAAATTCCTTTTCTGGTTTTGATCACCAATTTGAGTTTTTTTTTTCTTTTTCATGTATATTAATGATCATAACTTTCTATAAGCCCCTTTTACCTGCAAATGGCTCTTGACATGAGCAATATTCAGCCCTTTGATGTTCATCAATTGAAGCACTAATTTGGGTGTTGCTCCTGCACCAAAAACCAAAAGCAAAAAAAATCAAACTTTATAAACATCCCAAGTATTTTCATCAATAATCAATAAATATTAGCATATTAATATCACTTATAGCAAAAAAAAAAAAAAAAATTCGAATACTCACTTTCTTGTCCCCCGAGTCTTTCCACAGCGTGCACGAATCGCAGATGAAGATCAGGCGTCCATCGAAGCCTAGGCATCTTGGATCTAACATAAGGCCTCACAGATGACTTCTTTTCACTCTCGTCGATCGTGCTATTGCTTGAGCTTCCTCCGTCTTTCTCGTTTTTCCATTCGTTTTCATCCTCATCGTCGTTTTTTTCAGACAGGCTTGTCTTAGAGCACTCTTTTTCATTACATCCTTCCATGGTACAACTAATGTAATTAATCTCCAATATTGATCACTCTATACAAAACTATATATATATATATATTATATGTACTTTGAGAGATACAGCTTTCTTAGAAGCTCAAGAATGGATGAACTCTTAAGATATTCTTAGCTAGCTCCAACAAGATACTTAGGGTAAACTATTAAAATCTTCAATAATATAGTATGGAAATTCCATTAACTAGGTTTGAGAATGATCAACTACATAGAATAAATGAAGAATACAAACCCTAGAATGTGAGCAAAGATGAAAAAACATCCTTTCTCTCTCCTCTCTCTCTCTGTCCCTCAAAGGGCATCTAAATAATTATATTATTATGGGAATCATTAGGCATCAGATTAATATACATGCATGATTACATGTATGCATCGATGTTTGATGTTGATGTAAAGGGAGGAAATATAATATTGCACTCATGTGAAGCCAGTTCATCACTATTGTCCACCCCATAAGAATAGCAATTTTCCATGGACTAAATTGGTTCTCTCTAATTACATTTTTACTGTGCAAAAATACAAAATGTACTTAGCTACTATATTGAAGAAAATACCATCTCATCAAAAAGCTTAAGCTGAGTAAATGCATAACTATTAGAGAAAATTACACTCATCACTTATTGTATAATTACCAAAATTACTTATCGAAAATTATCAACACATCTATCAAGGGTCTATTTATAAAATTTACATGGGTAAAGTTATATAAAAATTTAAACACACAAGATTATAATTGTTATATCGGTTGTTTTATTAATTATAATTTATTTAGGGGGTCTGTGTCTAATCTTTCCTTTCATTTAATATCTTCAATATATATGTGTATATATATATATATATTATTTCAATTTTAGAACCCAAGCAGAATTGAAATCCGAGTCTATGTAAGTTCAAAGTAAAACTTTTTTGTAATCTTGTCTCTTTGTTACTTGGAGAAGCATGCAAGTCTTGGGACGTTCAATTTTTGTATAGTAAAATGGAAATGGGAATTTTATCATTTTAATATGCCATCAGTATCAAGAGATTCTAATATTAAACCACAGCTTATAGAAAAGTCTCCAAACTTTCGCCTGCCCTTCCACTTTTGCTGCTATAGAAAAGTCTCCTCTAATCTTAGTTTAATTATCTCTAATTTTCTAACAAGTGATGGTCCTTTGATATTGACTTGATTTCCACCAATTCTCCATTTTAATTAAATCATTAAATGCAGTAATAAATAGATATATACATAACGAAGAATTCCCATGTCACAGTTATATATATACCAGCATATGCATGTTCTTGAGATATATAATATATATTTTAATTTAATCTGTACCATATTTGTTATACATCTCGCACAAACTTAATTAGTGCCTAGGAATAATTAACTTAATTACAAAGTATTTTACTCAAAACTAAAATGAACTACCTTTATTTGCTAATATATTCATTCAATCCTAGTCCCGAGTGTCATGGAAATTTAACATGCTTAGAGATTAAAATTAATCTAATAGTATAAGAAATGAGACGACATATATTTGTTTGTTTGAGAGGATAAATGTTGAATAATTTTTTTAATTTCCTTCTCAAATCTCAAGTAATATGATGCATCACATAGGGGTCGATGAAATTCATATATAAGAGAGCTAGAATTGATACTAAAAATTAAAGAACTATTAAACATTTAAACTCCAAAAATTAAAAATAAATTGCATGTTTTCAGCTGCCTTTGCGTCGGGAATCACGGGGTTTGTTCTTAAGCTGGAATTGGGACCTACCCTTTTTTTCTCCATCACTAATCTCCTACACAAACAAGACAATTATTCTCTATATCTTAATTAGAATAATACTTAATCATCTAATTAATTCTAATGTCATAATGTAGGCAAAAGTTGATATATAATTAGGCATTATATTAAAGAGTTGGCAAGTGAATAAGAAAGAAAAAGAGAACAAGAAATTCAGCATGTTTAGTTAATTTATATTATCATGTTTTATTTAATAGTATAATTATATATTAAATTCTTTTAGGGTTTTAATTCGAAGAAGAATCCCGCCCAAATAATTATAATTAGGACTAAATTGGCATCCCTTTTGATATATATACAGTGGCGGAGCTAGGGGGGCGGGGGGCCGCCGCCCCCCCAAATTTTTAAATTTTTTTTTTTACATGTGTATTTTTGAAAAAATTTAACATTTCGCCCCCCTCAAATAAAAAATTTAACATTTCGCCCCCCCACTTTCGATTCCTGGCTCCGCCACTGTATATATATATATATATATGACCAAATTGTTACTTCGATACAAATAGGACCAAAAATTTTATTCAACAAATTTTCATGGGGATCTTATGATCCAATTCCAGGGATTATGACTGATATATGCACATATATGTATAGAAAAAAAACTTTATAAGATGAAATTTAATGCTTTTTAATTCTTCCCACGTGTACAAGCATGGTGTTAAACTTTTACAACCGTGACTATTCTAGGAATGAAAGGCCAGGCATGCATAAAAAAGTTTAATTTATTTACAGGCTATGAGATTTTTCCTTTTTTTCCCTTTAGCAACTGGATTAATTATGGAGTCTTTTCTCACGGGCTTCTTGAGTTCGATGATGATCTGTGTTGTAAAACCCTAAATTTGGTTGGCCAAGATTTAATGCAATTAAATTAATAGTTTTGTAAAAGTGAACTTTCTATCTGTATATATATATAAATGAAATATGAATTAAGGGCGAAAAATGGAAAGAAAAAAAAATATGTGGACGGTATATACACAGTTCCAGTGAAGTACTGCAAATCTGGTTACTAATTATTCAAACTTATCAAAACTGTATATATTATAAATAATAATAACATATCGAGATAAAAATATATAATTAATAATAGTCTGAAAAGATTCACCACAAGTGTCCAAGCTGTGAAGTCAACTCTCGAACAGGACTTATGTTTCCATTGATTTTATGCAATCTTTAATATTAGTTTCCTTCGAAATATGTGTGTCTCTGCCTATTAATCCGGATCTAGCATCATTTCAAGAATATTAGTATGTCTGTCGTCTTATCATATATATATATATATATATTATATTAATCATCCCATCACCATTTTAAAAATTCCAATTCCAACCCAACACACATCCATATATAAGCTCTTCATGCCCCCATCCATCATGCATCCATGCATGCTGCATATATATATATATACATATAATATGAAATCTGCATGGAATAAATTACAAGTTTTCAACGAGCTTCGTAACTGCCCCGGTTCTTATTGGTTGGTGGATATATATTCCCAGCTACGATTTCTTTTCTTTTCTTTTATATATAAATATATTATATAATATATATATATATATATATATTATATATATATGGACAAAGCCATGCAGATTGCATTTCATGACTTGTATGGAATATGTTAGTAGAGCCCACACAGAAATTTCTCATTATTTTTCTTACCTTTTCCATCTCTTTAGGTCTTATGTATGATTTTTTTTTTTTGTTCTACAGTCCACAATATAATTATATAAAACGTTACTTGTTCAATTCATTTATTTTTTTAAAATAAAATAAACTCATTTAATTCTATTGTCAAGCAAATTTTTTTTGGTGTTTCTGTTTTATATAATTGTTTAGATAGAATAGTCTGTAATGCGTTTTATTATTTATGTATTGTATATCCGGTTGTTAAGTCGACAGAAGTTGTAAAGTTAGACAATAATATATAAAAGTAACTTTAATATGAATTAATTGTATAGTTACTTAGCTATCACTCTAAAATCAAATCTAAATTAAGAATTGGATTCAATTTTTTGACCTACTTAAATAGGATTATTTTTCAAGGGTTCGCCTCTTTTATATAAACCGTGATAACTTGATTTTTTTTCTTGATAATTAAATCATTTTCTCAATATATATTTAATTTCCAAATATAAGTCTATTTTACTCGTTAAATAATTTTATTTTCGAATAAGAGCTAATAAATACTATTTCTTCACATTTCTTGATGCATTCTCATAACATGTCAAAAATTGGCATTCCTATCTTCTAGAGATAATAAAAATGGTCTTTTCCAAATTTGTCTGTGCATAAAGACAATTATTTGAGCAAAAATAAATCGATTTTTATTTGTCTTTTTCACTGCGGGGCGCATAATTTGCTGATCACGATCTGTTCAGTGAATTTTAATGGTCTTTTAATTGTTTCTTCCTAAATTTCAATTCTATTTTTTACTTGGACCACACCACTAAATGACATTCTTTGTATTTGTAAACTTCGATAATTTTTAGCAAAAAGAGGTGCAAAACTTTGACTAATGTCTTTAACTATATACGTCATTTAAAATCTATTATTATGTTGCAAAATTCATAAATTTTGAATCCAAATAATTAATATTTCTCTAGTTGTTTACAAAAAACTAGCAAAGAGTGTTAATGGCTACATAATTATTAAATTATTTATTAAAATAGAGTGTTTGGGCCAAAGTCATTTACCAAATATTGAATGTATTTCAAGCAAGACGTACTAATTATTAATTATACATTCGAGCACTATATTTTGACTATTGCTTGATATATATGCACTTGGAAATCTTGGAGAATTGTCACTTTTTATTTGATGAAATTGATTGACCATCTACGTATATACAAATAATTTAATTATATTGACATTTTCATGACACTCCCTAAATAAATTAATTGCCAAAAGATATGTAGCACCAATTTTATTAGGGTACTTTATAGTCTGAAAAGAATCATAGAGAAGTTTATTTCTCATGCATTGTTACAGTAGAATTTTTGGATTAATTTTAGAGATAATTAGATTAGATTTTTTTTTATTGTAAAATAATGTTGCAAATTTATTGCAAAATGCATCGTGCCAAAATAATATTATTTAAAAGAACATTATATATTGTAATAATTACGTCAAAGGTATATATGGTTTCATTTTCAAATATTACGTGGTTCCCACATAATGTTACATTTCACCTATTATCCATATTTAAATAAGTTTTTGATAACTTGTAAGTCGTGACAGTCACAAAGATTAATAACACATAATTTCTATGAAAAATTCTAATTTCAAGAATTGTTCAAATTAGAGTAATTAATAAATTCGACTTTCATGTACTTTCATGATTTCTCTTATGCTGAATAGTTCAAAAGTTGTGAAATTTACAGAAAATGAGATGAAAAGAAAAGAAAAATTAAAAGAAATTCTGATAATATGCGTGCGTATATCTGTAGCTTCTTAAGTTAGTTGGCCAAATAATAATAATATATATATAAGAGTTGACTGTATATTTTCAAGTTCATATTTCTATAATTATTATGAATCAATTATTATTATCATATTATTAATATGTTTTCCCATGTAATTCACCTAATTAAAGGGCCCAAATAAATAAGGTCCAAGTCTAATGCGGGCCTATTTGGACTATAGTCATTGAACTATATGTTCTTATTTTCACATTGACGTTCACACACACGATTAAGGGTGTTCATGTTTCGATTATCAACTCGAATTAAAAATATAAACCGATATCAAATTAATAAATTCGGTTTGAGTTCTTAGATTTGATTTCGGTTTCAAGGTTCAGCTAACGGAACCGAAAACTGAGTTGTTATATATAATTGTATTTTTTTTAATAAATATAAAAATAGAAGTAAAATCGTGTTAGGAGCTATAAAGTTAGACTTTTTTATTTGACAATTTTGTTTTTGCATTAAGAAAATTAAAATAATATACTTTGTTTTTTGCTACAATGTTAAAAAATAGTATTTTTTTTAAATCAATTAGTCAAAAACTGACTCATAAAGTTCGATTCGATATATATTTTAGATAACCAAATTTCATTTAACCAGAATACTTATTCAATTTCGGATTGAAACGAATTGTAGCCAAAAGACCAGTATTTTTTTTTTTTTGATTAAGTCCTAAGCATGATTTGAAATGTTAAATAACAATTGAAATTTGTATGAAATTAGATAAACAACGTCGCTTTTGTTGAGTATCGAATGAGAAAATTCATAGTGACGACTGACTTAAATTCAAATTAAATTAATCACGTGGCAAATATTTTATATTTCTCATAATAAATGAAATAAAATCCAAAAAAATAAACTCTATAACAAACGCGGAATGAAAGCTATAATACTTGTGATGTGATTAGTTAAGTGTAGCCGAGCCAATCTGATCGAGTCGTAAGTCATAATCAAGCGATTAGATCAAGTCAATAATTAAATTATAAGTAGCCATTTAATAATTAATCCTTATTTCATTAGTCAACATAAAAACAAAAATAAAAGTCAAACAAAAATAGTAAAAATCCAGAGGGCAAATTTGTCCACGCAACTTGATTGGACCAAATTGTTTTTGTTTGCTTATATACTTGGTCTCTAATGGCATTGACTGTAAGAACTAGTAATAAAGAAAATGTCAAAATAAATATTTATTCAAAGAAAATAAATATTGCTTTAAATCTCTTGACTACTTAATTGTACGCCTGTAAGATTGATTAATGACAATAAACTATCTTAGTTAAGGTGGCCAACACTTTGGATTGCAACCATATAATTATAATTATTCATATATTATGTTATAAATTATGAATGGACTCTTAAACTTATAGTAAAACTTAAAATTTTGATAGTTCTTGAAAATGAAGTCATTTCAATTGATTAATTACAAAATTAAAGTATAAATTATCAAAATTGGACCGTGTTTGTACTTTAATCTTTAATTGATTAATTATAGAATTAAAATATTGGTTTTCAGGCGGTTCACAAATCATTCAATTGATCAAAAAGCTTAATTCTTCAAAATTAATACATTATTTAGATCTTGTAATTTGTAACTCTTAACTTATAATTTAGCAAAATCTTTAATTCAAATCAACAAATTCAAGAATTGTCAATTGAAAAATTATAATACTTTATGAATTTTTTTTATTTAAATATTACAAGGTTGTTTGGGTTGGGTATTTGATATAACTTATAAGTCATGCATTTTTAAGAGAAATTATTTTAGTACTTTTTATAGTTTAAAGGATAAATTGGTAATAGCTTGTATTTTATATTTAGCCCTATAATAAATTACCTTAATATACGCGAAACATGTCTAAGTCCAAAGGCCCAAAAACGGTAATAAAAGTGTCCAAAAACGGTAATAGAAGCCCAAACATTTTACTCTCTTAATGGTAGCCCACTCATTATCATGACGACAAAAATTCAACCTCACGCGCAACGGAACTATTTGTCTTATACGCAAAATATATTGCGATCATATTGCACTGCATGTATATAACACGCGCGACCTTGAGAACTGGGCATCCTCGTAATTGCATTTGTTTAGCGGCCCTCCATTTCTAACGGGTTTACACACCCCATTGCATTAACCTTGTTTATGTGCAAAAATCAAAGGCAATTATTACGTACAATTAATGTTTTTGTTGCTACAAATATAGATAGAGATAAAAGGTAATAATTTCTGGAGAATTTGTAGAGAGATAAAGAGAGTGAGTGGCCGTTTGAATTAACGGCCAGCACAAAATTCAGAAAACAATTCTCTGAGAGAATAAAGAGACGAAAATTCCATCGACAATAATTTGTGCCTAAATTGTGGGCATTTTCTGATCAACAATAGTATTTGAAGGTAAAGATTTGATCTTCTTGTAATATTGAAGCCCATTTCATTAGTTTTGTTGGTTTTTAGTTTTACTATTTTGTGCAATTATTTCAACTGTAGGGTGGTATTTTGATTGAGGGAGATATGCAGCAGCATATTTTCAATACAATGCGTGGTTTGAATATGATAGATGGGTGCAATGGCCCCCAATTGTATAGCATTAATGGTGGTGGAGAAAAATATATGAATAATTTGCAAGACCAATTAAAAGCTAATGCAATTAGGCCAAAATCTCATCAACACCATCCGAGTTTCTCTCAGATTAATAATGTGAATTCAATTGATTTATCTGAGGCTCTGGCTATATATGGGCTTCCACAGACAGATCTTATTGAGCCTCAAATAGACCCTTGTCTTAAATTTGTCGATTTTGTTGGGGCATTAGGTGATGCTTATAGGAGGCTCGAGAATTGTGGTCAATCTGAGATATCAGGAATGTATATGGAGCAATGTGCAATTTTTAGGGGGTTGACTGACCCGAGATTGTTTAGGAAATCCCTTAGGTTGGCTAGGCAACACGCTGAAGACGTGCATTGTAAGGTTGTACTTTCTGCATGGTTGAGGTACGAGAGGCGGGAAGATGAGTTTTTGGGGGTCTCGGCTATGGATTGTTGTGGGTGGACTTCAGAATGCCCAAAGAGTTCGTTAATATCAGGGTACAATCCCGAGTCAGCAAATGATCCTTGTTCTTGTTCACGTCGTTCTGAAATGGATTGTGATATTGAATTTGAGATCGACGGTCAAGATTGCTCAACCTCCATTAGTCATGGTGATGATGAAGATGATGAGAATGATGATGATTATGATGATTATGATATATCGTTTTGCATTGAGGATGATGAGGTCAAATGCAATAGATATATGATAGCTTCTCTTTCTATACCTTTTAGGACAATGATGTACGGTGGGTTCACAGAATCTCGGAGGGAAAGGATATACTTCACCCAAAACGGAATCTCCACTAAGGCAATGAGAGCTGCTGAGGTTTTCAGTAGAACAAAGAGCGTAAATTCTTTCGACCCTAATGTAGTTTTGGAGCTTTTATCATTGGCTAATAGGTTTTGTTGTGACGAAATGAAATCTGCGTGTGATACATATCTATCGTCTCTTGTTGACGACATGGAAAGTGCCGTTTTGCTAATTGAGTATGGATTAGAGGAAAATGCATATCTTTTGGTTGCAGCTTGTTTGCAGGTGTTTTTGAGAGAAATCCCGAGTTCAATGCGAAATCCCAATGTGATGAGAATCTTTTGTAGCTCAGAATCTCGAGAAAAATTAGCACTAGTGGGCCACGCTTCGTTCTTGTTATACAGTTTTTTGAGCCATGTATCAATGGAAGAGGATATGAAATCAAACACAACGGTAACTTTGTTGGAACGAATGGGAGATTGTGCTAACGATAATTGGCAAAAGCAAATCGCGTTTCACCAGTTGGGTTGTGTGATGCTCGAACGAGACGAATATAAAGACGCCCAAAACTGGTTCGAGTTAGCTTTCGAAACGGGCCATGTTTATTCTTTAGTCGGCGTATCACGAGCCAAATTCAAACGCGGGCATAAATACAAAGCGTATAAACTAATGGATACCCTCGTTTCTGACCATACTCATAGCCCCTCCGGTTGGATGTATCAAGAACGATCCATTTACAGTAGTGGGCGAGAAAAGATAATGGATTTGAACACGGCTACCGAAATGGACCCCACTCTTTCGTACCCTTACAAGTACCGAGCGATTTCGATGTTAGAAGAGGACAAAATCGGGGCTGCAATATCCGAGATTAACAAGATAATTGGATTTAAAGTATCCCCGGATTGTCTTGAGCTTCGAGCGTGGCTTTTGATTTCGTTTGAGGATTATGAAGGGGCTTTAAGGGATATTCGTGCTATTTTGACTTTGGATCCTCAGTATATGATGTTTAACGGGAAATTGAATGGTGATCAGTTGGTTGAGCTTTTGTGTCGTCATGTGGAGCAATGTAGCCAGGCTGAATGTTGGATGCAACTTTACGATAGGTGGTCATCTGTGGATGATATTGGCTCTTTAGCCGTTGTTCATCATATGTTGGCTAATGATCCCGGGAAGAGCCTTTTACGGTTTAGGCAATCTCTCATCCTTCTACGGTAAATTATCATCGATATTATGATATAATTTGGCTTTTCGACCGATGGGGTCAAGTAATTTGTAAAAGTTATGAATTACATGAAAACATTTACTATTGTTCTTAATTTAGGGGTGGCAATTGGGTTGAATGGGTTGAGTTTGGGTCGGGTCCATTCGGGTCGGGCTTAAAGTGAGTTGGGTCCGATTGGGTCCAATGTCAAAAAGTATACATTATAGTTGGACCCAATAAGAACCCAAAATGAATAAAAGTTGTGTAAGAGATTGTTGTAGAGCGTAAAATGTAGATTATTGACTCAAAGTGGTGAGTAGTTGGACCCAAATTGGGCTCAATTTAAGACCCAATTGGACCTAAATATTATTAAAAGTCAACCCAGTTGGAACTAAAATGCTAAAATGTTAGGACCCAACCCATTGAAAACTTAGTTTGGTTTGGGTCCAAATATATGTATGGACCCAAATTGCCACCTGGTTCTTACAATACTTTGTGAAAATTCCATCACTAGCTATCGAAATAAAACGAAGAACATAAATTGTAGTGACTTGTCTTTGTCGATTTTCAGATTATACTCGAGATGTTTTCAAGTCAAAGATAGTATATTTTAGGAAGCTATAATCTTCCCATTGTTTCGTTTACAAGTTTGTGTTAAAGAGTAAACTTGTATTTTGGTACAGATTAAATTGCCATAAAGCAGCTATGAAAAGTCTGAGAATGGCCCGAAACTTGGCACCATCTGAGCATGAAAGACTTGTACATGAAGGATGGCTTTTATATGATACGGGTTATCGTGAAAAAGCAATAGAAAAAGCCGAAGAATCGATCTCAATCCAGAGATCATTTGAAGCCTTTTTCCTAAAAGCATATGTTCTGTCTGAAACAACAACAGATTCAGAATCTTCGTTCTACGTTATCCAACTTCTTGAAGAGGCTCTTAAATGCCCTTCTGATGGCCTTAGGAAAGGACAAGTAAGTGTTATCTTCTACTTGAGATTGAATTCTTATCTTGAGATATTGTGGCTTATAACAATTTCCTCTGTTAAAAACGGAGGAAATTGTTATATTAAGTGTTGGGAAATAAACACTCAGAAATAAAAACAATAAAAGAACAAGAATTGTTGACCCAGTTTGGCAGAGAATCTGACTACGTTTGTGGCGCTGCCAAGTCAGAATATTCACTATATTTCGTAAATCAAAAGAAATGAGTTACAATGATATTGTGGTTATTTATACTATAAGATACGTAACCCTAATAGGAGAATGATTACGTAAAGACTAAAATACCCCTAAAAATTTCCGGCTCGGCGTAACCCTAGTTGGATCGGCGAAAGTTGTGTCTCTGTTTACAGTCTTTAGGCTCCATAACTCAACATTAAGTACGACCAAACTAATGATTTTATCACTTTTTCGAAGGTTGATAATTAAAAAAATGCGAAAAAAGATACATCCTATGTGACTAATTTTACATATTCGTAAACAATTGGTCTAAATTTTTTGTAAGGATGTACCCTTTGAGACTAATGCTGCGAATTGTCATTTTATATATCATAGTGCTATTTCGTAAACGAAAAATACTATTGACACGCTAAATTCCACAGGCTTTGAGTAATCTGGCAAGTATCTACATAGATGTGGATAAGCTAGATAATGCAGTGGATTGCTACATGAATGCTTTGGACATTAAGCATACTAGGGCCCACCAAGGCTTGGCACGTGTGTACCATTTGAAAAACGAGCGACAATCTGCATATGACGAGATGACAAAGATGATTGAGAAGGCTAGATATAATGCATCAGCTTATGAGAAACGGTCAGAATATTGTGACCGGGAAATGGCAAAAAGTGATCTCAGAATGACTACACGATTAGACCCTCTAAGGACATATCCTTATCGATACCGTGCAGCTGGTAAGTTTTACTTCACTTCTTATTGAAAATGAGGGTGTGTTTGGATCGAAGGATTTGAAATCCATGGATTTCAAATCCATTTAAGTTCGTTTGGATAGATTCATGTTACGATGGATTTCAAATCCCTTTTCATTCACTTTGACCTATTTTCCCCATAACTACCGTGGATTTCAAATGACACCCTTTTAGGTATCATTTCAAATCCTTCCTCCAAATCCCCTCCCCAAATCCAAATCACTCAATCCAAACACACCCTGAGTGTTGATTGAAGTTTTCGGGTCCGTTGTTGGAGTAACTAGTTTGGTAGTTTGATATTGGTTATGGGGTTATAGAATCTTGACTCAACCATATTGCTTTTGTAAGGATATTTACTTAGACGCCCCTTTGTGAGATCTTAGTTACATTAAACACGCACAATGTACGAGAAATGACAATTTCACCCCTACACTACAATTTCAACCCATGCCATTAAAAGCATATTACATTCGCCTCATACATGGGGTGTTTTAATCAAACAAAAAGTGAGGCGTATTCATGTAATAATCCCTTTAGTGAACCTTTAGAGTCTACATATATAGTTAAACTGCATAGGGGTGACAATTTGGGTCCCACATTTATTTGGACCCAAACCAAACTAAGTTTTCAATGGATTTGGTCCTAACATTTTAGCATTTTAGTTTGAGTTGGCTTTTAATAATATTTGGGTCCAAATTGAGTTCAATATATTCTCCAGTTTGAGTCAATAATCTACATTTTACGCTATACAACAACCCCTTAAACCAATTTGATTCATAATGGGACCGAACCCACTTTAAGCCCAACTCAAATGGACCCAACCCAAACCCAACCCAGTCAGCCCAATTGCTACCCCTAGTTAAACATAACCAAATTTTATGGGCTCTCCACGTCGAAATTGATATCTCCATGTGAATATTGTGCCTTTCAGTTTTGATGGATGACCATAAAGAAGCCGAAGCAATAGCAGAGCTGTCGAAAGCCATAGCTTTCAAGCTGGATTTTCAGCTGCTCCATCTTCGAGCAGCGTTTCATGATTCTGTGAACGATCATTCTTCTACCATACGGGACTGTGAGGCAGCCTTATATCTTGATCCAAAACATGCAGATACATTAGACCTTTATCAAAAAGCACAAGAAAGGGCCAATGAACAACAACAAATGTAAGAAGGAAAAGAGAACCTTGTTTTATATTCGTTCTCTTTTTAGTTTCGATTATAGAACAATTGTGCTTAGGTTGACAAGGGGTTATATTTTTGGAGAAATTAGGTGAAAATATGAATAATACTATTGTAAGGAAAGAGTAATATCCTGTACAGACATATGTTTTTTTTTCTTTTGTTTTAGTGATTGTAAATTGATGAGCTTATGGAGGTTTTGATTTCCCACTATGAATGTGGAGCTTGTGATCAAGTGTTGTGTAACAATGAGGAGATTTTGTTATTCTGATGTTGTTGGTTATGTACTTACAGATTTTCATGTTAATGAATGATTTGTTTGTTTGATTTTATGTATAGAAAACTAAACCTTTTTCTAGTAATGATCCATTTTGTTTTCTTAGATATAACACATATATATTTTTTATTGAACAAAGATTGTCAAAAAAATATAAATCATTTTTGAACCTGACCCATCGAACTGTTTAGTGATTATCGATCCGAGTTTAAAAATATCATATCCGATTAGAAATATGAGGCGAACTACCAAATTAGAATAGAAAATCATATCCACTTAATAAATAAAATATTTCATGCAATTCTACAAATTCAATGATTTCCTAATATGCACACAAATTTTACCCTATAAATTGAATCCAATAAAACCTATTATATAGAATGAAAAAATGATGGTTTTATTGCTATTTCTTCAACTTGTCCAAAAACACACTTTCACCAATGGAGTCCTATTCCATTCCATGACCATTTCATTCTTCATCTCACCTTCTATTCTCACCCCATATAAACCACCCCTTTTATTCACCATTTCTTTAGCTTCATTCAAACTTACTTCACTCAATTTCCACCCCTTTAAGCCTTGTCCAAAATGAACTTCACCATATTCCTTATCCTCGTCCCATTTTCGATCCCACGTGGCATAAGAAACGTACGGTGACACAAATAGACACTCTAAGGCCATTCTTCCTTCTCCAAAATGGCTTGGAAAATCGAACTCTATTGATTCTAATAAGGCCCGATAGTGCACAAAATTCGCTTCTAAATACGATTTATAACTAAAACAAGTTTTAGTATCATGGCATGCATATCCATCACTATAGGTTATAATGCCTTTATTCTTACCACATGTGAGTTTGTGTAAGAAATCCTTGGATACCCTTAGAAACTCATTAACATCCTTCTTACTCCTAACCCTTGCCATGTGTGCAATTCCTACACTACAATTGAATATGTAAAATGATTTTCTCCTATAATTATTCTTTCTCATGTTCTTGATCATACTTTCGAAATCTTGCAATCCCACTTCTTCGATTTCGATTCTTAGGCCATACGAACATGAGTGATCGATTAACATTCTCTTTGTATACTCAAATGTCCATATAGGGGGACTTATTTCATCTTCTTCACTAAACTCTAATGATATTACTCTTATTTCGATGTTTAAGTGTTTGATGGCCTCGATAAACGATACCCATTGAACCCCTTCTCCAATGTCGAAATCAAGTATGTAAATAATTTCGACATCCCTAGGCAAGGCTTCTAGGATAGCCAAATTGGCCACTAAATGAGCAAACTTCCCATGTATGGATATTTGATAAAATGCTTTAAAGGCTAGAAAAAAGTTCTTAGTAGACTCTTGTATAAGGTAACTTGATTGGCTATCTAAATGTTTGAACATATAGTACAAGAGACGTTCAACGGGCCCACCCAACGGGTTAACTTTCTTGATTATGCGTTGAGATATTATTTGTGATAACTCGGTTTCTTGATTATCCATTGCTTCAGCATAAGCCATGAAGAGATGAACTAAAAGTTGATCATCAATCTTCATGCCTTCAAATGGAAGAACTAGTGCCATGGATGTTATGGCCATGTATGTTTCACATACATCCATGGCATGATCATCATAATTCACTTCTCCATGCTCATCCAATGATTTTGCCATGTCATCATTATTGGCTTCGCCATTGAAAACCCGATTAAATTCATCAAAAACCGTTTGGAAATTGTCTATTGAAGAATTGGTTGGAAATTCCATATACTCATTGGATAATATGGTTTCAAGATATTGCATGGAGTATGAAATTTCAGATGAGTGTTCTTTTGAGGAAAAACGAGGAGAAGATGAGTATTCGCCCATATCATCATTATCCATGAAAAATGGATCGATATTGTTGTTATAATGTAGCCCTGAGGGTTGATAAATTTCATATAAACTCATTTTCACAAAGTATAAAACTTGAAAGAAATTGACTTAAAGGTCTAGTTTTGATGCCTTGAAAACATATGTTTTCGGGTACAATATATAGTCGACGGATAACATTTGCCAGCACATTCAAATTCAGGCATCTAAATCTTGGCAGTTTGTGAGGGAATTAGGATAATCAGTTATAATAATAGTCATAAAGAATTAACGATAAGTATTTGAACGAAATTGTCGATTAATTTGGTGATAGATTAATATTTCACATTTCAACTGATATAGTATCTGCTGAATTAGTCAAATAACATGGTTCATTATGTCAAAGCAAAAAAAAAAATCATTAATAAAAAAACAATAATTCACTTTCAACATAATTTTCATGGAAATTTTATAATATGAAACTATCTTTAACCATACGCAAAGATTTCTATAAAATTTACAATTTTTGTCTGTCTTAACGAAAAGCATAATACGTCTTAAAATTGACACGCGTAAGACTAAACGAAAACTTAAATTACACAATCAAGAACTGTACCTTGTCCTTAATGGAGGTACCTAATTGTCTTTAAAATGTCATTTTATATTCATTGAAAAGCCAGTTTTTGGAATTTTTAGCTTGTTTTATTCGTTGTTTTCTTACATGTTAACATCGTTTCGTACCTCCTAGAATATGGCCAGAAGTAAGAACTTCATATTTACACGTCTGAAGCATCAAACGGTTTACATTTATCGACTCTATATAGATACAGTTAAACGAGTAGTCTATAGTCCATAATCTGTGATCATAATAATGTTCTTCTGAAACGAGTACTAACTGAAACGATATGAAAAAGATTGATATCATAGAGTTAGTATAAACTTCAAAAAATATATACAGATCATTAAAATCCCCAGAATTTAAACTTGTTATATCTTATAAAGAACGAAGACAATTTATTTCGTTTAGGATTTATTTCTTAAACAACATATAAAATAAAGTCACAAAACTGCATGAAATTTACCTTCAAATGGATAAATATGCTGTTTTTATTTTTTTGAGGTGAAGATGATAGATAGGACAATGTACTTAATTCCATAAGGCCTGGAGATCCTAATTTCTGGCCTGCAAGAAAAGAATCAACCACAACTAGGGTCAATTTAGCAATTAAAATTAGGTATCAAATATGTCGTTTTCTCTATACAAATCAATCCCATATGGGTATTGATTACATGAAAAAATGAATATTAGTATGACTAAGCCGTGTTTGTCGTTGATTTTTATCGGTCCGGACTTCAAATTTCTCATATAATCATAATTACATGCATATATAATATACATATATATAATGGTAATATATTAAGTCTGAATAATATGATTCGTTTAGATTATATAAATTAAACCTCTTAAAAAATAATACATCATATCAATATAAATTAACTGATTATAATATTGATTGATGTTTGGAAGCTAAGACTATTGATAAGAACGAATTAAATTGTTAATCCGGTTGATTATTTAATTTAATTAGATTCGAATGCAAGTTGCTAATGGCATCAAGTAAAATGACTGAAATAGCCTCATAAAGTATAAACAAACAACATGAAGGTCAGTTGAATACATGAAATCATGTTTTAATATGTCGTGGGAAATTTGTCTTCTTCACTTTGTAATATGATTAGTTTTCTTCATTAAAAAAATTAGTTTGTTAAGTACATTAATTAACTTAAGCAACTATTCATTTGATCACAACATCTCAAGCAAATTTAGACTAATGATCAGCATGCATCATTTTCCAAAAGCAAGCTATTATATAATCATTTCTATTATATTTTATTTTACTCACACTTACAAATATATGAAACTTCGTTTGTTTATATAATTAATCATAAGTATATATGTGCACGTTAATTATGAGTCTATAATTATGACTGTCTCAGCACCCTGCAGTTATATGAAAAGGTTTCTCAAAATTTTATCTTCTAAAATTTTACAGTTAAATTGTAATTATTCTTGGTTAATTGTTACCATCAAATGAGAATTTTGCATGAAAAGAATGATAAGTAAAGTTCCTCAATTTGTCCAGTCTACAGCTGGATTTGATGGAATGATCATATGGAAAAGGACTTTCATGACTTTAATACAAAGATTAATTTAATAATAGTAATCCAAAAAGTGCTTAAAATTCATTGTAAAGTATTTAAAATCCATTATATATATTGATAAATTATGCTTAATATAGATTTATTATTATGAATTCTGAATCTTTTACCATATACCTACCTGCCTACCTTGAGTCCAAATATAACATTAAAAATTTATTACCAGAAAAGAATAACTGCAAGCTTCTCTATCAAGCCAAGCAACTATTGCAAGTAATCTGGAGAATATATATATACATATATATAATATATATATATATATATATATGATTAATTATGATACCATGAAGAAGACCCTTGGGACCCAATTGGACTGCTAATCTCAAGCCATGGGTTAAAGTTGATATCCTCATGCAAAAAGACAATTACCTTGATAGCTACAGATAATATTTATTTCAATTTTTATGATTAATAATTAGCAAATCATCAAAGAAATTTTCAGGAAGGAAAGAAGACTTCTCAGGGAACTTTACAATAATAAATTTATGTATAATATATGACCATTTGAGTAGCCTTTTCCTATCTATTTTATTCTATGTCAACATCTATTATCAAAATTTTATGCATATAAATAATGCCTATTGTCACACCTCAATACTCCCCTGATCTCTTCTACAAATTACCTTCAATAAAGAAAGAAAACAAATATGATGCAGCAAGAGATATTTCTTCCATCCTGGCCAACCTTCAACTATTCAATCTCAACCCTTGATCATAATGATCAAGATATAATCACAACCCTTGATCATACCACACTTAATGATCAAGAAATCGAATTTTATATGTTCGCCTCGCCAGATGAGTCGTCTGTGATTTCTTCAAACTCTTCATATGTTCCAACCATGTTCATAGATGAGTTTATTGATCTTGAAAATTTGTGTGATCAAGCTCAAATGCCTTCATCCATGGAGGGGTTAGAGAATTTCTCAAGTGGAGAAATACAATACATATATGAATGTTTAAATGGACATGATATTAATATGGAAGAAAATGTTTCATTTTCATCTCCATTAACCATAGAAGGAAATGAATTAAGTCCTTGTTTTTCATTACAATCTACCACAGATATGTCACTAGTATTGCCTGTAAACGAGACGAAAATCGAAAACCAGTTAAGTCTACTTCATCTGCTAAGAGCTTATGCTGAGGCTATGGAGAATGGTGAAAACCACTTAGCTGATGTGATTTTGAAATCGATAAACGAGAAAAGTAATCCCCTTGGTAACACCATGGAACGCGTTGCATACAATCTCTTCCAGTCCGAAGTACAACAAGGCGAATACATAAGACAAGAATCGAGCAAGAACTATGCAGCAGCTTTTAAGGTTGTATACAAAAGCCTCCCAAATGGGATTTTTGCCCATTTCACTGCAACCTCTTCTATCCTAGAATCCATGCCCGAAAATGCAGAAGAAATACGGATCGTAGATTTCGATATGGGAGAAGGGATCCAATGGCCACCGTTGATCGAGGCCTTGAGCATGAAACACAAGGCTTTGAGACTCACATCGATAAAATTAGACGAGGGGTGTACTTATTCTTACCGTTGTAGCTTTGATGAGACTAAAAACCGGCTTTTGGCTCACGCTAGAGAGTATGGAGTAAGACTAGAAATCGAAGAGAAACATATTGAAAATCTCGAGATTGAATTGATGGAGAAAAAGAAAACAGGGCAATGCAATGAATGGATGGTGTTTAACTGCATGGTGGGGTTGCCACATATGGGAAGGAGGAGGCCAAAAAATTGTGTTATGAGATTTTTAAAAGTAGCTAAAGAGTTTTTGGCTAACTTTTCAGGGATTGTTACTCTTGGTGATGGAGAAGCATGGGATAATTCAAACACTTTTTGTACTTATAGTTCAACTTTTGACAAGCTTATTAGACACTATCAAGCTCTGTTTGAGTCATTAGAGAGAAATTTTCCAGCTTATCTTGCTGAAGCAAGAACAGCTGTAGAAAGTCTCTTTTTAGCACCTTTTATGTGCACGGTTAATTGGTCTCGGGATTGGGACGAGACGATGAAAGGCTGTAGTATTGAAGAGGGTTCGGGATTGGAGGGCCGGAAATTGAGCGAAGAATGTTTGCTCGAGGCCAAGCAGATGGTGAATGAAAACGAAAATTCGTATAATGTGAGGGTTGAAAGGTTTAGAGAACATGAGATGGTCTTGCAATGGAAAGAGATACCATTAGTTAGAGTTTCCACTTGGATGTAGAGATTGTGTGCTTTTATGTATAGATTTGATTCTTTTGTATTGGTAATTTGGAACATAATGTAAAGAGAAAATAGCATTAGCAGTCTGGTATTTCTTTGTTGAGGAAACTTTTCTATGTTATAACCTTCTGGCTGGTCTCCTTAATTTAGATCCTCTGCTTCAGTGAAAATTATTTTTCACATTTTAAAGTTCAGATGATATATTTTGTGCTCAAACACTTGCATTTTCTCTCTTTTTTTAAACCCTAATTAAAGATTCTCTCTTTTTTTTAAACCCTAATTAAAGATTTAAAAGATTACAAAGGATATACAATTCAAAAGAATCGCTACATATATGTGTATATTACATGTCTCGCTACATATATGTGTATATTACATGTCTAACACGACACTCCCCCATAGTGTGTCCGAAATGAAACATATGTATCCTTAAATAGAATATCAAATAAAATTTTGAACACCTATTGAACACTCTTAAGGGGTCAACAACGCATCCATTGTGATTTTTGCATGAGATCAAAAATTATGGATTCAAATTGCAAAAGAAAGTATATTAATATACTACCAATATTACTAACAGATTAGAACTCAGATAAAATGCTTCATTTTTCTTCAAATATATCAAAATAGAGAAAAGGACAAGTATAGAAAATGATGAAAACATGTCATTGTAAAAATGGGTGCACAATTAACAACACACGCTAAGACGGATTTCACATTATACAACAGCAGTCTATTCTAGCAAGCAACACCAATACTTGCCCCAATATGATTGCAGTATTAAGTTCTCCAATAAGCATTTGATAGAGAATGGCTATAGAAAGAAAAGGTCCTGAGATTAAGGATTTTCAGCAGTGAATTTGCTGACTTATAACCTACTTGAAGTATATTGAAACTTGAGGAATATCGACATCATTGTCATCGTCATCCTCACACGCCACTACAATATCGAAATGACGCCTATATGGAGGCAAGTCGGCTTTCGCAACATCTTTCACCAAATCCACCATTTTCTTGTCCATGCGATCTTTGTGCCTTGGGAACATACTATTGTACAGCAAACAATTTCCATGGGATATACTGTAAGCATTTAAGCCTTTGTTTTTAAGCCATTCAAGCAGCTCTCTCAGAGTAGGATCGTTTTTCAGAGACCATCTGTCCCAGATAGTCCAGCTCATGTCTTGATGCTTAATGACTTTAGGTGGGACCGGCTCTGCAATTGAGAATAGAGGCAGTGCGAGGTTTGCAAATGTGTTTCTATAGTCTTCCACTTTGTGATGTCCATCGAGAACCTTGTACAGCTCTAGGCAAACAAGGCCAGTGGCCATAGCTGTGGAGGTTGCAATTGCAGGGATAATTCTACCTGCAATAAACTTGGCCTTCAGTTTATCCACTTCAGGAATACTGTAATTTCTGGCCCTCATATTGGCAAGACCCGCAATCAGGTCCATGTGATAGTTGGTGTCATCATCCTGCACATAAGAAGTCAATAGAGGACGCTATTATAATGGACAGGTTGACTTTTCTTTTAGGCAAACTGAAATGAACATAGGCGTTTTAAGCAGGCAGCCATTTAAGGCAGTCAAAAGTCTATTGATAACTCGGAACGTTGATGGGTCTATATTTGATGCGTGCTTTGAATTTTCATTCACTCACGAACGTACATAAATCATGTTCAAACATATTCCTTTTTAATATAGTGTCCAAAATAACATATTTCTTGATATTAAATATAAATCCTACATTTTTACTATTAGCATATGTTTACTATTAACAAATAGAAAACGGAAGGGTACAAATTCAGCAATTGTTCTCCCAGAAAGACAGTTACTCAAAATCAGTGTAGTGGATTTTAATGTTCCCAAACACATCTGACTTCATCAGCATAAAGGAGAATATCATGCAATGAAGCATTTCTAACACTAGGAAAGACAATGTGCATACCAGTTATCCACATCAACACAAAGAAACATCCAAATGAGAGTAAGGCATACCTTTTCAAACTGAATGGGGTTCATCTTGTAACCAGGGGCCAAGTACTTGCGGTATGTTTCTAGCCTCACCACCAAGTCATTGATGACGGCAGCATCATCCATGGACGCAGCTGAAAGACTAGTAGCTTTTTCATCTGTAACAATTTTTGCATCCTTCTTTGGCTGGAAGTCAGGAACAATGACTTTGTCTACAGCTTCTGCGAACTTCTCAGGAGACTTAACCCAATCTGGAATGGGGATGCCAAAAGTTTCTGCTCGTAATATAGTTGCTGACATGGCAAAGTGAAGGTGGCTCAAATCATTGTTGGAGAACTGGAGAGGACGAGGAAATCGCTTTGGTGCAGACCAAAATAGGGCCCCGCTACTAGTAACAGCATCCTCGGGGAATGTGTATGCCAACTGCTTGACCCGGTTGACGAAATAGTCCTCAAACCTAATTTCAGAACGAGTATATAATTAGGAAGCCTGCACAAAAAAGTAATTTAAAAAACATAGAGAATTAGGTGTGATGGTTATACTTCAAGCGAGCCCAGGTAATGCAGTCCTGGATTGTGTCACATCTGTCCTTGTCAAGGCAATCAAGAACCCGTTCCAAAGTGTCCCTGGCCTGCGCATCACCAGCATTTTTCATTGAGGAAATATATTCACTTGGACTACTTAGGTATGCATTAACCTCACTCGGTGTCTTCTCAAGTAAACCTTCAAATTCTGACCTAGCCCAAGTTAAGCAATGGTCAATGTTGTGAGGGAACGAATGCAATGTACACATAGGTGCTTGTTTTTCAGGTGGGTCCCTTGATGCACCATAATTTTCAGTTAGGTGAGGGATTACCATCTGTGTATTGCACTTGGCACCTAAGGTTCCCGACTCTAGAAGCGCTTTCTGGAAGTACAAACATCTTTGATCAATATAAAGCCTAGCATTTATGTTATCTAGAGCATTGATAACGACGCTCAAGTTCTCCCAGAATGTGTCATCAAATACATGCTCGGTCTCAGCGCTTGCACGGTTTTGCAATGCTTCAATACGAAGGCGAGGGTTGATCAAAGAAGCAGCTGAGGCAGCAACTGTTGACTTTGCTTGCCCGATGTTCCAATCACGGAATAGAAACTGCCTGCTAAGGTTACTCTTTTCAATGACATCATCATCTGTAATAGTCAGCTTTCCTTCATCACCACAAGAAACTCCCATCAGAGCTACATTTTTTAGGAATTCACAACCTAGTGCGCCAGACCCTACAATGAAGACTTTCGCATCCTCAAGTTTCTTCTGCAGCTTTGACCCAAATACGGAGATTTGAGCATCATAACGAGAATTTAAAGGCCTCAAATCATTTGGATCCAAGGGTTCAGAGGGAAGAGATTCAACAGAGTCGAAATAGAAGAACTGTCAATCAAATAAATCAAAAGGTCAATATAGACTTAGTTTGGTTCTAACTAAAAATATGGAAATCACAATCATACATTGCAAAACATATAATCATTGTGTTCAATCATTTAGATGCACCTATCATGCTTATTCCACAAAAAAACCCAATTTGCAGCATTCCCTGAATTATGCAAAACCAGTAACTGACCTGAAAAAGTGGGTGGAACTTTCCCGAGCAAGCCTTAACAACTTCCTGTCCAACAATACCACCAAACATGGCAGCCATGGGGTTTAAAACAGCCCTGGCACCAGAAGCAAAGTTCCTTAGAAGCTTCTCATCAATTTCTTCCAGTCTACCATCTGACAGACCCCTGTTAATATCTGTAAGTAGAGCAATCAATCTTTGCGCATCGTCCTCTGATCCAGGAACAGGGAACCGTCCCACTTCCACTATGAACTTATCCAGTGCTTGAAATGCCAAGTGAAGGAGAGGTGGACGATCGAACTTGGAGAAATCACTCAGGAGATAATCACCAGGATCCTTGAGTGCTTCTCGTAATGGCTTGAAGTTCAATATTTTAGGTTCCTTTACTTGTGTGACAATACCACCTCTCTCATACGCAGCATAACTTGTAGTATCCTCTTCAATGGAGAACGAGTATGGCCTGGCATTCTTTACTTTTCTTGGTTTTCCATCATTCAATTCAGTCATTCCTAGCACTTCAGAAAACAAAACTAGATCTCCATCCTGGAACTCTACCCTCTCGTCATCGACACAAGACACTAGGGCAGGATTATCATTGCTAATAGAGGCGATTATGCCTGTGTGAGGTTCATTGCCATCAACATCGTCAACTGTAAACTCTGGACCAAAGTCACAAAATACATTACCAAAAAGACCACGAACTTCAGATTTGATGAAAGCAATTGGAGGTTGATGTTGGTGGCAATAATCATCAAATTCAATAGCTTTCTCTAAGCTGATATCAGTAAACACAACAGCCTGGAAGACACGTACGTAAACCAATATTCAATGACATTTTGAAAGTGCAACAAACTAATGGCAAAAGAAATAAATATGAACTTAGCATCCTAATATTTAATGGATATCTCATTACCAGTATTCATATAAAGAAGGAATGCAGTTAAATATATATTGGCAGAAAGAAACTAAATTCTCTAAATGTTGTTCATTATCCAGGTGTTCTTTGTTTCAAGGCATTGTGTATGCAAGTATCAAATTTTCTCTGCATCTATGGGGCACTATAGACAATTATAAGACAATAACTGAAGAGACACAGAATCAAAATTAACAGCTAAATAGATAGAACAAGTATCTGTAATGGTACTCACAGGATGGTGGCCCCAAAAGAGCAACAGAACATTAAAAACAAAACACAAGCAATCTCCACAAAATACGATTATGATAGTTGAGCCTCAAGCTATAGATTATAATGATAACACAAGAAATCCCCGAAACCACAAAATAGAAATTAAGTGTTTGCAAGAAGAGGCAAAGCTAACTGATGTACCTGAAAACCAGAAAGCTGCTCTTTAGTTAACTCACTAGTTAACGTAGAAACGATCACTGCATTATTGAGTTCCTGCAATTTTGGGACAGATGCAAGAGCCCTATTCTTCCCCAAATCTTCTTCAGAAAAAATAAAGCTGCTAGACAAATCCCACAACTCAACAACTCCCTCATCATGCAGTGTAACAGATTTAACACCAGCAAGAATAAGGTTCTTCGCTGAGAATACACATGCACACACTCAGACATTTACTTTCAATAAATAGAAATTAGCAGCCGAAAATGTCAAATATGTAAATTCTACATTGAATAAAATGAAACATCCAAAAAGTTATAAAGAGGAAGCGCGATCTTTAGAAACCATAGGAAAGCATACCAGTGTGAGGAGTAAAATCATCAGATACTCAAGGAAAGTCCATAGGTGGTAGAGCAAATTTAATAATCTTAAATAGTATTAAATCAGTACTATATATTATTCGATATGAGATCAATCATAGAATTATAAAACAATCATTCCTCATAATTAACCACATCTTAAATAATTGCCACATAGCCACCCAAACTCGCACAGATAGAAATCATTCTTAACTCGAACATATATGTATGAAATCACTACCAATCATCACAATCAGTAATATACATCATCACAATCAGTAATATACATCATCACAGACCTTCTATGAATAGTCAATATACATCACAAAGTATCATCACAATTTGCACATCTTAAAAATATAACTAACAAACTACAACAAAGCCTCGCAAATGCACATAAGTAACACAATATAAAACAAAATACTACATACGCATTGAGACTCACCAATCAACACACACACCGAAAAAGTAGTTACCTATTTCAGCGCCAAGGCCTTGCATGCCAGAAATGAGTATATTAGAAGCAAACAAGCGTCGCATGGTCTCGCGTCCATAAACGGCGAGCTGACGGCTGTGCAGATCCTCGTCGATCTCCTGTGGCTTTCCAGCAGGCGCGGCGTTAGAAGTTCTTGCTCCAGCCATATCAACGATTGATGATGACGTGGATGCGAAATGAGCGCAGTGTTTCTTGGTGTTGAAATCGGAATCGAGAAGTCCTAGGTCCGCTCCAGCTGTGGTTCTCTTCACAGGAAGCATAAAGTCCAGTGAACTGTTTGAATTCGCCATAAATTATAAATCGAAAAACAATCAACAAGCTTCAAAAATCGAACAAAAACAAAATAATCAAGAAGCTTCAAAAATCGAACGAAAACAAAATAATCAAGAAGCTCCAAAAATCAAACAAAGATAAATCGGAGAGGAAGGAGTAGAGAGAGATAGAGAGAGCATACCGAAATAGGAAACAATGCTTAGCGTGTGATATGATGTGATGATTAGGGTTTGTGTGGGGGGTTTGGAGTTTGGAAAGGGTTAATAAATTTGTGTGAGGATTTTGGCTTGGAGAGAAAGAAACAAAAACAATAGAGGTTCGGTGGCAATATAAAGAAAATAAGAAAAGAAAAACGTCGACAGCAGGATTCGAACCTGCGCAGGCAAAGCCCAACAGATTTCGAGTCTGTCTCCTTAACCACTCGGACATATCGACGCTTAGTCTTTTATTTTCGCGATCACTAATTCATTTGTGGTTAAATCTAGTTAAAAGATGACCTTCAAATTCGTTTAAACTCGCTATCTTATACCTTCCATTTTTAATGCATTTCCATTTTTCTATTAGTGGTGAGACAAATACAGTAATTATCAATAAAATAGATTCTTGTATGCTATCAAATTCCTAATCTTGTTTCTAATCCCATGACTATAAATTTGTTACTTCATATTAAAAATAAATAGATTTTGTTCATTCTCGCATGAAAAAATTTTGATTGAAAAAACAGATAACAAAAGATATCATGATTGTAATATAAATAATTACTAAAAATTAGAGTTAGGAACCCACAAAAAGGAAATATCAATCAAAAATGCAATTTTGATTGAAAAAATCATAATACCATTTGAGTCACCTACCCAAACTCGCTCATTTCATCTCTCCCTATTCAATGGTATAATGATTTGTTCGATGATGCTTCTCTTCACATAACATGAAAGATAGAATTTAGTTGAGTAGTAAGTTTTCTTTCCCGTGTAACCAAAAAAAAAAAAAGAAGCATCATCATCATTAGAAAAGAAATTATTAAAATACTCTTAAAATCAAATTTTATTTCTAAGTCATTTCTATATTTTTCGATTTAAAAAACTCATTCCACCAATTTTTCATTAAAACTTTAAATTCAAATTTATTAAACTTATGGAATTAAATACTCTTTAATTTTTTTTTAAGAAATTAGCCCTAAGCCTTATAGCCCATTAATAGCAAAAGCCTTTGGGCTCAAGATGACGTATCGTTGGTGATATAAGCCCATATACAACTTATAGCGAATTTCTGAAACTACCCTTTCTCGTAAGCCTTCAGCGATATAAGTTGGATTTAGGGTTTCCCTTTTACCTTCACTCAGTACAAGCCTCAGGTCAGGAGGAGTGCCGCCGCAGTTCTCACATCCACCGTCAACATGGTCAGTGTTAAATCTTCTTCACCTTTTTTCTTCGTTAACTTACGTTCTCAAATTATGTTGTAGAATGCCTTTTGAGGACCATAATGAGAAATATCTTTTTGTTTTTGTGTCCATTTGATCTGTGAAATTGGCATTAAATCGCCTTTCGATTGTGACATCTGCTGTGTGAAACACTGTTTAGCAATATGTTTGGATTTCCATTGTTTATTTGTTGTTCTAGATCATGAATGCTCTTTTCTGAGTGGCGATTCTAATTTTAGTTACAACATAGATTCATAGGGGAGCTTAGAAAACAAGGAGTTAATTCGTTTTAGGAAAAACACTTGGAATCCGAATAAGTATTCAACAATACTGGATCAGACGTTGTGATTTTTATTATAATTCTTCTGCGGACAGGGTGTATGCATAAATGAAATCCTCTTATTAAGTTTTTAAGCGTTTGTTTAAGTTGAGCTTTACGAGAAGAGTATGGTAGTGTAGTACTTTATGTGTGATTAATGGAAGAGACATGATAAACGAAGTGTATGTTTAATTTTCTCAAGTTATGTAATGAGTTTTGTTATTAAGGAATGGTTCATAAAGATACTATATATTTGACATACATTGCTTTTGCTTCTGAGATTACTTTGTTAATAATTGTGAGAATTTATTGCTCTATTAAAAACAGGCTAGAGGATTGAAGAAACACTTGAAGAGGCTCAATGCCCCAAAACATTGGATGTTGGACAAGCTTGGTGGAGCTTTTGTAAGCTAATCATCTAAATTTGTTATTTTTAAATCTTTCGATAAGTGAGTCTTATATTCTTATTTAGTATTCTATTGTTGGTATCGAACCTGTCTGCAGGCCCCCAAACCATCATCTGGACCCCACAAATCCCGGGAGTGCTTGCCCTTAATTCTTATTCTGCGAAATAGGCTGAAGTATGCTCTAACTTACCGTGAAGTCCAATCCATTCTGATGCAACGTCATGTCCTTGTTGATGGGAAGGTCAGGACAGATAAGACTTATCCTGCTGGTTTCATGGGTATGCTCTCCCAACTCTGCTTTTGTTTACTTTGGAGGTCAAATCTTGTAGAGGATAGTCTATCTAAATAAAGCTATGGGAACTTGAGATTTCTCTAGAAATGTATATTTCGCATTGCTTAACAAGGAAGTAACTGTGAGGCCTTTTATTTTGTTCACAACTCTTGGTTACAAATTTGTCTTAATACCATGAAGCATAGACATATTGACTGACTGGTAGTTTTGAACTTTGCCTTTTCTTGTTTTTTCGCTCAGCTGACATGGTGTTTTTTCTCTTCATTTAGATGTTGTGTCTATTCATAAGACCAATGAGAATTTCCGTCTTCTGTATGACACCAAGGGACGATTCCGTCTACACTCTATCAGGGATGAGGAGGCCAAGGTTGGTTTATCCTTTTTCTATGTTTTGTTGTTTTGACACCCCCCCTTCTTTGTGGTCAAAAGATGCCTGCTTATCAATTTCTACTTGGTACCTTACCTTACTGGCAGCTTGCTTTAATTTCAACAGTTACTTGATTGTGTTTTATAAACTAAATAATATATCTCAACCCCAAAACTTGATCCAAAACAAAGTCGGTAAACGTTGGTTAGTGGTAAAGCAACAAGAAAGTACC
This sequence comes from Verbascum thapsus, assembly GCA_963669365.1. Classification (NCBI taxonomy): domain Eukaryota; kingdom Viridiplantae; phylum Streptophyta; class Magnoliopsida; order Lamiales; family Scrophulariaceae; genus Verbascum; species Verbascum thapsus. The sequence continues at coordinate 13,844,975 of OY770114.1, read as the reverse complement.
TGTTGCAGAAGTCTACTTTCTTAAAGAAAAGGGATAATGAGATATTGTATATCAGAAGTCGGAACTTATCTATTGTTTATACTATACTGTTAAACATGGAATCCTCAATATGGTGTTGCTCAGTTACACCATCATTTGGTATATCAGTATAACTTATCTTTACACGTTTTATTATACCTTTGCAGTTTAAGCTATGCAAAGTCCGTTCTGTTCAGTTTGGCAAGAAGGGTATCCCCTACATTAACACCTATGATGGAAGGACAATTCGCTACCCTGACCCATTGATCAAGGCCAATGACACCATCAAATTTGACTTGGAGAGCAACAAGATTGTTGATTTCATCAAGTTTGATGTTGGGAATGTTGTGATGGTGACTGGTGGTAGAAACAGGGGTCGTGTTGGAGTAATCAAGAACCGTGAGAAGCATAAGGGAAGTTTCGAGACTATTCACGTCCAGGATGCAACTGGTCACGAGTTTGCCACTCGTTTGGGAAATGTGTTCACACTCGGAAAGGGTACAAAGCCATGGGTGTCTCTTCCAAAGGGCAAAGGTATTAAGTTGTCTATCATTGAGGAGGCCAGGAAGAGGCTTGCTGCCCAATCTGCTACAGCTTAGATTGATTTTCCTTGTGGATGTATGCCATGCGCTATTATAGGATCTTTGTTTGAGATTGTGTCGTCTGATAAAGAAGTTTTGACAGTTTAAATTAAGTTTTATCGTTGGATATTTTGGTGCAAATTTGAGCATTCAGATCCTATGGCATGAAAGTCTTTTCTAGAACATGTAGGTTTTTGATCTTTTGGCCATATGAACGAGGTTAATTTCCTTGAGTATTTGAATTGGACATTGCATGGTGCAGTCTTTTTATATGATTTAACAAGCCTTGTGGAAGCTAAATTCTTTTTTACATTTGCTTTTGGCTCAGTTTCTTTGACAGAATGCGTTCCTAGAAATTCCATTAGTTAGGGTCATCTAATGACCAATTTGGTGGAGTGGGTGCTATATTATTCTTTGAAAAACCAAGTAGAAAGTATTAAACATCTCTAGTGTATTTTCTCTGCCACTCTTCATCTACCAAGTTTATATACTGATTCATCTGAATTTTTTATGATTTCATCCCATATTATAGGGTAACTTACATGTCCATTTCTCTCACAAAGAATGGGAAAACGATAGACACTTCAGAATGTTATTATGCATCGTTTTGAGTCCATTTGATCAGGTGTAGTTTATTATCTTATCCATCTGTTTCATTAATGTCTATTGTCTATGAACTAGGTAGCATCATTTAGCATAAAAAAGAGGTGGGATTCTTCCACAAAATATCTTGATTAAACCATACGCAGGACAAGCTAAGGCTATCTTCCACATTGGGTTCTTATTACACAAACAAAGGGGTTATATCTAATATAGCTAATACATTCTCAAGTCTATGCTACCTTCATAAGATAACATATTCTGACTCATAACTAGTGACATAGGGAGTTCTCTAATCTACTAGCACAAATCATCTGACAAGCATCCTTATTATGCTCCATTTCCTTCACGGAGGAGCATCTGGTCGAAGTGCCAAACTCCTGTGTGAACACAAAAATGTCTTTTGGTAAATTTTCAAGAAGAGAGGTAACAAGAAACAAAGACAAGTGAGTTGAATAGGATGAACTAGAAAGCATCATACCGTGTCCTTTCCCGACCCTTCTCAACTGAGCAACATACTCTGAGATCTTCTTAATGGCTTCAACCTGGAAAGTTGAGAAGAACAAGAATGAGCAAAAACATACTCTCTGAGGAATAATTAGCAAAAAGAAATAAAATGAAAAGGGTTACTAGGAGGATTAATATAATCCAGTCACATATGTTCATTAGGTATCCTATATGTTTGTATATGATTATGTTTAATATCAGCATATGAATTGTGACATCAATAAAATTAGAAGAGAACATATGCATTCTAGTTACCTGCTCCACCAAGAATTCACTCTCAATGAAATCCGCCAGCTGGGGATCATTGTTATCATCAGCAATCTGTTATATCAAAAAGCAGAGATAAGTTTCACCAACCACTTACCCAATTTAACAAATCAACCCGAAATTTGTCAAGGGTTTTGCTAGAAATAATCAGAAAGGTAACAACAGCACATCAAATAATGCATGAGACGTCTTACTTGGTGAAGTTCCAAAAGTTTTCCATTGACTAACTTCTCCAAGGACAACGTCAGTTCCATTACTGAGTGAAGAGATTGAAGATAGTTAGAGATATCTAGTATTAGATCATAATAAGAAGACATGAAGGTATATTTTTGACTTTAAATTTTTAGTGAAAAATACGGAGAAAGTACTTGATCAAAGATGGATACATGATAGAAATACCATCAGACCAAGGAAAGAAGACAAACTTACCATACAATGCATCACCCTTTTCAACATGATCAAACTCTACAGGCATGTTATTCAGGCGGTATAACTCCACTTTTCCTTCTCGCTTGTTCTATAATTTGATAAGAATTTGAAAGAAAAACATATTATGCTTGTATAAAGAACGGAAATAAAAAGAAATAACTTTAAAGATTGTTGACAATGCTTTTATTCCGTCTGCTTAAGCCTCACCATGTAGGCTAATTACCTGATATTCAATTAGTTTCTCTACATGGTCTCTTTCTTCTTCGCTTGACTCCTTAAAAAATCTGGAAACGTCATCATAATCACACTTAAGGACATAGGAAGACAATCAAAAAGTAAAGATAAAGAAAATATCTGGATATTATATACTTACTTTGCAAAGCCTTTTAGAGCAACATTATCCCTGTCAAAATAAGCATATAGGGAATGGTATACATATGATATAGAGTACTCCACACTGAAAAAAGAAAGGTATATCAGCGTTACGATGTAGATCAAACCATAATTATGTCAAAAATGAAATCGTGCAATACAACAACTATACATATTCGATTCATATAAATTCTTGAATCCTGATACGTATGCTACTGTAAGAGGCCAGAAATTCACAAACGATTAGTGCACCGTAAATCATAATTACAAACCAAACAGAATCATTTTGTAATACAAAAACTCGACATATTTGACTCATATAAACTCTTGAATCCTGGTATCAAACAGTAAGCACATCGCAATCTAACTATGAAGTTATCAAACATTTTTAATCTTGCTGTGATAAATCTCATCGTGAACTCTATACTTGTTGATCTTAGAGAAAAATGGTGAAGAAATCTTACTTAATCTGCTCATTAATTGCCGATTCACACGCTTGCGCGAACCTCTGGCAAGCAAGTGAAGCTTGTGGCGCAGTTGAGACCACAAACTCATCCTTCTTAGCCTCTTCAAATGGCTGAAACACCATACCAGTGAGCAGCTCACTCACAGCCTCGTTCGACGCACCAGTTACCAAGCCATCGCGCTTTTTCGCCAACACAAGACCAGAAAACGAAGAACAACCAGAAAAAAACGAATTCAACGACAGCGAACTCGACAAATTCGATATCGGTCCAAGGCTCACAGATCCTTGAACAGAAGGCAAAGAAACAGCAGAAATTGCCTCAAGAAACATTCTTCTTCTTCTTCTTCTTGAATCTAAAATTATATGAGAAATGAGCAGATTGGGGATGAATTTCGAGAATGTTGTATACTTGTATATATACAAAGTGATGAATTAAAATACGGCGAATGAGAATGTGACACGTAGTGGGAGAAAAGGGGTCCAGATGGACAAGGCGTGTGGAGAGCTCGTGGCCTTATCAAGATCTAGTGGTATCCAATCATAGATCTAATTGGTATCTTGGCTTTTATACTAACGTGTTCACACTACGTGGACTTTCCTAATTTTGTTTATTTATTAGAATTTTTTGTGGGAGAATTTTTTTTTTTTTGGTTTTTTGGAAATGAATTATTTTTTGCAATAGGCAATTTAGAAACGTTTGAAGATTGAACATTGTGACCAAAAATTGGAAGACTTAATGTAGAATCAACATAATTTTATGAAGAAATTGAATTTAACCGACTCGTTTTTTTAAAATTTAATTAGGTTAAACTCAATTTCTTCCTATAATAATAAAATTGAGAGAATTGATTGAGTTTTAAAATTATATAAATTGACTAATAAATAGTATTTTTCTCATTCCATTCCTTTTTTCACTCGTTCCAGCCCTAAATTTTCTACATTACTTCCAAGTTCCAAACTCTATTAACTCTATTATTGGTATATATATATTATATATTTAAATATAATATTATTTATATTATTGACATAAATAGTAGTCTTTAGTTATATGGAATTATGGATACACAATCTTTTTAATACTTTATATTTTATAATATTTATTTGCATATTAATTATTATTTATTGTATTATTACAGCATTATTAGTTCAAAGGCTATATGATTAACCGACAATTAATTTAGTGACATGTAACCAATTAATTTTTCAATCTCCCTTAAATTTTGAGACACTGATGTGACCTTATCCACCCAATACTATTATAATTTGTACGAAAGTATATTTGATAAAAAAATATTTAATCCAGCCTAATTCAATAATTAATGTGAACCAATTACAATGAACTCTTTACCTTTATAAAATGACCCATGTTAATCCTCATGGGCCACTTTATGTTGATAGAAGGGTCTTATAACTTGTGCAAACTTAGCGAACCTCATGAATGGTGTTTACATAAAAAATGAACCTATTATATGGGCTATTTAAATTGGGCTGGACTTGGGGAACCATGGCCATTTTATAACTACATATCACTAAATTTTGGGGAAAAAAAATATTATAGTGTTTTACAGTGTTACACAAGGTGCATCTATTACCACACATTTAATGAGTTGTATTTATATAGTGAGTTGGTATTAAAAAATCACTCACACTCCTAAATATGTGCCTATAATGCACTAGGAGTGTTAGATTTAGATCGTCATTGCTTCGTAGATTTATCCTCAATTTTGACCTTTCATGCTTCACTTGTCTATTTTTGGATGACCTATTCTAATGGGCAAAGATGGCAACAATTAGCAATCATAGTGGATAATGATAGGAAATAAAACGAGAAAAAGTATTTTATTAGAAAAAAATGAGATTCTAAATTTAGTTGATTGGGTTAGTGATTCATTTTTATGGTGACTCGTTATTAAAAAAAATTATCAGCCCGGGTTTATCATGTCAAAATATCTCAATTGTCTATAATTTTTGCCTTCTTGTGCATATTATGTAAATTTGAGATTCTCAAAATTTAGAATTTAAAATTTCGAATTATGATGTATGAAGATGACATTCGTTTTATCGGCCTATCTTCTCATTGAGTTCCATTATCAGGCTTCTAATATGACATTATAGTATAACTTTTGTTAAACATTTTTTATAGTATCTATTCCTATCTATATATTATCGTTTTATCAACAATAATATCATATTTCGATTACGAATATACAGACAGTGCCTAGGTGGTGCTCCTGCAATATTTCAAAGGAATTACGCAAAGAATCAATCAACCATATCAATATCTAGACTTGTGTTTTTGTCTCAAGTGCTAAAGAGAATGGGACAACCTCATCTTTAATCACATAGCCATGATTCTTATTCAAAATGTTCTTTTTTTATTTATTTTTTTAAGCTGGTGAATGGAAGATAAGAAAGTTGTGATAGTTGTGTACAGTTTTGATGTTGATATCACTATTATGTGTTGTGTATAGAATAGAATATACAATCCTTTTGCTCTGTTTTTGCCTCAAACTTTTATCTTGTCCCATCACTGGATTCTTCTTCTGTCAATTGAAATTTATGATACTAATTTACATCTCGTTGTTAATTATTACACTCCCATGTTATTTGTTGTTCTTCATGATTGTATTAGCTCCACTCTTCCTTAAGAGTTGGAAGGGGAAATGTAGGGTTACAGAAAAACACACCATTTACAATGTCTTAAGTGCTTTCAACTTTCCTCATTTTCATTCCAAAGTTCATCCCCAAAAAGTGTATAGAGACAAAACCCACCAAATGCCGATTACTCACTCCCCTTATTTATACCTCGCCCCACCATGAAACCCACCACCACCACCACCATGGACGCCGCCGCCGCCGCCGCCACCGCCGTCTCCCCACACGACGGCCTCCATTTCTGGCAGTTCATGATTGCAGGTTCTATTGCTGGCTCAGTAGAGCACATGGCTATGTTCCCAGTAGACACCCTCAAAACCCGAATGCAAGCCATTACTTCATCTTCCTCCAAAACCCCATCTATAACTCTTCGACAATCCCTTGGCTCGATCACAAAATTCGAAGCCCTCAAAGGGCTTTACCGTGGCATAGCCGCCATGGGACTCGGAGCTGGCCCTGCCCACGCCGTCTACTTCTCAGTATACGAATCTTCCAAAAAGATTCTCTATTCAGGTAACCATAACCATTCTTTGGCTCATGCTGTTTCAGGGGTTTTGGCAACCGTTACAAGTGACGCCGTTATAACGCCGATGGATGTGGTGAAACAGAGGCTGCAGTTGAAGGGCAGTCCGTACAAGGGAGTGCGAGATTGTGTGAAGAGAGTGATGGTGGAAGAAGGGTTTGGAGCTTTCTACGCGAGTTATAGAACGACGATTGTGATGAACGCGCCTTTTACTGCTGTTCATTTTGCTACTTATGAGGCTGCCAAGACTCTGTTGATGGAGGTCTCGCCGGAGAGCGGCGGCGATGACGAGACTTTGGCGGTGCATGCCACTGCCGGAGCTGCCGCCGGAGCGTTGGCGGCGGTTGTGACGACTCCCCTTGATGTTGTTAAAACTCAGTTGCAGTGCCAGGTATGGTTTCTGTTAGTTTGGATCGATGAAATTTGATACTGAATTGAATAAAAATGAAGTCTTTAGCTTTTTTTTTTTTTTTGAAATCGTTGGATTTCAAATTCATCTTCAAACCCGTTAAGCTTGTTTAAATGATTTCACGTTAGAACGAAATTCATACCCGTTTGAACTCATTTTGAGCCATTTTCTCAACAATGGTGTAAAATTTCAATGAATCCATATTGCAATTCCATTGCTCAAATCCCAATACTTCAATTCAAACACAATCTCATATGACTCAAACTGAGGTGAATTTGAAATTTATTTAATTCTAAAGAATTTGAAATCCATTTTAGCATGAAATCATCCAAACATAGCTCCATGAATTCATTGATTAATATGAATCCATGACTATCAAAATACTTCAATCTAAACACACACACAAACACACACTTAGTTTTTCGATTCAATGATTTCGTTATTAGATAACTATATCTATCGATAGATTATCAAGCGTATCTTTGAATCAACAGGGTGTTTGTGGCTGTGATCGATTTTCAAGTAGTTCAATCGGATATGTTATTCAAACAATCGTGAAAAAAGACGGATATATCGGGCTAATGAGAGGTTGGGCCCCGAGAATGCTCTTTCATGCACCAGCAGCTGCAATCTGCTGGTCTACATATGAATCAGTCAAAACCCTTTTCCAACAAATCAATCGAGAAAATATCTCCAAAAACTGAGAAAATATTCATCCAAAATAAGCTTTCTATTACAACAATCTGATGTATAGAAACACACAGTTATTCTCAAAATATTAAGACAAATGAACTACATTTGATTCATTTTCTCATAATGTAAGAATAAAGAATCTGATTCCAAGTATCTGGCACTCCTGGAAGGCACCAGTGCCCACAATCTGAATAGCTTTTCGGGTTTTTCAATTGTTCTTCGGTTAGAGGCTGATAAAACTTCTTGTATATAGATGGATGCCCATCTTTTCTGTATTCCGATAACTGAGTTATGTTCAAATACTCGACTTTTATCCCTTTAATCCCGAGATTCTGTATTACAGATTCTGTTATATGCATCATTGTTTTGTCCGTTTCGATTCCCCAGTAACCCTCTTTCAGAATCGGGTCGGTTTGATTATAGCAATGCTGCTCAATGCTCCAATCCTCACCCCTGCAAATTTCACATTTTTTAATCGAAAAAATGGTAAAAAAATGAGGGAAAAATGCAAAAAAGTCACGGGCGTTAATTCGAAAATGCAAAAAAATCCATGTTTTAGTGAAATAGGCTGAAAGGCACCTTGTATTATTCAAAAGTCTGCAATGCCCATTATACCCTTCATATTAATAAAGGGTTTTAATTAAAACTTCATTTAATACATCAGTACGTGAACAACAATCATGTTAACTTCTAACGGAATTGGTATTATTTGCAGACTTTTGAATAACACAATGTGACTTTCAGCCTATTTTACTAACACATGGTTTTTTTTTGCATTCTCGAATTAACACATGGGGCTTTTTTGCATTTTTCCAAAAAAAAATGAAGGAAATTAGAATCTAGCTAAGAATCTTAATCACACCTTAAATGCAAAGGTGATTGGCTCATGAAAAACAACTTGGTTTTCGTCTGGTTGATATGAAATTCTAACCAATTCGACCACGTGTTTAAGGCCATTTCATAAAGGCGATGCTTCGTCTCTAGCGTTCTGTAGATTGCATTAGAGCCGTTGGATGATTTCGACCTGATGAATATATCAACATTGTGTAATCTACTTATCGATTTGAAATATCGAACGAAAAATATTATATAGTGTTTCTTACAGTACTGTTATGTTTGAAGTCCATGTCCACCAAGCATAGGAATCAAATACTAGTATATCTGCATCAGTCCAGTGGTTTGCATGCTTTTCAATCTCATCAATTCTTATTACAATATCGGTAGCATGGTGAATCACTAGATCGTCGTTATTAGATTCGACCAAAAGCGGAGACCAATAGAACCCGATTGTCGCATTGTATTCCTTTGTTATTTTTTCAAAATCAAAATCAAATTAGATCATAACATGAATATGAAAAACAACCCTTTAAACTAGGGGTGACAATTTGGATCCACACATATATTTGGACACAAATTAAACTAAGTTTTCAATGGGTTGGGTCCAACATTTTTGCATTTTAGTTCCTGGGTTGGCTTTTAATAATATTTGAGTCCAATTGAGTCTAAAACTGGGCCCAATTTGGATCTAAATTGTGTGCACATGTTCTCCAATTTGAGCCAATAATCTACATTTTACACCTACAACAACCACTTACACCACTTTGATTCATAGTGGATCCTTATTGGGTCCACTTTGGGTCTTTATTAGTCCAACGATAATGCATATTTTTTTTGCATTGGACCCAACACACTTCAATCCTAAACCCAAATGGACCTGACCCAGCCCATTCAACCCAATGGCCACCCCTACTTTAAACCATTGAAGATATTATCATAAACAAGTAGAAATAGAAGTTTAATCAATTCTAATGGAAATGGTCTTACAGTGGCCTTAAAGAAGAGCAAATTGTCGTCTCTACCGAAGTATTTGGGCGATAATGGATCGAGAGATGGCTCGATTAAACAAAGCATCGAAGTCCATTGATTCTTATTCAACGAATCCCCGACGAAAACGAGCTTTTTCCCTCTTATTTTCTCCAAAAATGCAGTCCCATTGAACCTTAAAAACATCAAATACTTCAACTAAAAAAAATAACCAAAAAATCATTACAATTATTAATTTATTCAACTCTAAAAACAAATGAATAACCTTGGAAGCTCACAATGATGAGGCTGCCATTGCCATTGTTGATGTTTCAAGTCCTTTCTACCATACTTCTCACAAGCATATTCTTCGAACATAAACGAGCATTTTGTGTCCTTATATTGAGGTTTTGATGCATTATCATACACCCATTGGCCTGAAAACAAGTTGCATTGTGGAGATGGATCATTATCCACCGTTGGATCTTCGTTGGATGTTGTTGAATTGTAGCCTAAGTTGGTTTTTGGATTGTTACCTTTGAGACTAAGAGAACAAATGACCAAGGCTATGAGTAAGAGGCCTGGAAGGAAATGTAAGTTGATAATTTTCTTTGCAAAAACCATAATTTTGATCATCTTTCTTCAAAGATTTGTTTTTCCTTTGCCAATATATATATATATATATATATATATATATATGGTTTTTGCATGTAGGATTACTCTATTGTGACCAACTTTTCGGCATTTTTCAACACAATTACAATTATTTATGTGTTACTAGCCTGCTTTGTAATAGAACGATAATTATAATTATATGAAATATCGGGACTTCGTAAAAATCACCCCAGGTCGAAAATGAAAGATGGTATGAATTGGTTGATTACTTGATTTAACGTCTTCCTACTAAATGCAAATATGGGTCTTGAAGAATATTGTGAGAAAGTCAGCTAAAAAAAACATAAACCCAACCTCTTTTTGCTTATGCTAGCATGTCAGGTGCATTAATGTTACATTATTATCTTCTTTATTAGTTTGGGGATATATATTGTAAAATCCAACCAAGCCATCAATAAATAACAGTTGTAAAATAAAAATTTCATAATTATGGGTGTAATTCATTAAATGACTTATAAGAAAATCATCACATAGAAAATCTCAATCTCACAAATATATGAAAGAAAGAATAATCTCGGAAGAGAAGGCTTACTTTAATTTATACAAAAAACTTCCCATAAATGTCACTTTTGGCCCGTAAAAGCCAATTTTATAGGCAAAGTTGATAATGAAACTAATTTGCACATACAAGATTAAAAATAAAACAAATAAAGTGATTCTAAATGAATATTAGCTTTATTTTATTATTTATTAATTAGACTGATTAGTGGCGTTTGGGTGAAGATTCTGAGAGAGATGAACTCAAAGACAAAATAACCAAACTAAATATTTGTTTTTATTTCAGGTAAAGGTCAGTAGAAGCATGTCAAACCATGCAGGCCAACACGTGCAACGAGGAATAAAGCTACTTTTGCCTCGTCAAATAAGCAACTTTGTCGAATATTTGACAATAATCGAGCGTAATTTGGTAAATGACAAAAAGAATACATATATATATATATATATGTTTAATTATAATATTAATTATATAGGCTATTGTAGGAGTGTTCACGAGTCGAGCTCGAGTCGAGTTGGGCAAAAATTCGAGCTCGAGCTCGAGCCACAATTTTCTAGCTCGTTCGAACTCGAGCCGAGTCGAGCTCGAGCTCGAGCTCAAAAAAATAATTTTAAAAAAAAATAAAATTTATAAAAAATATTTTTTTGTAAAAATATATTAATAATTTAATATTTATTCATATATAATTAAATATAGTCAAAATTAATGTCAAAAATATTATTATTTATACACATATTATTATAATATATCATATTATATAAAAATATGTGAATAAATATTTATTTTTTATATATATTAATTAAAAATTATTTTTTTATTCCGGCTTGCGAGCTGGCGAACAGGTATTTTTAGGCTCGAGTCGAGCTATTTTCGAACCAGCTCGTCGAGCTCATGAGCCGGCTCGACTCGTAAACACCCCTAGGCTATTATTGCCAGTAATTTATAAGATGGATGGGCTGAAAGAGCTTTGGTCCATGGCTTATGGCCCAAAGGGCATTGTAGATATCCTTAATCATCCATAATTAAAGATTATTCACTTTCCCTTCAAAATTCTAGTCTATCATAGTAAAATGCTATATAGTTTGTCGTGAGCTAAATCAGATTCACAGCTCTTGATACTTGTCATATGACGCACTTTCTTGAGGTTTCCAATTTTAACCTTGAAATTTTTTTGATCTTGTATCAATATGATTACTCTATTTAAGTGTAGAGACTACTCATAATCGAGCCATTTACAGGCTCTTGTTCTTACTAATCTAATATGCTAAGTCATATTAATTACTTTAATATCGTATGATGTCATTTCATATTCGACCAAAGATAAATTGAAGATGTATTTCGTCCCAAGTAAGTACTTTATACCAATTTTTGTAATATAATGCGCATTTTGTACGTTTTCAGCTTCGTCATGTAAATCTTAGCTACGTTCAAGAATCTGTAACTTAGACTTAAAACTACTAAATCTAGTTCTTCACGGAGCACGTCAAACAACAAGCACCAGTGGGCTAGTGGTAGAATAGTACCCTGCCACGGTACAGACCCGGGTTCGATTCCCGGCTGGTGCATTAAACTTTTTCATTAATTTATTATATGCTTTTTCCTCTTTTCTCAGGTAATTTACCATGTTCTTGGTTTCTTGCAGCTAACTGGAGAATATATTTGGGTCTGACAGGCTTAACCGTAAAGAAAGCATTCATATAGAAGTAATTTTCGACGCCTCTGTATCAAATTTTCAACCGGGCCTTCACAAATTTCTTAACCGTACCGAAGAAAAAAAGTCGCAATTACAACACCCAAGCACGAAGCAGTTAAAACGGTCCAAAATCCTCCGAAAAAAGTAACACAACTCAAAACAATCAAACAACCAACACCAAATAAACCAATCTTAGAAGTTATCCACCGTAATCCCATCTCTAATATAATCATAAGCAAGCCTTTCTCTAGGCCTATTTATACCAGCAGCAAAATGGAGCTTCGTTTCCTCAGAAGTAATACAAGTCACTTTGATCCAAAAAACGAACTTCGTTTTTAGTCCCTCTATTTCAGACAGCTTACCTTTCTCCAAAAGACCAGTCACAGTCGTTGAGAAACGTAACATAGATTGATCCCTGTAAGTCACTTCACAGATTGTAGGAATGTGAACTGTAAGCTTTTTTGTCTCTTCGTTGAACTCGTAATTGGTGGCATCACGAGGGAATATACCTGCTGCCAGGTCATACTCCTTCAAAAGTTCAGACAATGGTTTTTGCACTGTTCCTGAAAATGAAACGTTTTGTGTTATTAACTCGATGCGAAATAAGTTCAAATAGTTTAAGCTCAATGATAGGTTTTTGGATAAGAATTGTTTTTCAAAAAGCAAGAAGAATGTAATGTGACAAAATGAAAACAAACCTTTCATTTTGTTAAAGAGCTTTTTGGTTCCTCCTTCAATACTGCTTGTTAACGCCTAACGAAAAACAGGGGAAACGATAAGAAAATTAGCGTAGATTATAACCAATATCATAGGCCGAAAAACTGTCATTAACATCGAGACGTAATGTTCAGTTTGGACTTTGGATCATAATGAAACTGAATTTCTTTGAAATTTGAACTACTGATGTTGATACAAATGTCTACAAATCATTTTCATGAACATGATAGATATATGCAACTTTTCATTATAGATCATGTATAATCTCATAGCTTAACAGATTCCTTTATTATACTAAAACTAATGAAATAATCCCCAATATTGTAATAATTACAACAACATCAAAATGTCGAACATATAATACACCACATTCAAATTATTATAAGACTGCCAAATCAAATATATTCAGAACAACACAGAAAAATACAACAAAATTTCATATACAAGTAACCAAAAATTGAGAAGAAAATTGACAAACCCAATTAAATTCAATTCAAACCCATTATTAACATTCTCAAATTAAACTACAAGAATTCAGCTAACATTATCAAAACATGCAATCAGAAAATTATTAATTCTACAAAAAAAGAAAAAGATTGAGAGTCTTACATTGAAATCTTTTTCGACAGAGCCAAATTCCTTGCTGGCCTTTTGACCCATCCAATATGTACCCACCGAGCTAAATATTTGATCCATTTTTACAATTACGAAACGCAATCAATTCTACAATTTGAATGTTAGCTTATACTTTTAGATTTTTGCCAATCTCTCTTTGAGCACGAACTTGATAGAGGGAGAGAGATTATGAGAGGTACTTGTTTCTTTACCCGCGAATTTTCAGCAATATGATCTTCTCTTTCTTTGTCATTTTAAGTTTATTTGATTATAATATATACAAGTTGAAAAATGTGGCCTAAATTAATTTGGTATAATTTTTATTTTTCAAAATTAATGGTGATTGGTAATTATAATTATGTTGTTGTTAGGGGGGATTAATTATTTAACCACTAAAAATAGTAGACGTGGGCTGGGTTAAGTATTAATGTATTGGCAATATTTTGTTACGATTTGAATAGTGAGTATTTTTTGATGAACTTCATAACATTTTCTTGTCCGATAATGTCAACTAATTATGAGACCAACAATAATTATAAAGTTCAAACATAAATTTTAAAATAAAAAATTATTAAAATAAATTTGATTAAAAATCTATTAATCTCGACTCGATTCATGTACCACTCTATTAGCATTAGTTCTTTTATTATCTATTCACAAAATTAAATGAAAACCCACTATTTGACTATTATTAAGACTGAAAATTGACCAAGTTAATAACTAAAGTTCGTTAGAGCTCAGTTTAATAATCTATCAAATCAAGTTTGAACAATTTTCTATTTTCAATAAGTTTTAAAAATCGATTCAAGGTCGGGTTAATTAATAAATAATAATTATTATATATGCAAAATAATCAAACTAGTCGAACTCGATTAGGGTTCAGCTCGATTAAAACTCATTTTAACTCAACTTAATTAACAGCCAAATTAAATTTATACACAATTTTTAAAGTGTAATTATAATTCAAACAAACTTAAATAATTATATATTTAAGTCCACTCCACTTATTTATATTCCTAAGATTATTCTCAACCTATTTATATTTTCCTTCTTTTATATTATAGGGGAAGAGAGTGGAGCCCACAATGTGCAGGCTTCTACTTGTGGTCGCTCACACGTTTGCCGACGCAGGCTTATTTAGTGGGCCAATCCAATTACAAAATATGGGTATCCAAAATGTCCACTTACACAAGGCCCTACCCAAACCACAATAAGCCCTTTTCTTTTTCTAAATAGTACCACAATAAACTTCGTTGACTTTCTTTTTTATTGTTTAAATTATTAAGTTGTTATGTTATAATTAGTTAAAATAATTTGTTTTAACTTATAATCATAGACGAAACTATCGGGTTTTAGATCATTGCACCCCTCAATAATTAGTTGAATCAAAATAAATTTAATATATAACGTTTTTAGAATTATATAAGTAGCTCAAAAAATAACGGAAGACTAGTTATCTTTCATCTTTGTTTGGTGTATTTATTAGAAAGTAAATTGTGTTTCTTTAAAGATTTTTCATGTCTATATAAATATATAATGTGCTACTCGATTGAGATATTCTTAAAAAGTTATAAAATTCCAACTATCCAATTATGATAATGGACGAATTGAATCATAATATAATGTATATGGATCAATGTAATGTTTTCAGACATGAAAATCCATAACCCTATCTTAAAAGGCTGTCAATAAGAATAAGATAAGATGTGTCCTAATCAATCCTCTGAAATGTCAAACCATATAGGAAAAGAGGAAAATTTATATCACCGTTGATTTTTTTTTTTTTTAAAAAAAGTATATTATATATTATGTATTTTGAAAATGGGGTTGATTTATGAAAATCAATTTATCTTCAAATTATGTGGTGTATACTATATCGGTTCTATTAATTTCAGTGTGACATAGTATTTTTTGAAAAGGAGAATTTGAAATAATTTTAAAGTAGTTTTAAGCTCAAAACTAATTAATTATGAAGAATTCTACACCAACAAATAAATAAATAAACTTACAAAATATATGGGTTTTTGGTTGAAGATTCCTAGAAACAATAATGTGATATTGGAAAATGAACTAGTAACTATATGTACATGAACATGTCTATTTGCTTCATGTTCAGCATGTCAACTATTATATTAATCTCAAATGTTAAGATTAATTAAATTAAAATAAATTCAAATTGCATATGGGCTTGTGCATGTCCACGACTACTAATCAAGAACGGACTTCAAAATATATAAAATAATGTATCAAGCCAGTTTGACTAATATATAAATAAATTATTTATCAAGGCATACACAATTATTATTTATTTATTTCCTAATTTTTTTTTATTTTTTCTATAGAATGTAACAGGATGTCTACTCATTTATTTATTCTATAAATACGAACCCTCAACTAAAGTTACCATACAACAAACAATTAAATAAGAGCTATTTATTTTGCTAATTAATATAAAGATTAATATCTCAATTTTGTTGTTTTCCACCGCAAATAGAACTAGTGAAATAAAAAAAAGTTAACTTTAAACGTTTTCCTTATATGATTCTTTCAAATTCCATTCTCAGTTTGTCACATAGGTACAATTTCCTCGATCAACATCAGAAACTATTTCTTATATATATATATATATATATATATATATATATATATATATATATATATATATATATAAACTCGTGTCCTAATTATGATGTATTTAATTTGGATTCAAGAACAATGTGTTAGTGGGCATATATTCATAAAATAAATCACAAAGGCTTACTATGTTTTTAAGGGTTATAAGTAACTTACAAAAATGTCGAGTCAGATTATAAATTTTATTTTGTTTATATTCTTTTAGCTAGTGAAACGATCGATTAATCATTGAATCAATATATCCACTAATATCTTTATAGTATTTATTTTGGTGCTTATAATATATCCACTTGAACTACTAGTTTTTAATGCACATGAGATAGAACAGTTGTAAGGAACCAGAATCCAAACTAGTGGCAAATTATTTTCACCAAAGTCATAAATTGAAGTACAACTGTGTAATAGTACTTTGTACTTTGAAAATACCAAAATTTATTGAGACATCTTATTAAATCAAATATAATCATATTATCGGGAGGATAAGATGAAGGAGTTTGCTTAATTATGATTAAATTACTTTGAATTTGATACTAAAAAGGGCACTATTAGTTATATATTATTGAGGTTTAATTAAAGTATGCTAATTTAATCATGCAATCAAGGTTTTAGTTTTACATGAATTTCCTTCATCAAAATCAGTATAACTTAGGGAGCCACGTTTAATTTCGATCCAAAGTTGTTCAACCTTGTATTCACATCATGAAAATTACAATTTTTGCCATAACTTTATACAATTTTGTAACACTTTTTATTAATATGTATAGGTGAGCGACAAATGTATATATGAGAAAAAATTGTGATATATTAAAAAAAAGTTAGACTTTTTCTCTCTATATCCTGCGCTTTTTATCAAGTAAGTTGATAGTCCATTAAATTTTAACCAATTAAAATAATTTGGGTGCAGTTGAGTTGGTCTTTATTTTATTTTAATTTGCATTATCCGCCGTCGTTACCACTTCAATTTGGCATGGTGGGAAACTCATTCTTTTATGCAATTGGACAATATAAACTGACCCACTTGGATCTTAATAATATTAAATCATCAATTAATTAGTTTTTTAATATCATGTTGATAGGACCTTAATTGCATGTCGTATTTTAATTTAAGTTGATGACAACATCAAATAATTCAATTAATTACAAGTAGTATTGATCTGATTTAGAGAATAATGCTAAATTTTGATGAGAAATAAAATTAGCTTTTAACATTGGTTAATAGTGAATAGCTATTGAGTAATTACTAATTAACAACCGGCTGCAAATAATAATAATAATAATAATAAATAAAAATAGGAAAGGAGAACTTGGGACGAATTTTGGATCACAAGTTCTATAAATTTCCTAATTTGCAAAAGAATAAATCAATAAAGTATTAAAATTCGGGTTGAGATTTTCACCCAGTCCAATATGCTCAACTCAATCAATACAAAGAGATTCTTATAAACACTAAAAAAATATTTATTCCTCCCCAAAAAAGAGTATTTATATCAATTAGGGCACATGGAACCCTAATTTAAGAATTCTAGGCATGGACCATAATTCAGTCCATCCAAGTAATTAATTATGTAAGTTATTGAGCCATTGAGTAATTTCACCTCCATCAGAAATATAAGAAAGACTTTTTTTAGATCCAATGATTATAGTTATGCGACAACTTATAAGAAATAGTTTCACTAACTATACATATATTGTGTGAAAATGTACCATGAATTTTTAAAATGAAACATAATTTTAGAATGAAAAACGATAACATGAAGCATAATTTTGAAGTATGTCCTAGAATTTCTAGCAATTAATTTACTTTGTCCATTTTAAAATTGTTCAATGCTTGAGTTGTCTTAGTAACTTTGTATTAAGTAAGGAATTATATTTATGAGCTTCTAAAATATAGAGTGAGATAAAGTATTCTAACTATCACACATATATATCTGTTGTGGTAAATCACATATGTATATTTGTATATACACAGTACCGAGTCATATTTAGGACTTGTAAGATATAGAGTCAGATAAACTCTACTATCATATATATATATATATATATATATATATATATATATATATATATATATATTATGGTTATGATTGAAAATTGAATTAAGTTACTCGATACTCGATTGCTAAAAGCTCAGTTCGATAATTTATCAAATCAAATTTGAAAAACTTTTTCAGTTCGATAAATTTTGAAGCTCAACTAGCAAAAAGTAATAAAAACATGTACAAAATATTCAAACTACTCGAGCTCATTTGAGCTCGGCTCGATGAATAATCAAATCAAGCTCAAACACAATTAAAAGTTCGATTGTAATTCAAATAAACTTGAACACCTATATATTCAGGTCAACTCGACTCATTTCAACCCTAATTATCGGATGTCATATATATATATATTTATACATAAATGGATGTAGATTATCTCGAATTACAAAACCCCAAATATGAACCATGAGCAACTAGATCCATATTTAATTGCCCTCACATGAATCTTCATAACCCTTAACTCTCTCTCTCTCTCTCTCTCTCTCTCTTCAACTACCCTTCTCTCTCTTGTACATTGATGTACACTGATCAACCCATCCCCCACTGGTAAGATATAACTTGCCAGTTGAACCCCATCTCTCTCTCTCTCTCTCTAGCAGCCAAAATAAATACCAATTTTCAACACAAAATTCAATCCATAAAGTACTAACCTATACAAATAAATCTCCTTTCCTCTACCAATCTACTCTCATATATTCATCCATCAAGATCACCCTATAACAAACAATCAAAACCTCCATGAAAATGACCTCAAATCATCCTAAATCATCCCTTCTACTCCAACGCATCACCGAAACACCCCCCCACAACCACCACCGCGCCGCCCTACTGGTCCCGGAACACGTCCACTCCCGCGCCGACGTGGGACCCAACCAGTGCTGCTCCGCCGTCACCAACCACATCTCCGCCCCCGTCTCCACCGTCTGGTCCGTCCTGCGCCGCTTCGACAACCCACAGGCCTATAAACACTTCGTCAAGAGCTGCCACGTCGTTCTAGGAAACGGAGACGTGGGGACCCTCCGGGAGGTCCGGGTCATCTCCGGGTTGCCCGCCGTCAGCAGCACCGAGAGGCTAGAGATCCTGGACGACGAGCGCCACGTCATCAGCTTCAGCGTGGTCGGCGGGGACCACCGCCTGGCCAACTACAGATCGGTCACCACCCTTCACGCGGCGGCGAACGGCGGAGGGACGACGGTGGTGGAGTCGTACGTTGTTGACGTGCCACAAGGTAATACTAAGGAAGAGACTTGCGTTTTTGTCGATACCATTGTGAAATGTAACCTTCAATCTTTAGCTCGGATCGCTGAGAATCTAGCCAGACGATCAAACCCTTAATTCATTTTCTCAGTAAAAAATCATGAAATAAGAATCACAATGATTATCGGCATGCAAAATCAAATCAATTCCCAAATCCCAATCCTCATTATCTTTTCTAACATGGGTTAACAAGTGTATATATGGGTAGTTAAGATGTGGAGACGAAAATTTTCAGAGATTTTTTCACAATACTTTTGATCGTCTCTCCACATTCAGATCGTCCGTCCCTGTATATAATCGGTGTGTTACAAATGATTCGACCTGAGAGGATATACTACTGCACAATTAGATTTAATTTATCCAAGAACCATGTGTGATTGTACGTATGGGTGTTTGTTTTGATTGTTCAAGGAACAATATATTTGTAATATTTTTGTCTCTTTTCTTGGAGGTTTATCAAATTCTGAACCTGATAATTTTCCCAGAAATTTCTCGTCTTTGTCCTAATATATATTTTCTTTATTTAAATTATTCGTTTGCTGCTCTTATACTTTGTTGAATGATATATATATATATAGTCAATATATCCGCCTCTAGATCTTCCATAACACATTTTGGTGCAATGAACACTTGATAATGTATGTAAATTATTTATCTACTTTCAATTATTTCAATTTTTACAGACATTAATGTAAAACTAAAACGATATAGAAGATTCGGGCTATTTAAAAAGTACATCAGTTTTCCAAATATTAGTTTGATCGCATGTTAAATAAAAGTAAAAACCTAGCTAGCTACGATTTTGTTATTTATAACTTGTAAGTTAGCTAAAATATAAAAAAACCTAGATATTAATATCGATGAAGTTTATGACGATGGAGTTTTAATACGAGTTAAATTATAGACCTTTGATGAGAAGATGCCCAAGGCTGTTGTTATTGGTAGTATGAGATGCTGCAAATGCTAGCTTATAATCTTAAATATTGATTATTAGAATAAATCAAGATAATCAATCCCACTTTTCCACTGAATGGTATCTTCAGTACGATGTATTGATATTAGTGAATATTAATCCATTTGTTTAATTGGTTAAAGAGTCTAATTAAGTAATCCTTAATCACAGTTTGGCAGCGGAAAAACCTCGTATATGTATAATCGCTAGATTCTTTTTTTACTGAGCTATATTTGTTAGGCTAAGTTTAGTTTGGCAGCTTCTTTGAACGTTAGATGGCTAGGATTAGGGTTATGATAATTCACTAATGGAAAACCCTATTTTCTTGTCTTATATATATATATATATAGTTATGACAGATTGATAATTCACTATTAGGGTTATGATAATTCACTAATGGAAAAAAAATTCGTTTAAGTTGCAGTTCTTCGCTTTTAAGTCAAATTGACAGATTGATTGAAAACATCTTGTTTATTAATTATATAATTCAAATACATGAGAAATGATATATTGTTTTTTTTCTCCCTTAAAATCAAAAAAATGAAAAATAAAAAACTAATACTATATTTATTAATTAAGGTGAAAGGAATCAAAAGCCAGCTAGCAGCCCTGCAAGTTGATGAGATCAAGTAGCTGTTAAAAGAAAAGAAAATATGAGTCCGTTTTAGCAACTTGCAATTTGTTTCCCACTTTTCTCTTTCTCTTTCTATTTTGTTATCATAAAATATAAATAAAACATGCAAGTTGGTGTTTTATTATTAGGGTTTGTTTGTTTGTTTGTGCTTTGGGAAAAATAATAATAAATAAACTGAGAATAGGCAAAGGGAAGTTAAGGATTGGATGGTTTAATTAATAGTGCAAGTTGTGATGCAAGTGGTCACAAGCGGCTTTTAATGATCTCGTGCCTTCTTTAATGTTTACTTATTATGTTCAATGTTTTCACGCAATCCTTTTTCTTTAATTATTAATATAGAGACTATTTAAATTTTTAGAGGGTTTGCAAAAATCTATTGTATTTTATCTTATGTTTTATTTTAATATTTTGTCACTAAATTTACAGAATATTTTTGAAAATATTAAATATAAAATATATATAAGAGCAATGTTTCGAAATAAAAGATAATAACTAACATGACTTGTTAAAGAGGAAGGGATATGTGGGCGATATTTGATGATTTTTGGGAGTGAAATTTAATGGGATTTATATTACACAATGTGTTAAAATATAACGTCGTACATATATATATATATTATTATTATTATATATATATGGTGAAGGTTTTCCGAAAATTGGATCTTAGAAAATTATCAAATTTCATATATGGAGATTCATGTTTGGGATAAAGTTTTAGGAATTTTTGTTGAGAATATATATTTGTAATTCATCTTAATTAATGTGGTTATCCGGGTGTTCGAAATCAATGCAAGTAAACAGTATCTATCCATAGAGTTTGACTACAAGACAATTAACTTCCATGCACTAATTGCGGTACCTTTAATACAATACATATATAATGATGAAAAAACTAGAAAAAAAAAAGGGAAAGAAAGAAATTGTGATGTATAATGGCACTTTAATTATTTTACTCCAGGATATATTATTTTATATTTTTTGCTTCACTATTAACTACAAATGTATATAAGTCACATTCACTTAATATTTTTGAAACTTTTTTTCACATTGTATGTAATTAGATAATATGCAATATTCTATATTAAAATAAAAGTAATGCTGTATATATATATTATATATATATGTTCACCGCTAAATAAATTTAACAAACATTTCCCGAAAATATTTGAAAGTGTTTGTTTAATAAATTGTTTTGAAAATAAGATGGATGAGTCCTTGATTATTGTGTTAATAGCTTATAGTATTATAATGATATAGCATTCTTAATTATATGTAGAGGCAGCTCTTTGATTTCACATTTAATTTATTTCAGATTAAATCGCATTTAAACCACATTGATGGTGTATAAGTTGGTTGTTAAAAGCTCTTTCAATGATATCTTGATTTAATGGTAAAATCGTTAATTTGATCATATTAGATATTGAACTGTTTATCTACTTATATAGTAGTTCATTTCTGCAAATGAAAAATCCATGTGCATTTTGATCATTTTAAAATCTGACAATCAAGATAAACAATTCTTCTCCGTACTATCAAGAGCCACAAATTTCAAAATTTTGCAAAATTAATAATTATATTACTATCATCAATATATAAGATTAGTTACATAACAATCAATCAATTTTATAAAAATATTTACACTGACATTATAATCCACATAAAATATAAATCGCTAGGTGGACAGCGACGGAAAATGACATATTAAGTATTAAAGTATGTTATATCTTATGAAACATTACATCCATGAATATAACATATGAATTAAAAACTTGTGACATATGTATAAATATTAGACTACTAATAATGGGCAATTGCCCCACCCAGAAAGAAAAATTAATATATATATATGTTTTAAATAATTTAATATTTAGTCATATTTAATTTTATAATCATCATTGTTTGCTTTACCCACTCTCAATTTCTGGACTTATATATAGAACGTGAATACACATAAATCTATCATTCTTTTATCATTATAATAATATGCAATTTTCTTGGCTAGTGATTTAAAATGCTTTTCTGCAGCCTTAAGAATAGACCAAATGAAAGATGCGTATCTCAGTTCGATAGCCTTGGTTGATAATAATTTAAAATTTTATAATTATTTAATTTAGTAAAAGTTTATTTGCATAACTTTTTCTTGTTTCTGTAAATTGCAGACAAAGAAATTCGTGGTCACAAGAATATTGAATTGCAAATGAAGATAATAAATTACTGAATTTTAATTTGTGGGATGAAATGTATCTAAAATGCAATCATTCATACTATTTGAGCCCTTTAAGTTACTTGTACGTCAAAAAAAGATTTAGCAACAACAATTTACTATATGCATCTTAACTTAGTGAGGAATACGTAGGACATTGTGAAATTGTTTATAAAATTGTTATTAAGTGTAGGATCAATTTTTTGTTTCAATTTACACGAACCAAAATATGATTATTGAGGAAAATAATTGAAAATCACAGTATATCTACATACAAAATTCAATCATGCAAGCACAATAATATAATAATTTACATAATTCGATGGATTGTAATGTGCAATTAATCTAGTAAATTTGATGAGCCCAATTGAGCTACTTCTATAGAACTTTAAAGTTGGGCCTTTCTCATTTGATGCTAAATTTCAAATCTCTCAATATATTTGGGTTGGTATATATATATATTGTATTGATGTTGCCTATAACATGTATATCCACATTCGACCTAAAGGTGACAATATCTGATATTATAGTACTAATTATACTGTGATTAGAAATTAATTGAGTTTTTTTTTTTCTCGTTTTGAGTGGATAATACGAATGATATGGTTTGAACCATGGACTCCGCGATGGTCCTAGTTAGAGACGGGGTTAGGGTGGGGCGGGTGGCAACCACCCACAAAAAAAATTAAAAAAGTTAACATAGGTATATTTTAAATTTTTAATATTTAATCATATTCAATTTTATAATCGTGATCCCAATGACAAGCCAAGCAAAGGTACGAAAAATAATATAACATACATTTTTTTTATGCTATTGATATAAGTGTGACGAAGATATATATGTAACTAAATCAACTTCAGAGTAAAAGACAATAAGCTGGTATCGAATCCACACTTTTATAGTTCTAAAATACTTATGAATTGATTTTGATTCATAAAGATGTATATGTAGTTGATGGGTCCCCAATTATAAATAGGAGTATTTCTGTAATTTAATAAAATAATTGATATAAAAGCAGTATTAATACGTGGCCGTCGTGGGCCTCCAACCGAGGGCCCAATAAAGCGAGCCCGTGGCCCAGCTAAAATCTCTATAAATACCAACCAGATCAGCTAGTTTAATCATTATCTGGTTTACACTCCAAAAACTAGAATTACTAAATACTCTCCCAAATCCACGAGATTGAGGATTATAATATCTGAGATTAACTACGAAGAGGCTTGATCATATCTAAATAGGTACGTAGGCATCTCGAAGTTATTGACCGCATCCCCACTATCTAAAAACACTCCGTCTGGTCTGTCGTGAGTCGGGTCGGATCTCATTCCCACATGACCCTCACATGACACTATTATTTGATCCCGCATCAGTATTCTTCCATAAAATGATTGTTAACCATAACAAAATTAAAATGGTAGTATAATTGAACTTAATAGTTGCAATATAAATAAAAGAAATATATATAACATATATATGTTGAGTTTAAATCGTCCTAATTAAGCTTTTGCATGTCGAAGGTGAAAAGATTAGCATTTAGCAGTAGTATTTGCTTTACTTCAACGATTGAAGATGCCAACCACTTAACCAATACTCACCTAATATCCCACCCCACCTTACTTCCAGAGTTGTTATTACCAATAAAATACATATTACTATGATACAAAAGTAGATATATATATATATATATATATATATATAACATTTATCCTATGCTTTTGCAAGAAAGGTTTAACTTTACAATAAGAAATTTATGTGAATTATAAGCATAGAAACCCCACCAATTATCCATTTGGTTACGAATTATTTTTCAATATGAAACCCATCAACTAGGTACTTGTGATTGCACCATTGTCCTACCTTAATTAATAGTTAATAAACATTAAGGAAAGTTCCATTAATGAAACTTAATTATTTAGCAAAAATACGAGTAGATTGACCTTAATTATTAGTAGCAACAACAACTTCGTTGTCACTAATTATCAAAAAATGACGTGTACACAATTATTTACACTATATAACATGTGAAAAATATTTTTTCATAGTATTGACATAACATAACAAAAAATCTTGTCACTTATTTGTTATAACGAATAACAACTTTAACATTGTTAATTGATATTTTGTAACTAATATATATTATACTTTTGTAGTGGTTAACATTGAAATATATAACATATATAATTTTTTTTAAAAGCATAAGCAGTTGAAGACATGACATGAAAGAAAAGCAACCAAGTACTTATATAACTATTCAAAAAAGTAATAATATTGAGATTCATCCTAACAAACCCGGACAGCTAATTCTCACCAAACGCCGGATAAAGCTTGATATACAATACAGATAAAAACCCTAAAACACACACACTAATCAGATCAAAAATGGCGAAGAAATACAGTTTATTATCTCCAGAATTTTCAGGCACATCAATGGACATCAGGTGCACATTCCAAACCCTAGTAGCACTTCTCGTGGCGGCGTTAGTCGTCGGAGCAATTTATTTGACGGCGGAGAGTGGTTACTTAGTAGCTGAAGACGATGATGTTCATAACGTTGATAAGAACAGTAATGAATCGACTAATAATAGGTGTGATTTGTTTTCAGGAAAATGGGTTTTTGATAACAAGTCATATCCTTTGTATAAGGAGGAAGAATGTACGTTCATGTCTGATCAATTGGCTTGTGGGAAGTTTGGAAGAAATGACTTGGATTATCAGCATTGGAGATGGCAACCTCACCATTGCGATCTCCCAAGGTTCTTCTTTTTTCTCTTTAAAAAATTTAAATGATATTTTATTTCATGTGGAATAGTGGCAATTAACTCTCTAAATAACAAAACACTTATATATATATATATATATATATATATATATATATATATATATATATATATGAAGTCTAAGATATATAGCTAGATAGTTGTTTCAGAGAGTCTCAATATTTTAAATTTCTATATCATCATAGTTATTAATTATATTCAAAATGTATATATATATATATAGTTGTGAATTGTGATTATATAAAAAATCTAAATTAATGATGAGTCTTTAAAAGAATTACGATTTCTCTATTTATAACCATTGTTGTAAATAAAAAAAAATTAGGTATTTTTGCTACTTCACTTTCAAATTATACAAGAGTTAAACAATAATAATGTCACTAATACATTGTATGTAAAAATTCAAATTATATTCAACCTCGGGTTGATTGCAGAATAACTATAGCCAAGGACTTATGTATCAAATCAAATATATATATATATATATATATATATATATATATATATATATTTAGTTGTGATTATATCACAAAATGAATACGCGAGTTCCTAAAATCACAATGATTTCTTTATTTATAACCCTTGTTATATCACGCAACTCTAGATATCTTTAAAGAAAAATAAAAGTTCAATTTTTTTGTTCTTTTTTTGGCTATTTCACTTTCGAATTATACAAGAGTTGAAAATTAATTTCACTCATATATCGTAATTAAAATATCAATTATGAAAACAATTTGACTCGATTAATTTACGTAAGATTTTTTTTCCCTTCTCAAGGTATATAATTTTTTGAGCATGGTGGAATGTTTTTCTATCTTAATAAAGGTTCAATGCCACAGCATTATTAGAGAGATTGAGGAATAAAAGACTTGTTTTTGTTGGAGATTCTTTGAATAGAGGCCAATGGGTATCTATGGTATGTCTATTAGACAAGGCTATTCCACGTGGCCGTAAATACATGCACAACAATGGCAGTGCCTTGATCACCTTCAAGGCTAAAGTAAGCCAAACATTTACCATTTTTTTCAAATTTTTTTGTGACAAGATTATTTATTATAGCAAATATTGTTTAAATAACTATTATTCTTCGTACATTTTGAAGGATTATAATGCGAAAATTGAATTTTATTGGGCCCCATTGCTGGTCGAGTCAAATTCCGACGACCCGGTAAACCATCGATTACCGGATCGGATCGTTCGAGCCCAAGCTATCGAGAAACATGCACGTCACTGGACCGATGCCGATGTACTTGTTTTCAACACATATCTCTGGTGGAGAAGGCCTGAAATGAAAATCTTGTAAGTAATTATAAATTATAAATTATAAATCCCATATAATATTTACATATATTTAAAAAAATATTCAAGAATATTTGTGTTATTGTGTATATAAAATGCCTTTTCAGGTGGGGTTCATTCGAAAATTCGAATGGAATATACAAGAAAGTCGACATGCTACGAAGTTACGAAATGGCTCTAAAAACTTGGTCAGATTGGTTAGAAATTCACGTCAATCGAACCAAGACTCAAATGTTTTTCATGAGCATGTCCCCTACTCATGAAAGGTACTATAAAATAAATCCCATTTATTTAATTTCATAAATCAAAATTATACATCATTTCACACATTTATTTCGACCAAAAAAAAAAAAAACATTTTTTCCAGGGCCGAAGAGTGGGGAAAATCGAAAGGACAAAATTGTTACAACGAAACCGAATTAATATTCGAAGAGGGTTATCAAGGAAGAGGAACAGATCCAAAAATGATGAAAATGGTAGAAAAAATGATAAATGAACTTCAAAATAGAGAAATAAATGTACAAATGATAAATATAACTCAACTTTCAGAGTATAGAAAAGAAGGGCATCCATCAATATACAGGAAACAATGGGAGCCTTTGACTGAAGAACAAATTTCTAATCCACTTGGTTATGCTGATTGTATACATTGGTGTCTTCCTGGGGTTCCCGATGTTTGGAACCAGCTTTTGTATGCTTATATTTTTAATTATGCTCCAAAATGATCGATTTTTTTTTTGTAATTCAAGATTTTACAAAGGCAAAATCTTTTTTTATGAAGTAATTCTTATTGATGTGATATTTGAGTTTGCAATCGTATTTACTAAGATGGAAATTATTTAGATTAAAATTAAATAATCACGTAATAGTAATTATGTTTTGAAGAACTGAGTAGTTAATGCACCAAAAATATTAAAACATTTAAATATCCTAAAAATAAAAGAATAATGTTTCAAACTAATTTTAAGATGGCAAGAAAATGATTCTCTATTTGACAGAACATAATTTAATTTAATATAAGACTTTCTTAATATATGTCTCAAATTACAAAATAAATTTTAAAGCACAATTTAACTATAGATTTACAAAAGTCTTAACTTAATATTATTTAAATAATTTTAATAAATTAAAGAAATACCCCAAAAAAAGAGTGAAAACGCACGATGTAACGATGTAGCCTGAAAACCCCCCGTGTAATTTTGAAATTGCACACTTTCCATTTCTTTCTATTTACTTTAATTCTATTAATTTTTTTTATTAATATACCCATTATATCCTTCATACTTAATCAAGTAAAATATTATATTTTATTTATTTGACTTCTATATGTGAATCTAAGAGAGAAGCCATAAGATAGTTTAGAGTTTTGAATATTCCTTCAAATTTTGGAAAAAAATAGGATATTAAAATGTATTTAATTAAAAATAATAGAAAGTGCGTTCATATTTTTCTCTTTTCCATTGCAAAATTGTGTTTGTCGCTTATAGACGTTTAAAAAAATAAAATGTTATTATTTTTGTGCAAATTAATAAAATCTTTATTATATTTAGAATTTTCTGAAATTCTTAATTCATATTTTACAATTTTGTGAGAAATTTAATTAATCTCTTCCTTTTTATATGATTAGGGTTTGATGAGTCAATAATCAAGACTTGAAGGGCATAAAAGTAAATTACTTAGTAACTTAATGGTCAATAATCATTAAAAATTGCATAGGGGGCGCGTTTGCTTCACCAAAATTAAGAGAGGGGTTTCGTGCAACTAAAAATTTTCATAGAGGGTTTTAGGTTATATTTATTTCATTGGAGGTTTTTAGGCAATAAAATATTTCACAGGGAGTCTTTTTTTTTATTTTTCCCTGTTTTCTTTAATCAAATTTTTGTCTACATTGATTTAAATTGTTTATTAATTTAAATAATATAAATTATATAGAGTTTTAATTGATTTAAATTGTTTATTGATTTAAATAATATAAATTATATAGAGTTAAAAGTTTGTGCAATTTTCTTTTTTTTTTTTTCCCTTTTTTTCAAGCATATTATAATTTTCCACTTTGCATCTTGGTATTTGTCCATTTGTTTACTATTATGATATTCTCTTCAATTAATCCAAATATAACAAGAGGCAAATCAAGATCTGAGAGTATAATTTTATTCAGTCCATTAAGCCCAAAAAAAAAAAAATTACCCATCATTATTTCTATGCATGTTACGTATTTATTTATTTTATATATACCATTTGTTCTTTGCAAGAATAATTTTTGCACAGCTAATTTTCTTGGTGTTATTAGAAAATAACTCAAGAAAAAAACAAAAGTTATAACTCAGCCTCATTTTCCCGCGACGTGATTGGTCCTCATAACCACATTTTCATTCATAAATCAAACAAAAATTCAAGATAAATATTCAGAAATTAATTACCAACATGGAGGCTACCACATCTAAATCACTTCTCTCAAAACTAAAAGCCCGAATTATAATTCATCCATTTCCGGGCTTTCTCATATTTTTCTTAGCCATTTGTTCGATTTATCTTACAAGAGACCAAAAGCATAATATATTCTCAAAACAGCAGAAAATAATTATTACCAAGGATTGCAATTTATTTTCAGGCAAATGGGTTTATGACAACATATCATATCCTATGTACAAGGAAAATGAATGTTCTTTCTTGCCTGGTGATTTAACATGTGAGAAAAATGGCAGAAAAAACCTGGAATATCAGAACTGGAGATGGCAGCCTCATCATTGTGATCTTCCCAGGTTTATTTCTTTACGACTATGAATGTTGGAAACTTTGGAATATTGCATTAGTATTAGTTTGTTGTATTTATTGTTACGAACTTGTAAAATTATGTCAATTTTTTTATTCTTTTTGCATTTTTAATTACGGGTTGATAATGAAATTTCGGCAATTTTTTTTTTTTTTTTTTTGTTATTTTAAAGATTTAATGGGTCTGCAATTATGGAGAAGATAAGGGATAAGAGGCTAATATTCGTAGGTGATTCACTGAACCGGAACCAGTGGACGTCGTTGTTGTGCCTGGTTGAATCTGAAATCCCTCTATCATCTAAATCATTTATCAAGAAAACCAACTACAGCATTAAATTTCCTGTAAGAGGATTATTTTTTTTCAATAATTTTTTAGTTATTTTTTACCTAATTTTTTTTTCTAATTATAATAGTAGGATATTAAGAATTTAACTTTATGCCATAATTTAGTTTATCTAGACCGATAGGCAAAAGACCTTAAGAGAAGGCACTTCGTGGCTTAATTGATAGGACACTTTCGACATTTTAATCCTACATTATGATACGCAATTTGGCTTATTATAAAAAGGTTATGAATTATAAGGCTTGATTCATTATCCTATTGGATAAATTAAATTAAACGTTAAAAAAGAGTTGAGATCAAAGATGTCAAAAGAGCTTTAACGGGCTGTGAAGCCAACCCTTTTAAAAAATTTATAATTTTTTTTTAATTTATAGGAAAAGTCTTTTACTAGTGTTTAAGAGGATTTGAACCTTCAGTCTCAACGTTCACAGTGTTTTCTAAAAGTATCTCTCTTTATTTTAAAATATATAACTATAATATATTAATAAAATTAATTTTAAATAATTAAACCCGGAAAAATCGACCTAGGAGCCAAAATAAACCAAGTTGATTTGGCCCACCATCCTTAAGGCCTTTAAACCTAATGAGTCGATCTTAAAGGGCCGGCCCATTAGACCCATGTCAAGCGGGCCCTTTTAGGTCCCGCTTGACACCTTTTAGGCCCACGATTGAATTCTTTGTTGTAGATCAGAAATTCATTTGATCTAATGCTTCATTTTTCATATTTCCAACTTATTTTTTCTTCATGAATACTAATGAAGGTGTACAATGCGACGATTGAATTCTACTGGTCACCTATGCTGGTCGAGTCCGATTGTGACGATCCTTGGAATCATAATCCGCGTAATCGAACGGTCAAGATCGAATCAATCGAAAAGCATGCTAGGCATTGGATGGATGCTGATATACTCGTCTTCGATTCCTATGCATGGTGGCTGGATCCCACTATCACACTCTTGTGAGTATCATTTTCTGCAGAAATTAAATAAAACCATAAATACTATTTATTGGATTTTATTCATTAATTATGATCATATGATAATGAAGTAAAATTTGTGTAAATTCAAATTGTCAGGTGGGGATCATTTGAAAGCCCTGATGCAGTTTACAAGAAAATAACAATGCAACTGCGTCCCTTTGAAGTGGCTATTAGGACATGGTCAGAATGGTTGGAGTTCAACATTAATCAAACAAAAACGACCATGTTCTTCATGAGCATGTCGCCTTTTCACAAATCGTAAGTTCACATTTTTAACCTATTTTTCTCATGAAAACGTTGAAACTTGACCATATATATGCTATAAAACTATAGAACTAAACATGCAAAACCCTAAAAATTTCATTTTTAATCACATATATATAGACAACATAGACCAATACAAAAATTATATCGTGTAAATATTTGCAGTGGCGAAGATTGGGGAAAAACGAAAGCTGAAAACTGCTATGATGAAACCGAGCAAATTCTGCATGAGAAAGAGCAAAAATGGGGGAGTTTAATAGATAGACAAATGATGCAAATAGCAGAAAACGCAATTGAAAATCTAGAAACAAGAGGGCTCAAAGTGCATTATCTGAATATTACACATTTATCGGCTTATAGGAAAGAAGCACATCCATCTATCCATAGATACTATCCAATCCCTCCAAGTAAACACCAGTTAGCAAATCCGACAAGCTATGCAGATTGTTTGCATTGGTGTCTTCCTGGAGTTCCAGATGTTTGGAACCAGATTCTTTATTCCTATATTATGAAATCATGATTTATTTATTTTAATCACTACATTAGATAGATAAAGGAAATTATCATATGTTTTCACATGTTAAATTCCTTGAGAGAGATAAGAAATTGAACCCTTTTCTAATTCAATGTATATAGTTCTAATTCATGCATCTCTTGCTTTTCAGATAGATGCAAGTTTTTTTTTTTTTTTAACTTTTCGATGGCTTATCTTCGTTGAATAGTAGAACGTACTTCTTCAGACAAGATTATCAACTTATTCTATGAATTTGACAAAGCGTTTAATTTGACATAACTTATGAATTTTCATGAGGAATTATTTTAATACCTTTTCAAATTTAGAGGATATATATACTATAGTAGGAAATATTTAGTAGAATCAAATCCTCATTAATCAATTGAATATAATCTCTATTTTTGTATCCCATCTCACCTTCTTAATCAATAATTCATAAACCATGTGATATTATTGACAAAAGTAGAATCATTATAAGTATTCACTTCATAGTTCCATTTTAAGGAAATAACGTTGAGGATTTTCCGAAGTCACTAGAAGAGTAAATAATAAAACTAGATCAAAACGAAAAAAATCAATATATATAGTAATATATCGGGCAATGGCATTTATTCCACTAAATTCATTACATAATTCCCCATCATTTTTCTCATGCATTAATACATAAACCACGTGAAATATAAACACAATTAATAAATCCATCCCCCATATATCAACACAAATATACATGTAATAATCTTAAACTTATGGCTTCATTTCGCAATCAAAAGAACATGGCTCATAAAACATGGGAGATTGTGTTCAAATTTCATCAGCTCTCAGGCCTGCTCCTCGTAACTTTGGTCGCTGTTAATGTTTATCTAAGGAGTGATATTAACTGGGAAATTGTAAGAGAACCGATTATTATCACCCTAAAAAACGAGCAAACTTTAGTCGAAAATTCTAATTCTCATTGCGATTATTTCTTGGGAAAATGGGTTTTCGATAATGTATCATACCCTCTTTACGCAGAAAAACACTGTTATTTCATTGATCGATATTACCTTTCTAATGAGTTTGCTTGTGAGAAACATGGGAGAAAAGACACAAACTATCAACGTATGAGATGGCAACCTGATAATTGTGACATTCCAAGGTTAATTTTTTTAACATTTTTATTTTTGTTAAATGAATTATATATATAGGGTTTTATTGGTAAGTTTTAATTATAATGATGAATATTTATTTTATTAGGTTCAATGGGACAGCAC